>JARHVA010000030.1:4942500-5542500 GCA_037957365.1 Torreya grandis
TGAAAAATTGATTGACTTAGAACCCCAAAAACTTCAAAATGGCCTATTACATGGCCAAATGGTCATGTTTCATACTTTTAACATGATTCATAGTGTCTTATAGGGCTTTCAGTCTTTCAAAAATGTTTTCAATCTTAGTCCCATAAAGTGAGAGATTGTCCACCTATTTTTTTACCCTTATCAACATTATTTTTGAGCTATATAAAATAATTTCTAATCTCCCTAGTCCTATCCTCAATATGCATAACCTGGGATTTGATATCAATTTTTTTTGGATGAGAAGGATCAAAACCCCCAGTAGCATGCCCTATATCAAGGTGACTCTCAACAATGTCAATTTCCTTTTCCTTGAGTAAACTAGGAGCCAAAGCCTTGCCTTTATCACTACTTCTAAGCACCCTCTTTAGGGGAGAAGGAGGTGAGGCAATAGAATTGGGATTATTGGTATTAACCCTCCTCTAGGTAGGAATGTTAGGTGAGGGAGAGAGGAATAAGGTGAATCATAATGTTAGCTGAGATAATACGGCAGTGTTGATGAAAAAAAGGATAACCCCTTCATAAAGAGGCAGGGCACATTTGTGAGACTAGAAATCCAAAATATAGGCTTCCAAGGAATGAAAAATATAATAAGGTAAACTAACCATAGGACCCTTGTGGAATTAGTTAAGAAAAAACAAGATGATGAAAAGGCAGAGTGATGTACCTACCCTCCAAGGTCTCATATCTCACCAGCATCAACCGTGGAACCCTCAAGAAGTCTTTTCTCCTCTATAACCTTACCAAATTTATTTTTATAAACTTTTAAACCATATTTTCTTAGATCGATGATAGAAGTAATGAGACCTTCGGTGATGGAGAAGGTCTTACCTTTATAGATGACAACCCTATTTCTCTAGTTGTTAGCAAAAGAGACAAAGATATGATTATCATGTCCTTTAATTTTTTGCATAAATCTTGTGAATCCTCCCACATTTAGAGCCCTCCAAATTTCATCATTTTCCTTCCAAGTTGGGTCACGTAAGGGCTCGAATCAATAAGGAGTGCCACCTATGGCATAAAAAATATGTTCACAACATAAGAAAGTATAGGAAATAGATAAATGTCTGCTCTCACACCACCTTTACACAACCCAAAGCCTAAGAGAGAGATCGAGAAGAGGAGTCCAAAGAAGAAATTTGATGAAATATTCTCAAAAAAGGTGTGTAAGTTCCAAGAAATGGATAACTATCATAAAAGAGATTAAAACCATCATACCATCTCTAATCATATCTAAATGCCCTTTCATTATTAATGATCTCCTTAGCATTATTCAGGATTTAGTCATAAGCATGCCAAATTTTAAAATGTTTATTAGTCACCCCTATATTGGTAAATGAGTCTGCCACATGGATCCCTTATCTATAGGTTTGACAAAACTTATAATTATAGAAGGCCCTACAAATGCTAATACTTTCCAGAATGAAGTCTGAAATAGTCTAGCTAGCTGGATGAATACTATTGAGGTGATTAATGATATTCAAAGAATTACCTTTAATGATTATATTATCAATTTGGAAATATTTTACTAACCTAACTCCCCATAGAACATCAAGAGCCTCTGAATAATGGTTAGATTGAGTACCCATATGACCAACATAAGAAGCAATAAGATTACCTAAATCATCCCTGATGATCTTGTCTCCCCCTACAGCTCCTAGGTTGCCTTTAGAGGCACCATTAAAGTGATGACCCTAACTATTTTATCATGAGTATTGACTCACTTTTTATATATTTAGTCATTTTATTTAACAATCATTTTACTTTCTTTTTGTATTACATGCATTTACTTTCATGTTATTGAATGCAAGTACTCTTTCTTTTACCTATATCAATTTAATTATTAGTAATAGTGGATTGATAGCCTCCTATCAAGCTTATGCTTCTTGGATCTAGCTCACGCTAGGTAGTCCACTCAAATATCTTGCCAACAACCCCTTATATTAGTGTCTTTCTTATCTTTAGGTTATTCCTTCCAAGCCAAAGAGGAGTTCTTCATCATCATCTAGATCACATGTGCACTTTCTATCAGGTTAAATACACACCCCCTATTACTAGTTTCTTACCTTCTTCCAAATTAATAAATGAGTAAAAATTAAGAGAAACATTTTGGCATGCTCGATGGGACATAACATACCTTTTTTTCCTTTATTCTATACTCATCGAACAAAATCTAAATTTCTTTTTGAGCTTAAAATAGACCTTTTTGTATATATTGATTGCTTATTTATTTTAGTTCATCTAGTAACTTAAAATCAAAGTAATTAATCATGGTTTTCAATCTTATTATCATAGACATTTTCCAAACCACATAATCAATCAACACATAAAAATAAACTTGAGACAAGGCCCAACTAGGATTTCATCAGCTAGTGGTAAACTTTACCTTTTTTAGTAATCCTACTTGGAGGTCATTACCAAGGGGAGAACCAACTCAGCTCTTTGGTTGAGTATAAACTCTAAAATTTAGTATATCTTGGCTAAGCACTCGACAATATTATCATTTCAATGTGTGAAGTGAGGGGGTAGGCCCTACTATCAAGCCACATATGGAAGATCAATACATATTTCTCTCTTGAGCATCTAAACACAACCTAAAACAAACCTTAAACTTCCTCTTTAGTACCTGATCTATGAACCAAATTTCTTCTTCACACTTTCTAAGCCATAAGCTAAAAGTGATTTGAAAATAATCCTAAGTTGTTAAACACACTTTAGTGTATATTTGATTTCGTTTTGATCTTTTCTTTTTTGCTTGCTCTTTGTTTAATGTGTGAGTTTCATATTTTCTTTTCTTTTCCTCACATGGTATTTACAAGATAGTAGTTGAAGAATAAAACCAACCAAGTACCACCTTCTTCTTCCTCCTCCATAGAGTATACTTTAGATGTGGAGCACTCTCCTCCTCATTTAACCCCTCTTACCATGCCTTGAATTATTGTTGAGGGTGATGTAGATTTCACTACCTTCCTTGACAACAATCCCATGGCCCTCCAACATTACCTTAACACTCTCTCTAATCGTACCCCTATTACTTTGGTTCCTCCTCCATATCATTTTTATGGTATGCCTCCCCATCTTATGGTGCACACTATTTCTACCCAACCCTTGACCTCTCAAGCATCTTCTTCTTCCAACATCCCATCTACTACCACCACCCAAACTCCATCCAATATCCCAACCAATTACCACACACCTCCTACCCCAACCAATACCTCCAACATAGGATCAACTTTGTCTCTTGTTACCTATACTCCTATTATGGGGGTATCTTCTACCCCTACTTCTACCATTCCCTTTAACACAATTGGCCCATCTATTTCTACCCCCTTTTAAAATTTGGTAATTTCCATACCTCAAACCCTCCCACCTATTAATACTAGAGTTATCACCCACTAATAACCAACTAGCACTTTCATACCCTAAACTATATCTATACCTCAACCAACCACCCACCCATTCATACCTCTAAATCAACCCACATCAATCCCCCAGCAAGTACCCATGACATCTTACCACTATGTTCCTAGCCCACAAGGATACATACCACCTTCTACCCAACCTTTTGTGCACATTAAACCTTATGTGGCATCTTCTCAACCATCCATCACGTATCCATATATCACTTCCACCCAACCTCTACAAAACTTACCACCCACTTATGCAGCCTCCCAACCTGAAATAGATTTGGTCAAGATGTTAATGGACAAAATGACCACCCTAGAGTCATCTATCTCTAAGACTCATAATATTTTATCCTATGATAAAATATGTAATGAACCCATCCATATGATCCTATGCATTCTTATCCTCCTCAATGGGAACTACCCAAGTTTTCCAAATTCCAAGATATGGAGGACCCCCCAACAACATTTGAGAGCATTTTGCCATTCATGTTATTTGATTGCATATAATGATGCTCTTCTCCTTCATACCTTCCCCATGTCTTTATCAGGACTAGATTTATATTGGTATAATGCTCTTACCAAAAAATCCTTATTTTCATTCTCTAAACTTGCCCAAATATTTTTAGAGCATTTCTCAGTGAATATATCTAAAAATGTCTCTATTACCGACCTCTATTCTATTAGGAAATTCGATGACAAATCAATTATTGATTTTGTAGCTAGATGGAGAGGTCTCATCAACCAACTTTCTTTCTCATTACCCTATCCTAAGCTAATAAACTCTTTTCTCAGGGTTGTGCCAAACATTATGCCCCCACTCTTTAAGTTCAAACTTTCAGGGCTTTTGATGAGGCATTCACCATGGCATGCAAACTTGAAATCCAATCCATTGACGAGGGGAAATTGAAATTTTGGAGCAAGAATTCTAGCTTTAAATCCAATCACCCTTCTTCTACCATAACAATTAACCAACCCAACCCCAATACCAAAACAAAAGCATTTTTAAACTCAGTTGTTCTTAAAATTGCTCCACCACCAACCGTCAACCAACCCACCCAAACTACTTCTTCTAATACTTCCAATCAAACAAACCAAAACCAAAATTGAGCTCCTCCAAAACAATATACTCCCATAGGGGAGTCTTATGCTTAATTTTTGGATAAATTACTCAAAACTAACATCTTCCAACTTTCACCTATCAAACCTCCCCAACATTTTCATGTTCATCACCATGTGCCTGGTTGGTACAATGAGAATGATCATTATTCCTCTCACTAAGTTATTAGACATGGTGTAAGTAGGTGAAATACCTTAAATAGTCTTGTCCAAAGCTGATTAATAGTGGAAAGCTTACATTTGATAATCCCAATGCACCTCCTAATCACTACCTTAACATTTTTGGTAAACCTTTTCCTAACCACACTCCTACCCTTCAACATGACAAAAATTCAAAATCATCTCACTCTCATGAGGCACATATGATCTATATTGTTATCATTGAGCCCATTTTTGAGGAGACCATTATCTCAACAACTTCTTCCTCTATTCCACTTATTGAAGTGGTGTACTCACCTTTTATTTCTTTAGACACCTAAATAGAGGAATAAACCACCCCTCTCTCTTCACTTGATGAGACCTTAGATTTATCTACCTCTCTTTTGATGGAAACACCAAAGGAGACAATTGTTACTTTAACCACCTCTTCTCCCACTCCACCCATTGAAGTGGTAGAACTACCCATCATTCCTTTAGACACCCAAACAAAGGAAGCAACCATTTCTATCTCATCACTTGAGGACACCACACCTACTTCCCCTATTTTGGATCCATCCCTTCTGTCTTTGGAAACCATCCCATAATAAGAGATCCACTTAGCCACCAATTTTTTAACCTTCCATCAAGAATAAATATGAAGGAACCACTACCTCTCCCCCACCAATGGGCTTAACTTTTGAAACCAATGACCAAAGAATCAAACCCATCTGCAAACATTTCTCTAGACTAGTCCAAAGTATATAGTTCATCTCTCAACCCAACCTTGATAGATCCACTTTTTAGCATCATCTTGGGCTACCATACTAAAATATTCAACCTCTCTTGCATCTACCCTTAAACTGATCATCACTTCTATACCTTCATCAAACCCTTCTCCCTCCAAAACTATATGAGAACAATCCAACCCACCTCAACTTATATTTTTCCAGACTCCTCATGCTTCTCTCACCATACCCATCAAGAACCTAGGCATACTTCCTATCCCTAGTCTTTCTCACGCATCTTTAAAGTTAGAATTAACCTCATCTAGTCCATCAAAGATAACCCTAACTAGGATAATTAAGAAGGTGGAGCCACCCAAACTCCCACCTCAAACTAGAGATATACCACCTCCTTCACACTCACCCTCTATTTAAGGACCCCATCCTTCTACCATCCCAACCACCTATTCTTCCTCTAGTAAACCATCTTCCTTTTCTCTACATTCACCTGCACCCACCAAACTATCTAGTTCACCATCAATTTTAACTAACTTATCTACCTCTACCTTCCCACCTATATCCAAACCTTCCTCATCTAAACCAACCACCTCCAAAAAAACCACAACTAAGTAATCCCAACCACAACCATCTACCAAAGCCATTCCACCACCTACAACTTCCAGGGTGAAGCCTACTCTTAGGAAATCTCCCACTCCTAAAACCACAAACCCCTCACCTTCAATACATTTGATTAAATAGTATTAAGCCATCTTATAAATGTTGTTTCAAACCTCTTCCTTTATCCTACCACCTATTAAACCATCCTACCCTTCTATTACTAAACCCTCTTTGTTCAATAATAATCTAATCTATGCATACCATAGGGCACCAAGACATGACATAGAAAACTGTAAAGCTCTCAAAGAAATTGTTCATAGCATATGTGATGAGGATGATCTATTATTAGATGAACCTCCTTTTCCCTTTAACTAACATAGCTACCCAACCAACATATCCAACATTTACTTACTCCCCCATTCCAACCTAAGAGTGAGGAGGAGGAACCAAAGCAACCATCTAGCCAAAAAAATCCCCCAATCCACACCATTCATATGGATACCCAATCTTAGGCCCAACAGAAGGATAATGTAAAATCTAAAGTGTCTATTTTATATGCATTCCCTTCCAACCCTCAACCTTCCAACCAAACCCAAACTCCTTTACCTTCACCTTCACCATCATCAAAACCCAAAGTATCCATTTTTGGAGTCTCTCCCTCCAAAAAATTCACCAGACACTAGTGAAGATGAGCCTTTATAAACTAATCAAAACCTCACCCATAATCATCAGTCATTGATAGAGGCCTTGAAATCTATGGAGGTTCAACCAAATGACCCTCAACCTCTTGCATCCTTTATAAGAGCCCTCCAAATTTCTAACTTTGTCACCTTTCAAGATTTTGAGATACCTCCCTTTCATCCAAAGGATTTTGATACTCCCATTTATATCACTAAATTCATCAATCAAACCCACATCAAAAGGGTGATGATTCATGGAAGATCTAGTATTAAAATTATCTCCTCCCATGCTTATGACCAACTTTAGCTGCACCATAACATCATGTCAAAAACTATAGTGGTCTTTTGCTCCTTCAATGACACCATGGCCACTACCTTGGGGATAGTTGTCCTCCTTTTTTACTTAGGAACTTTTACCATTCTTGAACCATTTTATGTTTTAGAGGGTGAGTTATAATATAATATCTTTCTTGGAAGCCCCTAGATCTATTCCATGAGTTGTGTCCCTTCTACCTTATACTAATATGTCAAATTTGAACATAAAGGTCAAGTTATTACCATCAAAGCTAACCCTAGTCATTTTTCCTCTTGTAATATGACATATCAGCCCAATGATGTTCTTCCTCTATCCATCTCACCATCAACTAATAACACCACCCCACCACCAACCAAAATCAATAACACCTCTATTCCTACCATCAATGAAGTTTCAACAAGCTCATTTATCCCATCTTCCTAGATCCCCGTAGAAGACTCCATGGAACCCACATTCCAATGTCCCTCACTAGGTGAGTATCATATTCTATTCTTGGATGCCTTCCTTACTCCTCAAAAGTATGATAAACTCAAGCATGACCCTGCCTATGATCCTAACATCAGAACCATTATCCCTTTCAAGATCCCCAATCATCAAATCAACTTCATCTATTGGGGATTTAATCAGTAGTTTTTTGCTTCCACCACTACCTTTTCCATTCAACCATTCACCTCTAACTTATTTTACTTGGAAAAATTGGCATTTGACAAATTATACCTTCACAGGTATGCCTAAAAAGGGTTTGGCATTAGCCTTTATAAACGTGTACCTCATAAGTTACCCATAAACCTTATGATCTATTTGGCCTTGGGTTTGTACCACCTAAAGAACCCACTGATTCACCCAAACCCATTTCCACTATTGAGGAAGACATCCCCTCCTCACCAACCCAACCTCCTTTGAAGTCTAAATATTTGGACATCATTCCTCCTAACTTTTTTTAGTCAATACTATTAATCTAGTCCCTCTCACTTATCAAAATCATGGACAAACTAAAATCCTTCTTCTCATCCATTAACACCATCCAACATCAAGATGATGATTTCATTCTCACCTACCTTGGTGTGGTGGATTATTCTATCCACAAATCCTTTCCTCCTAAGAAAAAAACCGTGATGAATGAATCCACTATTCATGTCAACCTAGATACTCAAAATAACCCCCATATTGTCAAGATCAACCAATCCTTAAATTCTATGGAGATTTAAGATTACCCTTCTTTCCTTCAAGACCATAGCATAGCATTTACTTGGTCATATCAAGATATTCCTAGAATTGACCCTTTTATTTCCCTCCATAACATTATCACCCATCTTGAGGTTAAGCCTATTTGGTAAAAACTTTGCAAGATGTACCCTCACATAGCCCTTCTAGTTAAAGAAGATCTTCAACACCTCTTATATATCAATTTCATCCTACCAATAAACTAACCAAAATGGTTTTTTAACATCATTCTCATAACCAAACCCATAAGGGGACTTCACCTCTATATTGACTTTCATGACCTTGACCTTACTTGTCCAAAGGATGATTTTCCTTTGCCTAGCATTGACCAACTTGTTGATCTTAAAACTAGCCATGAAATGTTATCTCTCATGTATGGTTTTTTAGGATATAATTAGATTTTGATTGCCCAAAACTATCAGCATAAAACCTATTTCATCACCCCATGGGGAACCTTTTATTACAGGGTCATGCCTTTTGGTCCGAAAAATGCTACAGCAACCTATCAACATGTCATAACCTACATCTTTCATGATCTTATCCATAAAATCATCAAGGAATATGTAGATGACCTCCTTGGGAAATCCAAATACTACAAGGACCATCTAGATTTTCTCATAATTATCTTTGATCACCTTATCCATTTCCACATCAGGCTCAACCTCAAGAAATGCATTTCTGAGGTCTTATCTGGAAAGCTTATTGGCTTTATCATCTCTCTTTGAAGAATTGAAGTAGATCCTTCAAAATTTATAGAAATATTAGAGATATCTCCTCCTACACACCTTAATCAACTCCACAGCCTATAGGGGAAGCTCCAATCCATCTATCACTTCATCTCTTAATTATTAGATAGATGTTAACCTTTTCACCATCTATTTAAGAAAGAAACCTCCTTTGAGTGGACCAAGGAACATCAACAAGATTTTGATTCACTTAAATAATACCTTCTTTCTCCACCTATTTGTATCCCTCCTAGAGAGAACCAACCCTTCTACCTTTACATCTCTACAACTGACCATTTCCTAGGGGTAATGCTCATTCATCATGACAAATAAAATAAAGATCAAGCTATCTACTACATTAGTTACACACTTATAGAATATGAGACTCGATATACCTATCCTGATAAAATTTTCCTCACCTTAGTATTTGTGGCTACCAAAATTTGTCACGACCTTCTTAATCACAAAACCTTTGTCATCACTAACACTGACACACTAAATTACATGTACTCTAAACCATACCAAAATAAGCATATAGATAAGTGTCTCATGCTCCTAGCTGAGTTTGACATTGAGTTACTTAATCAAAATTCAATTAAATGGCAAGTCATCATTGACTAATTGGCTAAGGCTCCTCTACCAAACAACCAACCACTTCCTCTTGCATTTTTGGATGATTCCATCACAACTCTTTCTCAATAGGACCCCACCTATCAAATGACCATGTTATTTGATCACTCCAAATGCTAATATGATGGGGGTGCCAAAATTATTCTCATTTTGCTTGATGGTGAACCTATTACCCTTTCCTTTAAACTTGACTTTGAGCATACCAACAATATGGTTGAGTATGAAGCCCTAGTAATAGGTCTCTAAACCACTCTAGCCTTAGGAGTTAGGACCATCAATATCTTTGGTGATTCCCAACTTGTGGTCAACCAGGTCAATAGATCCTATCAATGTAAAAATGATGTCTTATAAAAGTATAAAATCCTGGTGGATATACTTTTAAAATCATTTAGGCATTAAATTATCCAGTCAGTTCTATGATCTACTAACAAGTTCACGAATACAATGGCTTCCATTTCATCCCAAATCCCATCTCGACCTACTGAGTCTAAACTATTTTCACCATCCATCATTTTATCACAACCTCATATGTCAATTCCCATCTTCCTACCATTTTTAGTGTTTAATCATTTCCATCAAACATTTGATATGATCAAACCTTTAACTACCTCAACCATAACATTGTTCCTCCTAATCTCTCTAGGAATTCTCGAAGAGCCTTTGTTCAGAGTACCTCTCATTACACCATACTAAGGGGGAAACTCTACAAACATGGTTTTGATGGCCTCCTTATTCATTTTCTACTTAGTCATGAATCTTCCCATGCTATCAAGAAAATGCATGATAGAATCTATGGGGGAAACTTTATTGGCCTAGCTGTCATAAAATGTATCCTTCATATTGGCTACTATTGGCCCACCCTCAACTAGGACTATTGTGAATATGTGAAGAAGTGTTAAGTGTCAACAACACACTAGCTTACATCATGCACATACCTATGACCTTCAATTATCCAAAGACTAGTGTCCCTTATTATAATGAGGACTTGATTTCATTAGAGAAATCAATCCTCATTCTTCATAATGACACCAATCCATCATCACTGCCACTAAGTATTTCACCAAGTGGGTAGAAGTTATTCCTCTTATCTCAACCAAAGCTAATAAGATAATTAACTTCATCAATCACCACATCATCTATCACTTCGGTTTTTCTCATAAGATGATCACCAATAATGACAAATCCTTTAAGAACAAGCATGTCTAAGGTCTTTATGATGCATTCAACATCAAGCTAATTTTTTCCTCACCTTACTATCCACAAATAAATAGATAGGAAAAATCCTCTAGCAAGACCCTTAACAAAATGATAACCAAAGTAGTAAGTGCTTCAGGTTAGGATTGACACTTGCACATCCATTTAATTTTATGGGCCTATCATACGAGCATTCAAACCTCTATGAGTGATACCCCTTTCTCTCTAGTCAAAGTAGAGGTAGTCTTTCCTCTTGAAGTCCAGATTCCTTCACTTTGCATATCATTTTAAGAGATCATTTTTTAGAGCGATTATCATCAAGAATGACTAACATGACTTGATCTACTTGATGAACATCACTTAGCAGTGCTTAATCACCTTTGTGTCTATCAAGAATGAATCAAGTGTACCTACAACAAACACCTGACAAAATGAGAATTCAATATTGGAGACCTCATCTTAAAGGAAAACAAACATGTAATTAATATGGAGAAAATCAAAAGAGATAAATTTGATTTCAATTAGCTTGGACCTTACATCATAACCCATATGTATAGATCAGGAACTTATCACTTATCCTCCCTCAAAGGCAAACTAAAACCAGAGCCTCTCAATGCTTTGTATCTAAATATTTTATTTTTCTAAAGAAGGATCAAGATCACTTTTTTGTTTAACTTATGCTCATCCTTTGATTTATGAGATTCACACCTTCACTTCCCTATCCATACCCCTTTAATAACAATCAATTACAATATATAACCATGTGATTAACCATCACAACTATCATCTAATCTTAAATATGATTACCACGGCTCTATCCATAACATGGTTCTCATGGATACTTTTTATGTCTTTCTAAATAGAATCCCATGATCATTTGTCTCTCAAACCTTTCACCTATTATTAACCTTTTGTGCTAAATGTTTTGCCCTCATAAAGGTAAACCTCTAAAGCCTAAATTAGACTTATCCATGTCTAAACCTAACATTCAAAATAATTTGGGATACCAAAATATCACTTGGGTCAACATTTATAGCATTACAAACTATTCCCTTAAAGGGCAGATACACAAAACTAAATTTCTTATAAGATAGATTTCTCCCTCAAAGGACAGCTACCAAAATAAACAAATCCAAATTTAGACCACTCCTTTGAAGGATGGCTAAGTCAAGTTTGTCAAAGCAATCATTTGAAGCTTCTCACATTGATCAGTTTCACAACTTATCAAAATGAAATCAAGTAAAAGACCCACTATCAAAATGAAAACAAGTTATCCCAAGAAATTTGTAATTGATTCTTTTATATACGGCATTAGTAGATTTCCTACATCAATCAATATACACCTTGTATTAAGACATGAAATTATCTACTATGGTTCTTAGGTCACCTATAGAAGGGATAAACTAACTCACATAAGGTTACCCTACCTATCACCCATTTCCTTTATATTCCTATCACCTAACTCCCCTTTATACTATCTATAAATCAATGGATTATGAGCTTACTTGACACATTATGATCAAGACACCTTTTTTTATCAACATAAGCATGCTAATGTGAAGCATCAAAAATTTTTACGTTCCCTAAGACAATATAACTTTGGGTTTTGTTGTGTTCTTACCAATGACAAGGCATCATGTTTATTTTATTATATTTCATCATTTGGTTCATGTAGAATGTTTCTTTGTTTTTTATAAATTTTCTCACATTTAGTTTGTTATCTAACTTTATGGACCATCATTAATCATAAACCATAAACAAAACAACATGCATCAAATAATATCCATGCTAAATACCATCATGCATAACCATATCAATAACCATGAACATCAAACCATCCATAAACATCATATCATATCTATGAACAAAACCATAACATCATAACCATATTATAAACATCACATGCCTATGCTATCGAGTAAAACATCTCATGAAACATACACATAAACCATAAACCAAACCATGAACCATAACATGAACATGAATAGCCATAATTATAACAACATCATCATGAACAATAAATCACATCTATAGAATCATCAACATCACCATATACATCATGTCTATCTAGTAAATAATACATGTGACAATGTATAAACTCTCTCTACTATACATCTTGCATCATCAACAGACATGCCAATATCAAAATCATTCAAATATACACCACATCATATCATATGTCATGCCCCTGGAGAACCACTACTATTATCCCCACCTATACCTGCTTTAGCACCTACACTACCATCTGGTGTTAGTCCTCCTGGGGTACTTGTATGTCCTATCACTAAACTAACCCATTATCGTAGAGTAGTTATGACTGCCCCACCTTCTAATCTAGCTACATATTCACCCCATCAAAGTAATGCCAATTGTGCTAGCACTATCACCTCATATTATCTCAACTCCTCTACCATAGCTAATTACTATGTCATCAAAATCATATCAAGTGTTCCTCCTAGAGATGATGCCACCACTCCTACCCTCTATGTCAAGGTATGTCTCTTTTAGGTCACTAAACCAAGAGAGATCCTTCCTTGATCTCACTCTCCTATCAAGGTGGTAACCTAACCCTATAAAATAATAATTAAGCCCTATAGAGTGGTCACCTATCCCTATAACCCTATGATCTGAGCCTATGTAGCTTCTAGTGCTACCTGTGCTTATCCACCCTGGCCCCCACCCTACACTGATTTCCCAGTAGGATCCACATCCATAGCCTATTAACCCCTATCTCTCCATCAAAAATTGGTCACTATATATAAGGTCTGATACCATGTCACATATCTGACCACCAAACCAACATCATCTATCATTTCTCTAGTCAGTATCTCTTCATGATCTAAAACTACATCATGTGGCTATGGCTCTGGGAGTAAAAACTCTACATCTTCCCTCCTATATCTCAGGAATGCTAGAGAAATCCCCTTCATAAAGCTAAACTACCTCTAAACTTTATCAAATGGGATGAGCTCGATCTCACCATCTTACCTCCCATGTATCCATCTCTAGCTCTATAGTGATAGAGTGTGATAGTTATATTGGGTCCACCTAGGCTAGCCCACATATGGCCTCCATACTACATAGAGTGTGTCTGCTAGTAGAATTTGGCAAATAAATGACTACGTGACTAAAAATTTTAGTCATGACAACTAAAAATGACTAAATTCTATTAATTTTTTGCAAGATAGATCTAAATGACTTATTTGATCATTGGGTAAAAAACACAACTAAATAATTAATCACCCAAATAAAAATGACTAAATAATTAGTCATACAAATAAAAAAAACAATATAATATTAAAGTGGGTAATTAAAAAAATATTTTGAATTGGGAAATTATTGGTGGGAATGGGTTGTATTGCGTACGTAGGGTTAATATCAAATTTGGAAATTGTTAGTGAGAGTGGGAAGTAAAATAAAGTGTATAATTTGGTACAGGTAATTTGATGGGGGAGTGGGGAGTATAATTAGCATTATTTATGCAATGTACCTCTAAAAATAGAAAGAGGGTTTATTAATTATTAATGGAGTTGATGCCGATAAGAGAGGGTTTGTGTGTCAATTTGATGGCATGAGTCATTTCGGGTTTTAGTATATAAGTATAGCATCGACTTGCATGAACGATAAAGATTATTTGGATAGGACCTGGAGACTTATAAAAAGGTAAACAAGGAATTTAGAGTTTGTTGTAATGAATTTGAAGTTGGTGAGGCCCTCTGCAATGACATCAATTTTGGGGATGCCCTTTATAATGAATTTAGAGGTAATTTGAAACCCTCATTACATTAAACACAAATTTTATAGCTTTCTGATTGGCAACTATATCTAGCTAGAAAAACAAAATTGATGTATTATAAGAGATGAGTTACATAAATAAGAGGGTATCTTATCATAAGGCATTGAATACCATGTAACAATTTGGAGTTCTTGAGATTGTGAAAGAATTGGATGCTTTTATTCATTGTATAATCAATACAATATAGTGACCATATCTTGAAGTTGTCTATTTGTGTTCCATGTTATCATACATGAGTATGGTATTAATTTCTAATTTTGTAACAAATTCACCAACCTAATCTCTGAGGCTCCTTTTCACTAAGCCTTCATGGCATGGGTATTGCATGTACATCATAATTAGTTTGTTATTCATTGGTGTAACTTATAGTAGTTACATAGGTAACTGAGTAGGAGAACCATATAGGCAATTCTAATTTTAGCAGACTATTTTTTCATTAGTTTGCTCTACATATTTTGGGTCATATGGGAATTAATCTTGTAACATGCATCCAAATTTCAATTCCTTTGATCACTTTTCCATTAAACCACAGGCTCATATCCCTATCCTAGACCTCAATGCTTGGGTAACATTATGTGCAAGCCTAATCTATTAATTTCATGGAATCCTAGAAGATGGTTTCATATGGCATAGTTGAAAGTTATGCTAGTTCATCAAATCAATGTTATCACCAAGCTATTTTATTTAATACTATATTCCACACATGGGAGTCTATCAATTGTTAGAATAAGTCATCCTAATTTAACATGTTAATAATTTAAGCTAGTAAGTAATGCTCAAATTTACAACAAAGAGCTCATTGGTCTATTTGGTAGTGTTTATGTATTCATTAACATTGACAAGATTGCCATATGTTTAAATTCTTGTGGTTCATCAATAGAACAAGCATAAATTCTATGTTCCATTTCTAATGTATTTCTTTAATTATCATCTAGACAAGGAAGGCCCTCAATAAAACATGGATAAAAATAACATTTATTTTTAGTCATAAAAAGAACATGTGATTCTATAGAGTGATGCCCAACTGTATTTCTTGAATTTTAATTACTACAGATTGTTTTTTATCCTATAGAGTGCTACAATTCTAATTTTGTAGAGTGATTTGTATCTTAATTCTATGAAGTGCTCTAAATTTTGGGTAAGTGATGAAGAGCACTGGAGAGAATGAATTTACATGAATTAGATCTTGAGTAAGTTGAGTTTTTCAAATTTCTATTTTATTCAAAATAGGAAACTAAATTAATACTAAAATGAAAAAAATTACAGATGGATCAATGTCAAAGGTTGACTATGGATCACTACCATGCATATGATGAAAGAGTAGCCAATGAGATTAACATGGACAAATATCCATGTCCATGTAATGACTATCTTGGTAGAAAGGTGAAAAAAAGAAATGTGATTTATCAACATATGATAAGATATGGGCATAGTGGTATAAGCCCTTGGGATTATAATTATTATGAAGATATGATAGAACTATATAGTGTGAGAGATGAAGAGGCAACAAACATAGATGAAGTGACACCAAACATAGATGAAGAGGTAACAATGTTAGATGAGGGGTTTGAAGTTGATAGAATGTTGAATGAGGGTCTAAATGATGATTGGGCCAAGTTGATGGAGGATTCGTTAAAGCCTATGTATGTTAAGTACAAGTTAAGTAATTTGACAAAAATCCTTCAAATTATTAACTTGCAAGTGGTGTTTGGTTGAATAAATGAGAGAGTAGATTAGCTATTGGAATTATTAAGTTTGTTGTTACCACCTGACTCCACATTACCAACAAAATGAAGTCAATGTAAAAATTAAATCACTAAGCTAGTCTTAGGGTATTAAAACATCCACACATGTGTGAATGGTTGTGTATTATTTCATAATAATCTTGCAAGTGAGAGTGAATGTCTGAAATATCATGAAGCGAGGTATTGACAAGGGTTGAAATCAGTTATGGTTCTTAGAAAGGTTCTTCTCCACTTTTTGATAATCCCATTATTACTCCAAATGTATAGGTGTAGAGACATTACTGAACTTATGCAATGACATATGTAAAATAAGATCACTGATGGAAAATAATGACATGTGCCTGATTCTAAGATGTGGATGGAATTTGATAATAGATGGCCTAAGTTTTCGCAAGATCTTTGTAATATAAGGTTGGGTTTGGCTCTAAATGGGGTGAACCCATTCTCAGATCAAATTACTAAATGGTTAACTTGGCCAATGTTTTTAATAAATTATAACTTTCATCCATGGTTAGAAATTAAACCATTTTTCTTAATGCTATCATTGATTATACTAGGAAAGAAAAGTATAACTTCAGATATAATCAATGCTTATCTAGAGCCATTATATGATGAGCTAATAGAATTATGGAAAATAATTGAATCAATTAAATATTTAAAGGATGTTCATTCAATCAAATTCACTTTAAGAGATTCCTTATTATTTATGATGCATGATCTTTGTGCATATGTCACATTGTTTGCTCTCACTTTTCATGGATACCATGGATGTCATGCTTACAAATTTAAGAATTTTTTTATGCAACAAAGATTTTTGTGTAAGTGTATTTATTGTGAATATCATGCTTACCTTAAAATGGATCATCCATATCATCAACAAAAAACACATTTCAATGGTCAAGAAGAGAATCGTGAAGCATCATTGATAGTAATGTGTGATTACATTGTTGAGAATGGAAAAAAAAACAATGTCATTTATAATTAAAAATTATGGAATTATTGGTAGTAGATATGATCTATTTAATGAAAGTGATGTAAAATGGTTGTGCATATTATATAAGTTTCCATACTTTAAGGATATATCCATTAGGCATACTATTGACTTTATGCATACTAAGACAAATATAGCCTATGCTATTATAGAAACTCTTTTTGGTTCTTTTGATACTATTTCATCATGTGAAGACTTTCGACAACTAAAGATTTGTTGAAATCTTTGGGTTAAAAAATATGATGATGAAAAATATAGAAAACTTAGTGTTCCTTATGTCTGGATAAAGGAACAACGTGCATAATTATTACAGTTGATGTCCAAGACTCGCTTTCCTACTAGATATGTAATTAGATATGTAATTAATAGTATTAGAATCCAAACTGACATTAATATCTTAAGAGTCCTCAAGACCCATGACTATCATGTCATAATCAAGAATATTTTACCTATTATGGTAAATATATCAAGTTTGGTAAAGGGGCCAAGATTGGCAATTATAAGGTTGGGCCTAGTATTAAAGAGAATGAGTTTACATGTATTAGATCCTTTGAACTTTGATAGTTTGAGGGAGGAGTTTGTTGAATTCCTTTGTCGATTGGAATGGGACACCAACAATCTTTAACATTTCTATGCATCTTTTAATACACTTAGAATATGAACTAGAACATTGTGGACTAGTAATAATTAGATGGATGTATCCTATAAGATGATATATGAATGTTTTGAAAAAAATTATTCATACTAGGGAAAAAATGGAAGGCAGCATGTTTGAGGGATATTCAATGCAAGAGGCCATGGGATTTTGCACATAATAAATGAAGGATTTTAAAAATGTAAATTGACATGTATGGGATGATGACGAAGATGAGAGAGTTGTAGGTGAAGTATTGGAAGGAAATAGATGTCACTTCAATCTATCACATCAAGAAATAAGTATGATACATACCTATATTCTTAAAAACACATCTTCATTTGATAAGTGGCATAGGTAAAAAAAATCTACACGATAATTTATTTACTCAATTGCATTTACACATTTATATTATTAATCTTACTATTTTTACGTTAATATTCTATGTATTAAATATGAATAAGATAATCAAACTTGGATGTAACATTGACCTCAAAAGTGCAAACATCATGATTTGATTGGAGGTGATTCTTTTCTAAAAGTTGAATAATGGATTGTTAATGCAATCAGTGATGCAAAAGAAGAAGGTCAAGATATAACAATGGAGGAAAGTGAGATTTCACAATCTCTACATTTTTGGGCTATGCATTTTGGTGGAATGTGGGCCTATGGTGGTCATTTAAGAGTGGAAGAAAAAGACAAAGGAAAGATAAATTGTGATTGTGTTGTTACTGATAAATTTCTTCATGAAACTAAGAAATTTGTTTATGTTGGATTCATCCAAGAAATTATTCAAGTGGATTTTGGTGAAAATAATCCTATATTATTAAAATGTAATTGGATCTGACCAGCCACAGTATAATTTGATGAGTATGGATTTGTACATGTAAATAGATGACAAATTTTATCAAATACAGATGAGCCATATGTTTCACTTCTTCAAATTAACCAATCATTTCTAATTGATGATGTAAGAATCCCAGGTTGGTCGTATGTCATTCAAATAAAGTCTCGTTTAAAAATAAAATTCATGGAAGTTGTCAATATAATGTTTGATGGGCAATATGTTAATTTACAAGAAACATTCAAAGAAGTGGATGAAGATGATGATGGAGTGTTTAAAGAAGAGATTTTGATTACCATTGAAGAGATTGGGAGAGAGAATGTATTGCATGTCACATATGAGGATGACAAATAAAATTAAGTAGATGTAGACATAAGAGATTAGGAATTTGATCTTGTTGGCAATGCAAATGATTATGATGATGTTTTATCACCTTAACTAGCATGTTAACTTAACTTGTTAGCTTGTCACCTAAACTTTGGTTATATTTATGGTGTAATTTATTATTGAATGTAATAAAGATTTGAGTATAGGTGTGATTATTCACTATTGTTTTACTAATACATTTTTGAATGTAATCATCATTATTCTACTGGTACATTGTATATAAAACCTGAGATGTTCATTGCTGATTTGAAGTGCATTTAAAGTTAGGTTCAATCATTATTCTTAGTTTTATTACTTTGGTTGAAATTAATTTTGTTTATTTAGAATATAATTTTTTGTATGTCCTATATGTTTTCTAGATGCTAAACTTTTCTAGCTTGTCTAGAAATGCTAGATATGAAAAGAAGCAAGCAAGGTATAAAGGTATCAAATAATGTAACGAGATACCTATGAAAGTAAATAACTCTTTAAAATCTTGGCAATAAATTATAGTCGTTTCTCTTATATTTAGATAGCTTTAGTTTGTAATACAACTTCTAGCCTCCACATGTAATGAATATGCTTGAGTGAAGGAAAAAATAATGAACATCTATGATTTAATAATACATATATATATATATATATATATATATATATATATATATATATATATATATATATATATATATATATCTTAACATTAGGTGAAAAAATATTTAACCTATACTATTAAACAATTTATGTGAAAATACAAGTAGAATTCCCTATCATTCTCCCCTTTACTATTATGCTCCCCCTAACATTAGCACTGTCATGTTGTTCTAGATCATGCTATGTTTTACTGCTTCAATTCTCCCCCTTTGACATCAATGGAAAAGGTGCTGGTCAATTAACCCCCTGACTTAAATCTCCTCATTAACTTGCAGTACAATAAATTTAAAAGACAGAAACCAGAACAAGAGGTCAACGATGAATTATAAGACCAAAATTTTCAAGGTACAAGGGTTCCATACTAAGGTAAAATTTTAAAAAATGACAACCCCTATGTTAGAGCATCCAAAATTTGCCAAGTTTCATTATCATAACTAGCCTTGAGCCCAATAACTAAATCCATGATTCCTATGATAAAAGTATCTCTACCTGACTAAGCCTCCTCATTACAAACAAAGAAATGATATCTTAGGTCTGATTGACACTAAAAATTAAAACTAAAAGACTACAAAATTAGAAAAATTTTCAATATTTTCAATAAAATAATATATAAAATACTACACTCATAATATACCCCTATATTCCCACCTAAAATACATAAAAAATCTAATACCATAGCCCCGCAAGGGGTAAACAATGACACTATGGCATGGTGGTGAACAATCACTTAACCGCTAGAATTAACTCACCATCCATGGGAGTCTAAAGGGGTGTGTATAGGGTGGTGATATGAGACTATCTGACCTGCTATCCCACAGCAAGTAAAGTGAAGGTGTGAAGTATAGTAGGGAGAGTAAAATGCTAACTCTACCATATTGCTACCCTGCAATGGTCTTGATATGATATAAAGTTACTAGGGTACAAGCTATCAAAGCATTTAAATCATCATTTTTAAGGATTATACCTCTAAAAATGAACCATTCGATCTCCCAAGATAAAAAGAATGTATCCACACTTGAAATATAAATAGATTATGAAATATTTTACAAAAATTGACATTAATAGTGAGGTGACTGAGCTTAGCAACAAGTGTACTTGGGATTAGACAACATTTTTACAATCATTCACACAACTTAGTATACCAAAGGTAAGGTAGTTTAAGGACGAAGACTCTATAGCTATAATTTCTCTACATAAGTTCACAGAAACCATTTGTAACATGTGTATAAGAACTAAATTTACTCAATTATACAAGTAGACACTAAACTAGGAAAGGTATAAATACTTTGCAACTAACCCAGTCAATCTTTAGATGGTTAGTAACTTAAAGTTACTTCTTTGTAGCCCTGACTGGATAAAGGATAATATATTCTATTTTGCTATTTTGCTTCTTTTTCTCCTTTCTATTATCTTTATCTTATTCATATTTTAACAACACATCCAAGTTTATATGCATGTGAGGGATCCATACAACTACTGTGGAGGATCCTCTTCAATCATTTATTTTATTTCTAAGATAGTTGTATGTGTCCTTAAAAACCAACTACTTATTATCATAGCAATAGTTGGTTCTATGTAGTAGCTGGGGGCTCTTGTAGGTTAAAGTCTGCAGTTGTTATGGGAAACTTGTAGGTGAAAACTTGTAGTTGTTATGGGCAACCTATAGGTGGAAATCATGTAGCTTTTAAATTGCTATGGAAAACCTATAGATGAAAGCTTTTAGTTGCAATGGGCAACTTGTAGGTGGAAACCTGTAGGTTGGTAGTTGTTACGAGATAGAAGCCCCTTTTATTGTAAGCTTCTCTATAAGTGTTATGACTAAATAGGATTATTATAGTCTTATTCTACCTTTTAAATGTCTATTAAATAAGGTTACACAATTATAATCTAATCAAAGAAAAAGAATCATTAATCCATAACACAACATGTATATATTAATGTATACATATAATCATTAATTTATTCATTTATTTACATGAGTCATGGATAGTTCTAGGGATTCATATAGGAAAAAGATATACAATTGGGTATGGATGAGGCTATAAATAGAATAATTAGTGGCCTCATCACACCCTAATGAAGATGGTCTAGTTGTCAAGGTCTCCTTGAAACTGCCTATGGTTTGAGGGTTCCCTTGTCACCACTAAACCTCCCATTCTAGCTAGTTTATCTTCCTATCAAATTTTTTAAATAGATATCTCTTCAAAACACCCAATTCTACCTTTAGATTGTAGCCTGTAGTGAAGCAAGTTTCTATAATAATGGTAGTTTTGTTTGTAAGTTGTAATATATTTCTTAGGTATTTTTGTGAATGAGCTTTGATCTCAAAGTGAAAAACAATAAAATTGATTATTTTTCCTAATTAAATATAGGTGTAGTTATGATGTAATAATGGGCTTTAAATTTGAACATATAGATTATCATTTGATTGATTTCCCACAACATTCTTTCCCCCTACATGAAGTGTCACTTCTCCCCAAGTGGCATGGTACGTGTAGGATGCAAAAAGATAGGATGGGGTTATAATGAGGGTTTTGAGTGGTGAGTTGGCATAGCTCATGACAAGACTCAATGAATGATGTTTTAATGATTTAATATGCTTTTTAACATAATGTATGCTATATTAAAAAAATAAAGTGCTTTTTTATGACTACAAGATACACTGTACCTTTATAACCATTTATTTTCTAGGTTTGTGGCATAGGAAATATGTATGTGAGTGTTTGCCAGAATGGAAGCTTAGCTTGTTATTTTCTCATGCAATTATTACCCTAGTAGTAAACTTTTTGTTGTATTGTTACCTTTGGGTAATTATGTGATCATAGTGTCATATCCTTTAATTATGCCCTCAGTAACCTACATGCAATCATGATGACCTACAAAGCATTAGAGTAGTGGTCTTGTAGTGGTATGAGAGACTATTTCCATCCTTCCATAAGGTAGTTGTTGCATATCTTTGTTTGTTATCCAAGTTAGATCCTTTATAATCATGGAGGAGGGTGGTTGATGGAATTTTATACTCTTAATATCCTCTGTATGAGCATGTTGATGGCTTGTTTCTCTTTTGTCTTACTCCTAGTAAATGGGGATGTTTGCTGATGGATTCTTTGTTTAGTGAACTTTTAATGTGGTAATCAGTTGGTTTATCAAACATAGGACTTGTGCTCTAGAAAATATCCTAGATCTCTCCTATTGATAGAATGAAATTATTTAACATGAAGTGACTAGAAGCTAAAAATGGTTCTTTTATATCCATATAGTCATAAATTCTGGTCTACAACACTCCAAATAGAGATTGAAAGTGTATGCTTTTGTTGTAACACTTACTTTGTTATTCAAGGGTATGATCATTCCTTCAAAATTTTTTAAGTTTCTACTCTAATCTTCCTTCACTCCTCCTCTAGCTTGTATGGTTTCTTCCATGAATCTATCAATATCCCATATCCAAAGCCATAGCTCATCATTTATGAGGAATCAACCTGCAACTACTAGAGAGGTGTATATAGGGGTTAGGATGTACTTGTAGAAACTATAAGTTGAGCCTGTAACTAATGAATTTTTTTTCTCAACAATAAGGAAGGTGCTCACAACAACTAAAAAATAGCTTATAACAATTGAAGGAATGGTATTTATTGTCTTTGTAGCATCCACATCTTCATGGCACATGACTGCTAACATATTGACACCTTTTGTATCAAATAGCAAGAAGTTAATTTTTTTTATATGTCAAGTGCATGGTTTCAAGTTTTCTATTGTCATTTTCTACTTTCTTATAAATATTTATAGAATGTTTATCTGTGTGTTATCAAATGTTTTATATCTCAAAATAATGTGTATTTTTTTTGTTTTTATAGAAATGTATTGATAAACTCTAAGAAGGAGATAAATTTGGGGTGTTGGATCCATTTGATGGTGTTGTTGTGGGCATTGGGCAAATTCACTCACTATCTATTATACATGGAGTCAAATTGAGAGGAATAGGAGATGCAAATGTAAATATTTTAAAGATCACAAATACCCCTTGCTTATGAAGATAAAATAGATGGAGCTATCCATCTAAAAGAGAAAAAAGGAACCTTCACACGATACGTGGCCACTAAAATATTTGTAAAAAATGACATAGTTGATGTTTATTATGTACTCATTGTTAGATAGCTTGGCCCACTGCTTTATGTAGTAGTTTCCATGTGTTGTTTAAGAATCTTTATCATGGTGTAATTTCAAGAGTTGGAAACTCTTAGACTTTGACATTTTTGATTGTGTGTGTGTGTGTGTGTGTGAACATCTTATAGTTCATCAAAATTGCATTGTATTTTTTATTGTAGATTATCTTTTTTTATCATGATTTTGAATCAATCTTTTAACTTTTAGCATGTTTTAGCTTGTTCATATATGTAATATTTTTATTTGTTTTTATGTTTTAATTCAAGTTTAATAATATGTTTATTTTTGTATTTTTATTTACTTTTATGTTTTAATTCAAGTTTAACAATATTTTTATTTTTGCATTATACAATTTATGGAATTTAATAAATTATTCATATAATACAAATGAAAATTTACTACTAAATTAGTAGTAAATATAATGATTATGCAATTAATAAACAATGTATCAATATACTACCAGTTGAAAGAAATCAGTGAATAAAAACAATTAAATAAACTATCAAATGATAATAATTAAAAATTAAATCACTAAACTTACTACCAATTAATGGAAATAAGTTAATTAAAATGACTAAATATACTACTAATCAACATCAATTAATAATTGACTCGACTAAATATACTAACAATTGATAGAAACTAATGAATAAATATGACTAAAGATATGACCAATTGATGGAAAAATAATGATTAAAATGACTAAATATACTACCAATAGATGGAAATAAGTTAACACAAATGACTAAATATACTACCAATGGACAAAAATCAGTGAATAAAAATGACTAAATATACTACCAATTGATGGCAATTAATGATTACAATGACTATCATGACTAAATAAATGACCAGTTAACAACAATAAATTACTAAATTAATGACTAAATATACTACCAAATTGATCACTCAAAATAACCAATAAATGACTAAAAATGGTTTAGTCATAAATTTTTTCATGTTATAAATGATCGATAATAAACTACTAATGGTTAAGTGACCAAGATTAGTCATTTATATGCAATTTTTAGTAGTTTTTTTAGTCATTTATTCTTATTTTTATACTAGTGGTTGATGGTCTTATTACTCACTTTACCCTCAATGTTTAACCCTCGATGGTCAAGATGACTATCAATGGTCGGGTTGAACCATTGACAATCACTGTGTGTGACCATTGGTGGTAAAACCCTCAAAACCAACCCAACCAAAACTACATCAAAATAACTTATTTCATAAACTAAACTACCTCACTCTATCCTACAGCCTATCCCCCACCCAAAGCATCTTTCACATTATAAATTCACCCACTAATTTTTCTTAATCTCACCAAACACCTAAATTAGGGTTAAAACTCCCTAAACCCTACCCAAAAAATTATCAAAACCCTATAAAACTAATTTAAACCTACTCAAATGCATATTCAAAATAATAAATTTAACTATCAAATTTTAGAACATCACCTACCTCGTTTCTCAATCACTGTCAAGGTCAAAACCCACATCCTGTCACTCGATCACGCCCTCATCCACCCTCCATCTCAGTCTATACTTGATCTCCTCAAACACACACTCAACCAATGACCAAACTACACCTCAGCATGCTCATTCAACTTACCACAAAAGTCTAACATACACAACAGCTAGAGCATAAAAAATAGAGGTCAAATAGTCAAAAGTGAAAATTATTTTTCATTTTTTATGTTTCATCTTTCTAGGGTTTCCCCTAACTATCGATTGTTAGGGTGACTATCGATAATTGACCCTAGGAACCCTTGACCATTGATGGTTAGGGTCCCCCACCTTTTCAAAATTTTAAGCACCCCCGTTAGGTGCTAAACTGTAGAGATCACCTAATCTCACTTCAACCAGAACTTGAACTTTCAGAGATTACCCTTCTCTATCAAACCATTTGACCACATCCACCTCAATGTTGGTCATTTTTTACCTAAACTATTTGCATGTTTTACGATGACCTTTGGTTTTTTTACCACACCAACCATTTTTGACATGTTGACCATTTGAATTTTATACCACCTCATGCACAGCCAAACCTTTTATGTTTTTCAAGGGAGCACTTCTTACCTTGGATACCTACAAAAATATTGACCCTATCTAGAAGACTTATAAAATCACCCAATCAGTTATGACTAACATTATGCACTGATTACTCTATCACTTATACTTCTAGAACTGACCTTATTCTTACCAACATTGGTAACCTTAGTTTGTGTGTGATGTTGGATATCATACTTAGTCATATTTTGTGCACATGTTTGTGTTTCAAATGCCCAACCCATTTTTTCACCAACCTCATGACTCACCATACACCACTTATCAAACTCTGACCTGATTTTAATTTCACTTCATTGATTCTTGGTTTGAGGGGGAACACTTCCTCCCATACTCAAGGCAATCAAACCTTGACTAGCAATCCATTTTTATTTTGTAGCTTATTAATTCAAAAATTCATAATAAAAAGGGGCAAAATGTAGACACTAGAAGACCATACTAGACGTTGTAAATCCTCTAGATACCTTAAAGCCCCCCTTGACTCATCAACCAACCTATCAGACCTTGAGTCTAGTTAACCACCTAGTTAACTAAACTCATTTACTAATTCAAACATTTAAACACCCTTTTTAACCCCCACCTTGACCAACTTAACTTTAGCACTTGACCACCAATAGTCAGCCCAACTATCAAAACTAGTTGGCGATGGTCAGGTTCTCACCCTCTTAACACATCACCAGATATGTACAAGGTAACAAGGCATAATTTAATATATCACCTTATGCAGTGTTAATGAACTTCTAAGCATCTTGATCATCAACCTCTCCCTAAAGGGAACCTTCCATCCTCCATATCTCTTTGCCTATAAAAGGAGGGGAGTGGAAGGTGGAAAGGATCAATCAAAAGAGTTATCAAATATACAAGTATTTAAGCTCTCTAACATCCAGTATTCTTTTAGCAACTTAGAATCAGAAATAGAGAGCCAAACCTCTATCAAATTTGATTTTGAGGCCAAAGTATTATTACTCTGGTGAAATTGCCTTAGCCTTCAACTATCAACCATCTAGAAAACTATAGGTATATTCTACTTGTTCTTTGTTATTTTAGATTTATAATCTCCCTAAACTTATCAGACTTATTTGTACCTTGTTTCCTCTCCATCACATCCTTAATAAAACCATTATCAGACCTCTGACCCAACTTAAAACTCTCTTTTTTAAATATATTCAGAATTCATACAGAACCATCGATAATTGTTACAATTATTAATGGTCACCTTAATTGCCAACGATTACCCAACCACTGAAAGTCAACATGACCATTGACAGTTCACCTAAGCACCAACAGTCACTATGGTAGAAAATAATATCAAGTTATTTTTAGCTTGTTAACCCCAATCAAAACCAACTCTTTGTGTTCATTCCTATTCACAAATAATTCCCTAATTTTTTGAACTTGATCTTAACTATTTTAGCATGAGTATTGACCTACTTTTGCTATATTTAGTCATTTTATTTAATAAACATTTTACTTTCTTCTTGTATTTCATGTATTTACTTTCATGTTATTGAATGCAAGTACTCTTCCTTTTACCTATATCAACTTAATTATTATCAACAGTGGAATGATAGCCTCCTAATAATATTATGTTTATTGAATCTAGCTCATACTAGGCAGTCCACTCAACTATCTTGCTAACAACCCATTTTGTTAGTGTCTTTCTTATCTTTATGTTATTCCTTCCAAGTCAAAGAGAAGTTCTCCATCATCATCTGGATCATGTGCACACTTTCTATTAGGTTCTATACATACCCCTTATTACTAGTTTCTTACCCTCTTCCAAATTAAGAAATGAACAAAAATTAAGAGAAACAATATTGAACTTACAACTGATACCTCGCCATAACCAAACACTATCAAATGGTTCAGTGTAAGATTAAAGAAATATGTTACTTAGAAATGTCAATTGGCATAAAACATCAATCCTTTTTAATATATACTCATTTATGATGTCTCAGATGTATGTGATGTTTTAATTAGTCAACCATATATTTATAATTGACATGCAATCTATGGGGAAAATACCAAATGTGTTTTCATATATGTTGGTAATAAGAGATACCATATACTAGAAGTAGTCCCTAAGATATCACTCATATCACCAAGCAATGTAAGATGCTAGTCACATCTAGTAAGAAGTTTGTGCTTTTGATGGTAAGGTCTAAATGTAGAAAAGTCTTTATGGCACCAATCCATATTTTAGTTCCTCTAACAATAGCAATAGAAAACCTCAAAGTTGAGCTACTCATTGGAAGAATTTAAGGATATTTTTTAGCTACTAAGGGAAGTGATTATACTGTGTGGTAAAGTACACTATTGATTTTATCCCTTCACTACTAACTAATGTCTCTTTATATCATAGATCAGTTTTAAAGAATGAATTAATCAAGAAATAAATCCATGAACTTGTGGACAAAGGACATATCAAGCCTAGTTAATTACCATTGTGATAGCCCCATTATGGTTATGCCAAATAAATATGACACATGGAGGTTATGAATCGATTAAAAAGCTCTCAATAAAATCATAGTGAAGAAATGCTATCCTCTTGTAAGGATTGAATATTTGAGGGACTAGCTCTTTGATGTAAAATATTCACCAAAATAAATCTTAAGTCTAGATATCATCAATTCCCTATTGAACCTATGGATATATGGAAACAACCTTCAAATAAAAATAAGGTTTGTTTGAATGGTTAGTCATCCCTTTGATTTGACCAATGCACCAGCTACATTCATGCAGATAATGAACAAAATTCTTAGGCCATTCACTATGTTTGTTGTAGTCTTCCTTGATGACATGCTAATTTTCAAAAAAATATGGGATGAGCATCTGTGCTATAGAGAGCAAGTGATTGACACTTTACCAAAACAAAATTTGTATGCAAACATGGAGACATGTCCATTTCCTATATGGGATATTAGTATCTGGGATACATAGTACATGCATAATAAGTACATGTGGATCAAACCAATATTTGATTAATTTTTGAATGGACACAACCAAATAATATCATATATCTTTGAACCTTATTAGGAATGATAAATTTGTACAAGAGATTTGTACTTGGTTTTTCTCATGTGACTTAGCCTTTAAACCAAGTTATCAAAGGCGGTACTAAAAAAAAGTTCATCTAAGAAGCCACACAATAGAAATCACTCAAATAATTTAAATGTAGACTCTATTCTACACGATTACTTGTCTTATGAGATCTTAAATTGCCAATTGAGCTTGAGATAGATTCTTCTAAATCCATACTTGGAACAATCCCAACTCAATATAGTCATTTGGTTACTTATTATTGACCAAATTTGACCACAAGTCAAATTTAGGTCAACCCCTACTATTTTAAACTTTTGAATAAGGTTTCATGTGTCCTATGGGGTCTCTTATTGTCCTATATGTCTCAATTATCCTTCCCCTAGTCCTTGTTGAAGCCCATTCTCCTTGTACTAGTCTAGTCAAACAAAGTCAAAGTTGGTTAACCATGGTCAAACTTATTCAAAGTCTCAATTTATTTTTAAAATTTCCTAAAATGGTCTCTTATATGTTTCAAGGTGTCTTCAAGTCATAAATTGGCCACATGATAGGTTTAATGAGCTAAAAGGGGGTATTTGGTCGCATTTTTAGCTTATTAAATGAATTGTATGGATGTTGGAGTTACATTATTTTTCACCAAAATCTCAATGTGGAGGAGGTCAAATTATGTTACGGCCTATTATAGGTCAGTTAAAAAATTGGTTATGTGTAGGAAATGGCAATTTTTTCCTTGATTTTAGGCCCTTTTGGGAACTTGTATGGACTCCTTGATCTCAATTTTAGTTAAAACTTTGGATGGGGTGACTCTTCACCTCCAAAATCTATTTTAAACTATTTAAGTGAAGATATTTCATCAAAAAAATTAGGTTTTCTCATGTTTCTTCCATTTTCCCTTTGCAAGCCAAGGAAGGTAAAATTCAAGCACTTGGTATGGTCTGTACAAGTGGAGTTGGTAAGAATGGTCTTGGGGTGGATAGTTATTTGAATTTAATTCAAATCCATAATAATAACTCTCATATTGGTGGCTATTCCTTTATTAACAATCACTTACACCTCGGATAAATTTTTATGCATGTGCAACCATGAGAGGTCTCCTTTTGAGCTAGTTTCTATTTCTTGCATTTGGTTTTGATGTGTTTGATGTTTTTACATATTTATAATGACCTCTTCATAGGTTATCTATTCTCCTTACTTTTTTGGAAATATTAAGTGCGTAATAAATCCTCTTCTAGGCTTGTAGATGCTTCCAAACTGGTCCTTTCATACTCACAGTTATCTCAACCACCAAGAAGGAGATTTTACACATTAGATGGAGGCATGGGATGTTGATTAAAGAATTTGAATTCATGAATATGAATTTGAGGGTGTCAAAACAATTTTTAAACTCATATAATATCAAAATAAGGCTCAAATGTATAGTCCTTCCATGACTGTCAGCCCTCATAGAGATGTCTTCACCTATAGGTGCCATTGAAAGTGTTATGAAGTTCATCTCAATGTGTCCTTAATGGAGATTATCCTTGTGAAAGGATAATAGTTACATTTAAAGGGGCTTTGAAGACTCCTTGCTAACCTTTCTTGTTCACTTTCATACTTATGTTATTATTGGTCTTATGAATAATGTTTTACATTGTTTATAGATAATAACTCAAGAGAAAGCTTTATTATGTTATTGTTGTAGGTTAAGAAAAATATGATAAACATATTATTTCCTCATGTACTCATATTGAGTATATTACGTTTATCAAGATGATGTTGCTTCTAGATAATTAAATGCCATCATTGACATTAGACCAATTGTGCCTCTTAATTTATTATAGTGTAAATCTTGCATGATTTTCATTACTAGAGATATTTGAGATTATCTTGGATTGTTGTTGCATGGTGGGGGCGTAGACCATGGTAAAATACCCCTCTTGTTTAATGTATAGAATATTGAATATAGAATCTCATTGGTCATAAAGGCATAATTAAAAATAATCCCTGGTGCTATAATTAAACCATTAAATAAGGCTTTTGAGTCAAAAGAGATCATGTATAAACAATTATAGTGCCATTATTTAATTTTCCACTATGAATAAATCTAGTCAAAAAGTTTTATAGCATGGGAAAAAATTAATAATTATGTTGGCACAAAGGATATTGGGAAGAAACATAAATTTATGATTGGGACACTACAGAGTGGCACACTAGGGTTTGTAGGAGAGCTTGGGAGCACATGATGGTAGTTGTTATGTATTGCATTAGATGATATTGGAACCATGGGTGTATTCACGGGAAGGGGTTGATACTTTCATTGAGAGGTATTATGGCCAAGAATCCATTTTCACTAGGTCACACCTTGTAACTTTTGTAAAATATTGTGCATTCATCTTACTACATGTGCTTAACTGACATGAGTTGAATTAGGGAAGGAAAATGTGAAATGGGGTATGCATGGTAGGCTATGATTTTTAATACAAGCATGTCCAATTTATCTTCTTCAATTCATTTCTATACTTTGAGTCAAATGGACAACACAATAAGCTATTTCGTTGTTCTATGATATCTATTTGGGTCTACGTTTTAAAGCATGTAATAATGTCTATTTTAGCTAAAAATGGTTGTATTTGAGTACTGTGATTGTTATAAATTCTAGGATATCCTATTTCTTAGTTTGTTTGAATATTTATATAAGTATATTGTTTAATTATTATGTTCATTTTGAGAGTATATGACGTGTATGTATTTAAAAAATGGGAAAACCCTAGACGGGTTGCTTAAGAATCTATTAAATTTATTTATAATCTCTAGGGAATTCAGTTTAAAGTTTGTTTTAATTAAGATCTCATTATTGATTTAAAATATTTGTTTGTATTTCATTTTTATATGGTATAATTGACTCTCTTAAGGAATACACATTACTTCAATAGAAATTAGATAGAATTGTTAATAACTTATTTGGTATATTTATAAAAGGATCTTTTCTTCTATAATGTAGAATGTTTGAATTTTTGTATTTGCATATATAATATTATAGACTTATATTGGTTATATATGGAAACCAATTAGGATATATTAAGGAGTTTATGGTTGTACATGGCTACCAAGATTTTCATAGCTAGGTAATTAAGTTACATGTACAGTTTTGACAATACTTGGTAGAACAAATGGAATAATTTCTAGCCATGATTCTTTTGATGTGATGTTGTATGGAAATCACTAAGATGGATTGTTATATTTTATATATTTTTAAATAAGTTTTCTAATACTTATTGACTCTCATACTTGTAACATTAGTTATCATTGTTTATATATTTTGTATTGGTTGATGTAGTTTTGTAATAAATTTAGTTGGGTATATGTTTTCTTTATCAGTTGGTAACCTTTGATTCAACCATTGTTTTTACATCTCTCAATTTTTTTTTAAGGTCATAAAAATGTAATTTTAATCATTAATGATGCATTGTACTATGAGAGGTTAAGTATGGTCAATACTAGCATACTTAACCACTGAGCTATCCTTGGCTATGTTGTGTTGGGCTATGCTGTTTTTACATCTCTCAATGTTATTTCTTCATCTAGGGGATTTCTATCTTCTGCATTTTATATGTATCCATATGAGCTTGTATAACAAGTTTATGCTTCTTTCTTTTCAAACAACTCAACATCCCTACTAGTGTAGGTTTTATGCACCTGACACCAGTTTGGGAGGGTTATCTTATAGATGTTGATCTTAGGCAATTTATTGGGTGAAGGTTTTGACTGATTGTGAGAATGGTTTTAGTTTCTATTATGTCTTTGGTAAGTGAAGTTAATTTTTTAAGTCTCTACACCAGAGCTACCGATTTGTCTTTGAAAACCAAGGAAGTCATTACTTATTCTTTACACCCTTAATTGGATGACATCCAACTCATTTTTGGTAGACTCCTCATGTATGCTCTGAACATTATTAGAGGTTTCTAGTGTTATTTAATATGACTAAAATTTTAGCTTAACCAACCAAAATTACTTCACTACAAACTACATGGACCAACAAAACACTGAGTGGTAAGAAAAACAAGCATTTATTCAAATTTAATGCAATTTGTAGAGATTTGTAGACATCTAAAATTAGTCATAGTTTGGATAGGTGATCTTTAAATAAATAAAATTATAAAAAATCATGAATAAAATACTTGAAATTAATCAGCATATCCCTATAAAATAGAGCTAGAGCATTCTTTAAACCAAACGACATTACCTTATATGCAAAAGTTCCCCATGCAATTGTAAATGTTGTTTTAACCTAATCCTTCTCTATGATGGGAATTTGATGATAGCCATTAAATCCATCCATAAATAAATATGCTTTATGTCCTACATCTAATTATATAACCTCATCAATGTAAGGTATTATAAAGGGATCATTGATGAAAGCATCATTCAATGCACGGTAACCTCTACATGCCCTGATTTCACCTAATTTTTTAGATTGTACAACCATAGGACTAACTTAATACACCTTTTTTATTAGATAAATGATAATTTTTTGTTGCATGTGATCTAGCTTAACATTCACCATTAATTTTATGTAGGTATTAATTCCATATGGGTACATCTTTATATATCATTCACACTCTTTGAGTTCAATGTGCATCTCCCCTAATGATGGATCTACCCCTTTCAACTCTATAAATTTAGTGGTAAGTCTTACAAACAAAAAATATTTTATTTGTCCAACTTGAAAAGATATAAAAAAGTATTTATACATAAATATATGCCAAAAATATTCCATATATAATAGGGAAGGCATTATCTTATTATCCTTATCAAATAGGGTTACAGATAATAATCTTCCCAAATTTGATGTGCGAGTTAAAATATACTTAAAATGAACAATATAAATAGTTATAATAATAAATTAGATATTTGACCTTGTTAGGTTATGGAGCTAAAAGCTTCAACTGGTGAAAATATGGAGGAGGTTGCTGAGTTCCAGGGAGACCGGCGTCGGCAGAGTGCAGTGCAGAAGGCAACCGACATCGACAGGTGTGAGCTGAAGACAACCGGCATCGGTAGGAGGTCGGCCGATGTCGGCCACCTCCAAGCAGATAGGGACCGACGTCGGTCACCTATGGCGGTTCCATAACTGTTCGTTGCACAGATAGTTAGTTCGTTGAACCGAGAGTTTGCATGTAAAGGCTAATTATAGTCTTGAGTTGCGTGTCTAATTATTGTAATTAAGATAGTCTAATTATTGTAAGCATGAGATCTATATAATAGACTCATGGGCTGTATTGTAAACGTGTGCTAGAGAGTAAGAGAGAAAAATAAGCTCCTTCAGAGAGAAGAGAGCAATGGTGTGTTCTTCCTAGTGCCAAAGTACCAAGTGTGGATGCTGGTTTGGAGAATCAAAGGAGTTCTTCATGTATGTATGATCTTGGTCAACAGGTGTGCAGGGCCACGTTTGGAGATCTACAATGGTGAGTAAGGTCTGATGATTTGTAGGTAGCAGCAGAGAGCAGGAGATCTACTTTGAGTATGGTTGTGTGCTTGGTGTACTGGCAGTGTTGTTACTGACTGGTTGAGGTGAACATCAATTCTGTATTGGAGTTGATTGTTGGGACCGTAAGAGAGAGAGGGAAGAAGTCCTTGAGGTGTGGCAAGCCTTTGAGGTGGAAGAAGAAGTGGCATCTTCTTTATTGTATTTTCTTTTGATTATTTAATACAAGATTGTGTATTGTCTCTCATAACCTGTGTTGTTTCATATTTCTAGTTACTTATTCATTCTGGTTAAATTCCGTGTTTAGTTGCTAATACAAGAGGTAATCATATATACTCTTATTTGTGGAGAGTAGGATCCTGACAGACCTACTATAATGAATAATAATAAATTAATCATTTAAATTTATTTAATAATGGTGAATTAATCACCCCTAGGTTAATGATATTCCCTTTCAACTTCCAATATAGAGTTGCATTTACCTATGGTGATGGATATACTCAAGACAACTAAAGTCTTCTAATTGGTTTGAAATCCATCATGCAAAAACTATTGAGATTTGTCCTTGAATATTTGAGATAAGATAAAAATATGTGATTTTCTCTTTACCAAACTTTTAAACCAAGATAATAATGTATAATTCCAAGATATCATGTCAAATGATCAATTTGTCTCATTATTTTTTGACTCAATCATCTTTATTCAACTATTAGTGATGATTAGATCATTCATATATAAAATGATCATTATCTCCCACCTTATTGTTTGAGTTAGAGATTAGGATCATGTATACTCCTTTTAAATCCATGTTTCAATATATGTTCATCAATTTTTATATACCATTCTTTGTGAGCCTACTTAAGACCATACAGTGATTTGACAAGGCTACAAACTTTATCTTATTTTCCAAGTATGAAAAAACCTTTTGGTTGAGTCATGTAGACTTCTTCCTATAAATTTCCATTTTCTAATTTACATGTATACAAACTTTATATTGTTTTCTAATTATTATAAATCCTTATGGTTGAGTCACGCATACTTATTCTTGTAAGTCTCCATTAAGAAAGGCACTTTTTATGTTTATTTGATGGAATTTCCAACCAAACTATGTAACTAGAGAAAAAATAATCCTGATGGTTTTGATCTTAGTTATGGCATCAAATTTCACCTTATAATCAATGTTTTCATTTTTGGTATACCCATTTAAAACCAACCTTTCGTTGTGCTTGTTGAGACTGTCATCTACTTTCTACTTTATTTTGAAGATCCATTTACATCCGATTGGATTCTTTCCTAGTGTAAGGTCTACAAGATGCCATGTTTTATTCTTTATCAGTGAGTTGTATTATACATTTGTGACATATTTCTAAGGTTTTAACTGTAGGGCTTATTGAACTATATAGGGCTTAACATATTCAATAATTATACTCATTAAGGCCAAATTGATCTCTCCTCAAGCCATATTATGAGTCCTTATTCTAGTAGTAGAAGTATCTATAACACCATTCAGTTTAAGATCTCTTAGTGTATTTATATAATATTTAGGAATACATTGAGTGACACCTGTAGATGAATCATTGATCCCATTATTGTCTTCATCTAGGGAATTGTCATCTTTTGCATTTTATATGGAGCTAGATGAGCTTGTAGAAGAGTTTATTCTTCTTTATTTTCAAAAAACTCAACATCCTTGCTAGTGTATATTTTCCTAGTCTTCAGATTCATTAGTTTATAGGTAAGTGATTATTCATTATACCATAAGAAAATATAGTTTTCTATCTTCATGTGAAGTTTAGTTCTCTCCTTTTTTAGAATGTGCATACTTGATTGACATCCAAAAACACAAATATGTGTTATTTATGGATTTCACTTTGACCATGCTTTTTATGGTGTTACCCCATCAAGAACTATAGTGAGAAATCTATTAAGTAGATGTACTATGGTTTGATTGCTTCTACCCAAAAACACCTTTGTCATGCCTAAATTATCTAGCATAGATCATACCATTTTCATGATAGTATGATTTCTTTATTGAGAAACATCAATTTATTGTGGTGTTGTAAAGATGCCATTTGATGATGAATGTCATTTTATTATAAAAAAAAATTTGAATTCATTATCAGTGAATTACCCCCAGGATCTAAGTGGAGGGTTTTAATTTTCTAACCAGTCTATGTTTTAACAATAACTTTAAATTTTTTGAAAGTTTCAAAGGCTTGACTTTTTATTTTTAGATGATAAACCCACATTTTTGTAGATAATTCATCAATAAAAGTATGACCTACTTAAATTCAACATTAATAAGTGTCATCAGTTCACATAGCTCAATTTCACGAGATGAAGTTTCCCATGGGCTCAATATGTAGTTTTCTAAATAGGATCTCTATGTTATTTACATGCTAAGTAGTTTTGAAAATTTCCTCTATCTTTTAAAAGAAGTGGTAACCCTCTTACCATGTCAAAAAATAGAGTGTATCAAGATATCCATAGATAATGTGACCAAAAATTATGTGCCATAATTATGTTGAGTCAATGTCCTTTGCAACAAGTGCTTGGTTATTGTTCTAAATGAAATATAAATGAAACATTCAACTCACATTAGATGCTCATGCAAAACGTTTTGAGTTTTTGGATTTATCTCTAATCAAATACATTTTATTTCCACCTTTACAGTCAAATTCAATCTTCATAATATGGTCTAAGAGTTGATTGACTAATAAGATATTATTGGTAAATCTAGGTACATATAATATATTTGTGATTCTACATGTTTATGTGCCAAGAGGCAAAGCAATGTTGTTGATTCCTTGTACATTTTATGATGTATCATCACCCAAATAGGCATTATTATTATTGGGTGTGTCCTTCAAAGTGAAAAACTAGTCTTTTCATCCTATAATATGTTAGGTTACACCTAAATCAACACACCAAATATCACTTTATTAGGATTATTTATGGAAACTAAAAAAGTACAAAAAGTTTGCATCTTCATCATTGTGTTCATGTTTAGCAATATTATCATGTGATTTGTTATCTTCTACCAAATTTATTTTTTCTATTGGTTTAATTTTACTTGATGGGGATGACTATTGGATAGTGGGCCTTTGACTACTTGAATGTCCCTTTTTTAAATGTATTATACCAAAAATATTTGAGTTCATGTCCCTTATGACCACAAATGAAACATTATTTTTGTGATTTACTTCTTTGTGTATTCTGCTAAGGACTCTATTTTGATGATGGATTGGATGTATTATCACCTAATTATATATAATTCTTCATATAAGAGCGTAAATTCTCTATATACTTGGAAATTCCACCTTTAGGATTTACACATTTCAATTATAACAAACACGTAATGGAGGGATGGATATGAGTACATGTTCCCTTATTATTCCCTAATGATTTATAGGTTATATGCTTATATGTCATTATTATATCTATATTAGGCTATGTATGTAGTAACCCAAACATATTGGCTTTACCTGTAAATCTGAGTTGGAGGCATAACTTTTATCAAATGTTATGTTTGAGTTTAACATGTGATTTTATGAAATACAACGAAAAAATTTAAAATTTAAGTGAAATATACAATACAATAAAAATGAAATTGGATTCTTTTGAGTTTTTTTATAGACTTTTCTATCTAACTTTACCTAGTTATGACTAAATTTAGCAGAATTACCAAAGATAGTAGAAAAGAAAAATCTACTAAAATTTATTTTTGGGGAATTGAACCTCACACCTCTTATTTAATAAAACACAATCGTACCATCTTGCATATGCATCATATCAAGTTTATAAGAGATAAATGTAAACTTAAAGGCTTCAAAATCTTGATTTTTAATGAAAACCACCTTCATACCCAATACCACGAGTTTGGCAAATAAGTCATTTTTGAGAGAATGTAAAGAAAAGGATTTATTTTATAGGTAGTTTAGAGATAGGAAATGGTGGTTTTATAGAAATAAAGTTTGTTTTGACCTTTGTAAAAATTTTAAGTTCATAAAATAATTTTTTTTAAATTCATGGACTAAAAACAATAATAAAACCACCAACCTTGGTACTCTTTTGTTTGAGGTGGTGCTCTTGGTTGGGACATTAGCTTTGGAATGTAGACTTTTCCTTTGATTTTGGAATACACCCCTTTATAACACAACTTAAAATATTAAATATCTACACATTTTTATGGACTACATAGCTATAGTATTATGGTATGTATAAATAAACTAATAATAACCTTCCAATGCCAATCTCTAATGGCCTACGACACGTCTTCAACATAGTCCAACATCACAGGTTATCTAGAATAGGTTATATTTTTTTGAAAACATGCATAGGTTTAAACTGGTCCAAGATTTATGGGATGTTTCGAACTGGTGTGGGAGTGCTCGAGCTCCTCCCTCTTTTTTTTAACACCTCGTAGGGTTAGAAACCTCTCAAGCTGTCATACCAGATCTTACAGATAGATAATATTTTCTTTGTTTGACTTGAAAATATTTACAAATAAGTATTGATACATAACTATATACCAAAAATATTTGATATATATATAATAGGGAAGGTATTATCCTATGAACCCTATGAAATAGGGTTACAAACATTAATCCTCTCAAATATGTTGTGGGAGTTACAATATACCTAAAATAAACAATATAGATAATTTGAACAACAAACTAGATATTTAACCTACCTATGATGAATAATGATAAATTACTCATTTACATTTTTTAACATTGGTGAATTAATCGCCTTAGGTTAATCTTAATAGGAAAAACATCATGATAGTCCTTTAATAGTTGAAACCCTTCTAAAAATTTCATTCTACGTCTAGTAATCACTCAAAGTCATAAGCTTGATAACATACTCTATTCCAATACTCTAAACAATTTTATTCAGTGGCTTATGGTATATCTTATTATATTCACTAAGAATGGATTCTTGTAGATTTTTTTATACTTCATGTCATATAATATTGAAAATTCACAAATTTTCTTCCTTAGTTTTTTCTATGATTTGAACTTTTGGTAGTTCATATTATTGTAAAAGTTTGAAGAAGGAAGTCAAGTCCATATCCTCATCACTATCACTGGACTATGTCAACTCATCTTGGATCCTATTACAAGGTTATGTAAAAAAATATTTATCTATTTACTATCCTTATATTGATGTATATTTGGATTTAAATTACAAGTTGCTTCTTGATGTGATGATGATTCTGTCACAGTACTCAGGTCTTCCACTCACCCATGATATAAAAACATTTTAATTTTTGTAAATCATTATACACTAAAAGATTTTCATGTTCAAAAACAAAAACTTGGATAAAGTCTTGTTGAACTCATGCCTAATCTTTAGTTTCTCGCATGTGCTCTTGATCCATATAACAAGTGGTTGTAAGTGATACCAAAGTGTATCTAAAAACATGCACCCAGTATTTAGGTTTAACACCTTGCATAGACCATATGTCTATGCACTAGTGTATATACAACTCTAGACAATATCCTTCTTGAAAGAACAACCAATCTATTATAACATTGTTTGGTAGCTAAAATCATGCTCAAAAAAATTTTCACGCTTCATCCCATGGTAATTGAGTTTTTCTATGTACTACCCACTAGGTTACAACAGTTACCTTTAACACATAATTGAGTGCATTAACTCTCTACTCTCCATTAGGTACATGTTGCTTTAATTGAAATATAAATTGATTGAGATAATTATAAATTATTTTGGCAGTTTATATTTAGTGGTAGACACCATTCATAGTGTTCTCACCTCATGATCACTCTAGACCCAATTTAATATATGTGTATTTGATTCATCACTTATCAAAGATGTCGCTTCCCAAGGTAAGGTACCTCCTAGAGTAGGATCTATTTAATCCATAGCTATCACACCTATATTATATAATAAATATACCTTAGACCAAGTTTGTGATCACATAGAATGTAACCTACATTCTTTAATCTAAAACTCATGTGCATGCAACATTGTTGTAATTGATTTGTACATAAACTATTCAATTGGATGCAATTGAACTTGACATGTTGGTTGAGGATTAAATAATCGATATTCCATTATTCACATAGAATTTTTTTATCTACATTCACCTTTAAATAACTATTATTCTCATATCCATGAGGTGATTTAGGTTATCTAGGAATAAAATATAGCTTATGCTCAGACTTATTCAAAAATATCACAATTATCTTATCTCCTTGGTACACCTCTAATTTATTTTACACCATATTGATAATAATTTGATGATTGTAATCCCATTTCATAAAAATTGAATGAGGAAAATGGATCTCATATATTTTCATGTTAATTGCCTCAAGATATCCTCATAAACTTAAGTCAATACCCTTGATTTTTACATCTTTCAGTCATCCGATTGGTTCTACTCTTTCATATTCTGCAAGACTAAGAGTAACTAGACTATAAATCAGTGTTGGTCAACCAAAAGCCTCCCATGTAGATATGGGTGTCATATTTATTTTACTCCATCAAGTACCTCATGCCCTATGAGTTCAATATCCATTCTAGATTCAACATCCCATGAATTTTTAGTTTTTACATACCATACCACCTTGTCAGTATGTCATTGCCCTCATTATACACACTCAAATAGATTATGCACCAAATTTGTAATTTTCTATAAAATATTTTCACTTCTTAAGGTGCTCAAAAGCTTCAATAAATATATTAATGTAGTAACTAATCCTTCCAATTTCATTATGCGCACAATCTACCCATACATTTAAGCAACTATAGTTGTAGTATCCCATTTTGACATATTTTGTTGTTGTATGTATATTAGGACTTGTGACACTTGAAAAACCAAACCATTTTATCTTTTAGGCTTAAGATACTTATCCTATTGGACATTCTTGATTCTTTGATCTTGTGTCATCTTTAACGGTGGAAATAATTTCTCTGTGTATTGTTTCCTAGTTACTGCTTTCATGAATGCATTCTCCCTAGGTTGTAAATTTATCATATTTACATTTTGTACAAGGTTTTATTTCCTCTATTTTTATAATACTAGATAATATTATGTATGATATTGTCCTAAACTCTATAATATACAAAATACATTTTCAATTAAGGTTTAGTAAAGTAGTTTCATGTGAAGTGGTTATATTCACCACACAGATAACACTAGATTAGTTGACATGTTTGTTGGTTATCATTATTTTGATTTCACTAGTATCCCCCATGGTATCCTCCCATGTATGATCCTTATTTTTACTAAAAACTCAAACCTTACAATTGTTTCCCCTCAAACCCCTCAATTTTTGTTATTGCACGTCATATCCACCATACTATCATTAAGGTGACGTTGGAGCCCAATTTGATTATTAATGTTGATGACTTGAAGTGTTCCATGAGTACTAATAATGATAATGTGGATATGATGACGTCCATCCATCCAAACCATGGGGTTGATATTAATGATACAAATTCATCTACCTAGGACCACCTTGTGTCACATTAGCCATTTCCACCTCTGGGCCTAGAATACCTTGATTTGTAGTAGGTATATGTTGCAATGTGACTACATAGATATTATTGGTGATATATTCATTTAGTTATTGGAAAGCACAATAAATTTTCTCATCATGGTTAATTGACTTACAAAAATTACAAGACAAGTTTAGTGGTTTTTTAATATACTACTATAGTAAATGGTACTTTGAAGTTGCATGTTCTATTATTGCATATGTCATAGAATTCAATTTTTAATTTAGGAAAATAATTCCTATGATTTTCTTCCTTACCGCATTCCATACACCATAGACCTAACTTGGTATTATTACTTTCATGAAGCTCATCCATATTTTTAAGAAAAACTTATATCTTCTTCTAAATTTTATAACTAGTTGATGGAGCATCTCCATAATCTTCAATCTATTCAACCTAGAGCACAGCTGCTCAAGCATCAGTCTTAGTCAAAAACTATGAATTCACAATGGAAAATCTAGTTCTTGATCATAGTCATTCTACAAACCAAATAGGTTTATCTTTGTGTTCCATGATAAAATCAATCTTGTTCATTACATATAAAAATATGTGATCATATTCCATATTGATTCTCTGCTTCACTTTTGAATCTCCTTAACATCTTAAATGGTCTAACTTGAACACTTCATCTTGAATTTTATGATTAAATGATCTTTAGCTTATTAAAGACCTAGGAAATAAACATCCCTTTTATAAATTAACTCTAGAGCTTGACCTGTTAAGGCTCCTATGAGTTTGCACTTCTTCACATCTTGAACGATCACTCCCTTAACTTGCCATTTCATATCATAGGTTAATAAATATTATTCAAGGTTAGAATACCCATCATATGGAGTTAAATAAATTAACATTCCTATGTTAAATTCCATGTTTGGTGTACTTGTAACTATTCCTATGATATTTTGTGCATTGGTTTTTATGAGTGTCTTAAAGCTAGTTTTAAAATTGAATCTATCCTCTTTTAACCTCATCTTGTCTATTATTTCTTAGTTTATGTGTTAATTTTACCAAATTATCTATAAATGATTCAAACGAATTTCTATTTATCCCTTCCTCTGCACTTTTATTTCTTATTTGTAATTATCGATTTTGCTCGGGGGATGCGTACTCTTGAAATGAATGATCCATGTCTTTAATTTCTTTTATCTATGATCTTGAACCTATGATGCTTCTGTGATTATCCATAACTTCTTCTAGAGAATACTCCTTCCCTGGATAAATAATATCCTTTATTTTAACTATGACCTACTCATGTATATTAATTATTTTATTGTTATCCTACTTTATTTTTTCTCTCCACTCTGATCCATATCCTCTCTATCTCATTTTTTGTTATCTTCCTTCTTGGGACCTTCCATTCCTTGCTCTAAATAATTTCCACATTCTCCAATTTCTATAAATTTTGTATCCTCTCTCTAGGCTGCACTCTCTTCAACATCCTTTATTTTACTTCTATTCCTATTCATATTTAAATTTAGACTAATTGATTTATTCAATCTTCTTTGTTGTTGTAGTTATCTTTCTAATCCAAAAATTCTATTCTCACTTTGACTTTATGGGTTATCCATGTTTTTGGTTCAGGTTAAAGTTACTTTACTCAAATCTACATCATTCATTATTACATAACACACACACCCATAATGCCTAAAGTGACTACTCCATGTTGGTAAGGGTAAGCACCACAACCTTTTTAACAATCAACATCTTGGTCAAAGTAGGTAGTTGTTGAAGAAACTTTCCTTGGATTCCTATAAAAAACAAGTCATGTGTAGCTTCAAAATCTAAATACCCTTATATAATGAATTATATGATGTAACCATCAATGGTAGTCTTATCCCAATTTTTTACAACATAGGTCCAATCAGTATCTAGATTTCATGGGTTGTCTAACTTTTATTCTATCTAAATTAGAAAATGTGTCCTTCTTAGCTGAAAATAATAATAATCCAATTGGGATAACCATTGATCCATAAATTTAAAGTGATATTATGCTAACATAATTTTATTTTTATTTTGTTTTACAATTTTAATTTATATAATAATTAAAAATTTTGACTTAGAAAACATGAATTTAACAAAATAATTCACAACATTCAACACATAAATTGATAATGGAGTTTGGCACGAAGGCCTACATCTCCAGGTCCAATATTAGTTGATGTATTAGGAAAAATGCTTGAAAAATACTTACAAAATTTTCCAAAATGAAAAGTGAACAACTACAAAATTATTCTTCAGGAAAAAATAACCTTAGTCTCTTTTTAGATTTTTTTATGATTTTGCCTCTAACTCCATCTACACAAGCTTCTCTTTGACTTTAGCCTTTAACATTGGCTTCTAAGCTTTTTGATGCATTCAAATACAAGTTTTTGACACTTTATATATTGTTCTCTACCATGGGTTTGACGGTGGGACACTTATCCTTTTATCCAAGTGATAATGGTTTGAAACCCATCCTCTACATTTTTGGTGACTTATGTATATCAATAATCCCACATTGGTAAGTGGGTAACTATTATAAATTTTTGAATACCAAAAAACTTTTGGTATCACATGCCAAGTAGTTGGAAATAACATGGATTTTGGTGGGGTTTTGAAAGTATGTGGTGATTTCATGGATGTTTGGGGCTTCATGTGGATGTTTAGGCATGAAACATGGAAGCTAAGACATGAACCATGAATGGAATATGTGGTCACATGAAATTTAGTGTATAACACATGGAAAGGATGTTGGTGAAACATGGAATGTAGAGTTGTATGGCATGTACATGGAAATGGTATGGTTATTTGGTTTGTTTAGAACATATGGGAAATAATATAAAATTAGACCATGGTAAAATAATTGGTGGCAAGCCACGTGGTGGCTTAAGGACCCACCACATGGTCGAATCTCCTCCCACCACTTGTCATCCACTTGCCACTTATCATTCACTCACCACTTGTCATCCAACTGGATGTTCTGTTCAAACCCCATTTTTCTATTTACCTGATTTAATCTTCAACGCATGATAACTTGTGCATACAAGCTCCATTTTGTGAACCATAAAATGCACAAAAAATCTCTCGAGATGTTATTTACATTGTAACTATTATTGAAGCATTCCACAATGATCAATTTATATAGCTTGACCAACTTTGACCTACTTTGACTAGTTTGATTGGAACTTTGACTAAATATATAAGGAGCATATAAACTTCTTTTTTTGAATTCTACATACTGTTAGAAAGGTCTCAATAGGCCCTAGAAATGGTGCAAGTTTTGATATGTTTTAAGACCTTTTCTAAATTGAATTCTAGATCAATCTGCTCCACTAAGAAGGCTTTTTGTCCTCAAAAAGCTAGTACTATACCAGGTACTCCATATGAGGATCTTTGCATGGCTTTGGCTCTCAACCATGGCTCAGATGATTCCCTAAATGTTAGTTGGTTTTATGTCTTCTGATCTGGACTATTGCATGTCACTTGGTGTTATAACTATCACCATTTTACAATTGCCCTCTTAGGGTCTTACCTAACAACATAGTTTTTACAAATGTTGCCCTTCTTGTTTATAAACATTATAATGATTATAAACATTACCCATAATTGGGTCTTATGAATTTAAAAATAATTCCTATATTCAGGTCTTACAAGTATGAAGGAAATATGTATTATGTTTGCACACTCTAAAACATACATATTAAAATATACAACCTATTTCTTGAGTTGTTCTTGATGCTTCTCATGGAAACATTTATATGTTACCCTAAAATGTTCCTGTCTACAACATATATGAGTAAAATAATAATGAAGGAACCATTTACCTATAATGGTTACTGTCAATGTACTTACAAAAGATATTCTATCCTATCTTTTACAATGCTATACTGATTTTCCTTTTTGAAAAAGTTACATTTTTCAAAGACAAGTATGGTTTACCTAGGATAATGTCATTAAACTAAAATAGAACCACATCTAATTCAACTTCATCTAAAAAGTGGGAGGTAATCGTAAACCCAAATTTATAGGTTTTACTTACATATACACTATTATCATCATTTATTCTATGCAAAGAATAGGGTTGGAAATGTGGCTTAGTTTCCAAACCTAGGGTTTCTAAAACATCTTCTGAGATTAGATTCTTTTGATAATTTTTATCAAAAATAACATCTATCTTTGAATTCTTGAAAATTATTCTTTTAAATAATTGTTGCTTACCCTTTTAGGGTGACAATTTTTATATTGTCAACTTCTCATTGACTGCCGTTTCCTTTGTTGATGTTATCTTAGGTTCTATCTGACAAGATTATATCTTCTACTTGATTGAAGATGCAGTTACAACCTTTGCCTTAGGTTGTGGATAGATTTTCTTATCTTCTTTTAGCATTTTCCCCTTAGCATTGAAGTAAAAACAATATTTCATTTCTTCTTTAGGTAACCTCATTTTGTTAGTTTTCTTAAAATTCCTTTTAGGACTCTCTTTCACATAATAAAAAAATACATTCAAGTATTTCTTCTTTTTATACCTTGATGAATCATTTGAAGATTCTTCATCCAATGTAATGATTGCATCTTTGAAGAGTACTTCTTCTAGCTCTTCAAGATGTTCTAGCTTGTTTCTCGAGTAATCCTTCAACTCAGCTTCTTGGGACATTTGTCCTTCACCTCCATATCCTAATCATGCATATAGTGGTCTCTTTGCCACTTGGATTATCTAGACAATCCCTTGACCATTAATGCCAAGGCCTTTTCCTTCGAATCCCATTTTAGTTAGCAACTTAAAACCTATTCCTTTCATGTTCTTTTCAAATTTATCAACACATGACTTCAATAAATGTTTAGGGTTAGTACATTCAGTATCCTTAACATTATCAATATAGCTAGAAAAGTTGATTTCATTATTTTGATCTTCAAAATGTACATATGAAGATACATTGATAATCAGATCATTATTTACTTCCAGACTTACAACATCATTTTCATTGATAGGACTAGCAAGAGTATATGAATTAGAAGAATCACTGCTATAACTAGAATGTACCTTTATTGTCTGGCTTGTCCGAAACTAAATCTTGTAGGTATGATTAGTTTTTAGTTGGATTCCTTCTCTTGATACAGTGTTTCTAACATGCTGAGATGTGAGATAATAATGTCCCAAAGTTATATCATTAGCTTATCCTAAAACTTTATCAAGAGATACTTGATCAAAGAATAATCTTTCGATGCCAAAATGTAGGATGCCATAATGATTCACATATCCACATACTATGCCATCAGCTTCTTCAAATGTCTTAGTGTGGGGTAACAAAAGAGTCCTTAGTTTCAGACATTGTGCAAGACCTTTAGTAATATAAATAGTTCCAGAACTCTAGTTAAAATAGATTTACATAAACTTCCCCTGAACAATAGCAGTGCAATTCTACCTTTGATTGTTACTAGATACAACTAGCACCTTGCCTCTCTCCTTGTTCCATCTTCTAAACCATAATGGACCCTGACTGGGGTGTAGAATCCAACATTATTCAGCAATATGAACTCACTAGGCATAATGTCCACAAATCTCTGAATCTCCATGCATCCTCTTCTTTTGTTGACATTCTTGCTATAGTTTTATTCACAGTACAACAATGCTCTGTTGGAACCTCTTGATTTGTTGTTCCCATTGTTGCTCCACTGCTTGCCAACTTTACTCTTGGGCTTGTAGGAATTGCATTATCACAATGATAATGGAATTTAGTAATAATTGAATATGAGCTAGCATTGGATCCATTGGTCTACAATAATTGATTTTGCTTAAAACAACAAAATCACAAATTCACCCACAAATTTAGTTTTGATATCAAACTTGACGCACCAGAATAATGCCTAAATAGAAGTTAACCTAGCACACTAACTTCTCTAATACCAAACTGATCCATAAAAGTAAATAAATATTATGTTAACATAATTTGATTTTTCTTTAAAATTTTAATTTATGGAATAATTAAAAAATTTGACTTACAAAGCATGAATTTAATAAAATAATTCACAACATTCAACACATAATTTGATAATGGAATTTGACATGAAGGCCTACGTCTCTGGGTCTAATATCAGCTAATGTATTAGGAAAAACACTTGAAAAATACTTACAAATGTCTCTAAAATGAAAAGTGAACAACTATAAAGTTGTTCTTCAGGTAAAAATAACCTTAGTCTCTTTTCAGGGTTTTTTGTGATTTTGCCTCTAGTAGTTTCTACACAAGATTCTTTATGCCTTTAGCCTTTAACATTGGCTGTTAAGCTTTTTTATGCATTCAAATACAAGTTTTCAACACTTTATATAGTGTTCCCTACCATGGGTTTGATGGTGGGACACTTATCCTTTTATCTAAGTGATAAGGGTTCGAAACCCATCCTCTACATTTTTGGTGGCTTATGTATATCAATAATCCCAAATTGGTAAGTGGGTAACTATTATAAATTTTTAAATACCATAAAACTTGTGGTATCACATGCCAAGAAATTGGCAATACCATGGATTTCAGTGGGGTTTGGAAAGTATATGGTGATTTCATGGATTTTTAGGGATTCATGTGGATGTTTAGGCATGAAATGTGGAAGCTAAGACATGAAACATGAATGGAATATGTGGTCACATGGAATTTAGAGTATGACACATGGTAAGTATGTTAGTGAAACATGGAATGTAGAGTTACATGGCATGTACATAGAAATGGTATGGCTATTTGGTTTGTTTGGAACATTCAAGAAATAATATAAAATTGGACCATGGTTAAATAATTGGTGGCAAGCCACATGGTGGCTTGAGGACCCACCACATGCTCCAGTCTATTCTCATCATTTGTCATCCACTCACCACTTGTCATCTAATTGGATGTTCTATTCAAACCCTAATTTTTTTATTTACCCGATTTGATCTTCAATGTGCGATAACTTGCACATACGGGCTCTATTTTGTGAACCATGAAATACACCAAAAAGTTATCTATATGTTTTTTCATTGGGACTAATCTTGAATCATTCCATAATAATCAATTTCTATAGTTCGACCAACTTTGACCTACTTTGACTAGTTTGATTGTAACTTTGATTAGCTACACAAGGAGCATATGAGCTCTATTTTTTGTGTTTTGCATACCCTTATAAAGGTGTAAATGGGACCTACATAATGGTGTAATTTTTGATATTCTTCTTGACATTTTATAAATTGACCTCTGGATCAACCATGTAGCTAATAACCCAGGCAATTCACACCAAAAGATTTCATAAATTTATCTATATATATGCTCCTAAATAAATTATTTCACAGCCTTCCCAATCTTTTTACTTTTCTTCTACAAAATTTCTAATTCTTTCATCTATCCATCTCTCTAAATATCTTTGTCCCAGTAGCCATCTCAACATTTTTTAACAAAAGAGTCCACACTCACCACCCCATTATTAGTAGAGACTCCTGTAAAATCCATCAGAACATACTATTACATGGATAGTTGTGCGATAAATGATGAAATATTTTAATAGACTAAAACTCAAATTGAACATATCCATTAATTAACTAAAACACAACAAGGGAGGCATAAACCAAAGACTTATTAAATACAAAACCATCACAAAAATCATCGTAACTAAAAAATTTAGAAAATAGAGCATCACTATGGATAGAACAATAATAAAATGCATACAATGGAAACTATTTCAGAACTATTTATTAATCTCTATCACATCAGAACCATTTCACAATACAACTAAGCATTACATATAGAGTTTTACAAATTGATGTTGCTCTATATTCCAACATTTCACTACATATATAGGAAAGACTCTTCACATTCTAAATCCTTTTTTTATGCCTACAAGGCTTGAGTACATACAAAAAGGTATACAAGATACAAAATAGTGTAAGTCACACATGTGTCTATCAATTACATTATGTAATTTTGGTAGCCTTTTTCTACTCCCAACAATGATGACCCATAGGTGAGTAGATCTGATTGTGTATGAATCCATGTTTTTTTGTTTTTTAGTAATATGTATTGAATAAGATAGATAAATAACATAAGAATGCATGATATCAGACTTGAAAAGATAAGATCCAGGTTCGTGACTAGAGAAATGAGATGCAGAGGATTCTAAGCAATGGATTCCATAAAAAATCAAATCATGTTATTTTTTAAAATACTGATAAATGTGTTACCATCATCAGGAAACAAATTTGAGGGATTATAATGGGATAAATAATAAAATAGACAAGGCCAACGAAACATATAAATCAACATAAAACAAGTGTCTAGAAGAATATCGATGAAAATAGAAGGTAAATACCAACATATCAATTGAGGAAGACAAAATAATGCAATCAATCTCTAGGAGAAAGCCACATATAAGGCATGACTTATATAATAATAAATCTATGTATAATACTATGGTAAAATAAATGTGTGTTGATGAGACTCAAATCCTAGTAATTTAAATATGGATGGCATGATACCAAGGTGTAATAGATAAACAAATATTAATCACAAGGAAAGTGGTATAAAACACACTCAACCATGTAATAATGATATCCAATAAATTTATGTATAGTTCCATGTAAATAATTAATATATGTATACTCTATGTAAGGAAAAATGCAAGATATATGATCTATGTAAAGTAGCTTGATATAATATATTGAGAAAAAGCTAGAAAGATATCACTATGTAATAATTACTAGTGTATAGAAATGCCTCCATATAAGTGAGGAATGAATAATTCCCTAATCATATATAAGTTTAATACCCTAAATCTCACCCACTCAATGCATGCCATGAGAGGATCTCATGGAAACATGAATATAAATACCTCTAGTATAGGTCAAATAGGGATGATATCCATAATATGACAAGATAAAGGTAAAGACATTGTTGATATTTTTCATCTTTTATGATTTTTTTGTGTTTTTAAATCTAATTTTTTTTATACTTTAGAATTTTGATATTGAATACACATAATAAACTATGTATAATGATGTGTAATTTAAGCACCAAATGTATGTATGACTAGTGTATAAGTATTCCTCAAAGTGTAGTCATGAAATTATAGATGTGACATGGTAAGTGCCAAAAGTGGAATGAAATAACTTAAATATAACTACATCATAAATAAGAGAACCACCATGAATGATGAGGCTCAAATCCAATGTTTACTTCAATCAAGTATGTGTCAAAAGTCTAAATATGTCATATATACTTGGACTCTAAATATGTGGTGACACTATTAAGTAAATGATTAGATGCATTGAAACCATATTAAATTAAAATAAAGCAAAAAAAATTATAGTACAAGTAAAATTTTGTAATATGTATGCATTGAATATCGTGTTATGCCTTTGAATCATTAATTTATGTAGTGGAGGTTCTTGGTATCCCACTAAATTGTCTCATCGTAATATATATAACCATCATCATCAAACGTTTGGTTACGTAAATATTGATCATTGGTCTTGAAGGTTGTTTGTTTTGAAAGTACCTTTAGGAGGCTCATCCTCTTTGTAAATAGTTCCCTTTCCTAGGAAATTTTGAATAAGAAACATAATTTTTCCTTTGTGAATTATCTCTTGAATCTTGTTTCTCAAATTAATTTGTCTATTTATTGACTGCCCCATTTTCATATGATATGAAAAAAATTATTTGTCTTTGTAAGATGGTGGCCTATGGTTTCAAAATATTTTAAACATAAAAGGAAATTTGATCAAGTTTTTGTCCACCAAGTCCTTTAGTATAGTGCATTTATTCTTGAAACATTACATGGGTTTGGTTGTAATGGTTTCAATGTCTTGTAATGTTTATTTTACCTTGGTAGTAAATGAAATATTGGATTAGTTATGAGTAATATATTTTTTTATCCCCTAGTACTTGATGTGGATTTTGGGTTTTATTAATTATTTTTTCTCTAGAATGGTGTCTTTATGTGTGAGATAAATGAATGGTTTGTAAGTTATCTAAGTAGTTTGTCCTTAGTAGGTTTTATTATGATATTGATGAAGATATGTTGTATTTGAATATAAAATGATTGATAAATAAATGACCTCATTTGACAAAAAAAATTATAAATATGTACTCTTTCATTTGTTCATTGGGACCTTATGTAAGATGTTAAATACTTTTGAATGTAGTTCTAGGTCCATTGTTGGTAATGTATTGATCTAGGAAGACTTTTTATAAATATACCATTGATTCTTGGGAACCACTTGGAAAAGAATATAAATAATGTAAGGCATCAAAAACCAAATTTATATGAAAAAACTTAATCATCATCAAAGGATAGTCCTCATAATCACTTATAGAAGTTAATGTTGAATAAAGGTGCACTCCAGAATCTCCATGACCATCAAATAATTTAAATTTTATAAAGATAAAATAATGTAAAAATTTATGTCATATATGCCCTTTGGGATAGGGATATAAGGTATTATATTGTTTATCATGTTATCCTCAAATATTTATCATTCCAAAGATAAAATATGCACTGTCTTTGCAAACTACCTACAACATGCATCATAGTCACTAACTCATGTTTAGTAATGGTTGTACACATGGTATGTTTATTTAAATTATAAGTATCACAATTGATGTGTCCATAAATATATTATTTTTGATGGGAGTAGGAGTCAAACACTCTTTACATAACATAGAATATTTAAGAATACAAGTGCAAACCCTACGGGTTTCTACATGAGAAACATTTGCATTAATTACCTTATTAGATTTATGCATCATTTTATAGATTGTTAGGGTTTGAAATAGATTTTTATTTGAAAGATTTATCTATTTATACATTAACTTCATTATCCTTTGAAATTAAAAAAAAAATCATAGCATCCAAGAAAGACATAGTCCTCTCATCAATTTTGCTAATGTAAACTATGATGAAAACTAAGCAATGAACACACAAAGATATATGAACCCTATGGATAGGAAGGTTGAATAAATATTAAGATCATAATATAAAAATGTATGAAATAAATAAAAAACTAAGGGAATGAGGGTTTGTAAAACCCTATGTTGAATGCTTGAAGGAGTCAGGGTCCACTATACTATGTTTACCCTAATTCTAGTTTTATACAAAATAAAGATTAAACTATTAAAAATATATATCTAACAATATATCTAAGAAATTACATAATTTATATATACCTAATTAGATAATAATGGTAAAAATACAAAGTGATAAATGAATCAAGTTATGCAAAATAAATACAAAAAATAAAAAATTACGTCACTTTATTACTATAACATAATTTTAAAAGTTTGGATTTGGAATATGGATATATAGGTTGACTATGCACTATTTTGAACTTTGATTTGACCTCTAGATACACCTAAAAAAAATCACACTCTAAACAAGTTTGACATGGGTATAATTGTGATAGATAAATTCATGTTGTCAGGTTTGTCTTTGTTTTAAAGAGATCATGTATAAACAATTATAGTGTCATTATGTAATTTTACACTACGAATAAATCTAGTCAAAAACTTTTATAGCATGGGAGAAACTTAATAATTATGTTTTCACAAAGGATAATGGGAGGAAACATAAATTTATGGTTGGGACACTACAAAGTGGCACACTAGGGTTTGTAGGAGAGCTTGGGAACACATGATGGTAGTTGTTATGTGTTGCATTAGATGATATTAGAACCATGGGTGCATCCATGGGAAGGGGTTGATACTTTTTTTGAGAGGTATTATTTCCAAGAATCCATTTGTAATAGGGCATACCCTATAACTTTTATAAAATATTGTGCAGTCATCTTACTACATGTGCTTAACTGACATGAGTTGAATTAGGGAAGGAAAATGTGAAATGGGGTATGCATGGTAGGCTAAGATTTTGAATTCAAGCATGTTAAATTTCTCTTCTTAAATTCCTTTCTATACTTTGAGTCAAATGTCTGACACAATAAACCATTTCGTTGTTCTGTGATATATATTTGGGTATACATTTTAAAGCATGTAAATATGTTTATTTTATCTATAAATGGTTGTATTTGAGTGGTGTGATTGTTATAAATTATGGGATATCCTCTTTCTTAGTTTGTTTGAATATTTATATAAGTACATTTTTTAGTTATCATGTTCATTTTGAGAGTATATGACGTGTATGTATTTAAAAAATGGGAAAACCCTAGATGGGTTGCTTAGGAATATATTGAATTTATTTATAATCTCTTGGGAATTAAGTTTGAAGTTTGTTTTAATTAAGCTCTCATTGTTGATTTAAAATATTTGTTTGTATTGAATTTTTCTATGGTATTAATTGACTCTCTTAAGGAATAAACTTTACTTCAATAGAAATTAGATAGAATTGTTACTAACTTATTTGGTATATTTATAAAAGGATCTTTTCTTCTATAATGTAGAATGTTTGAATTTGTGTATTCACCTATTTAATATTTTAGACTTATATTGGGTATAGATGGAAACCAATTAGGATATATTAAGTATTTTTTGGTTGTACATGGCTACCAAAATTTTTATAGCAAGGTAATTAAGTTACCTGTACAGTTTTGACAATACTTGGTGGAACAAGTGGAATAGTTTCTAGCCATGATTTTTTTGATGTAATAGATGTTTGTGATGTTTTATGGAAATCACTGAGATGGATTTTTATCTTTTAGATATTTTGAAACAAGGTTTATAATACTTATTGACTCTCATACTTGTAACATTAGTTATCATTGTTTATATATTTTGTATTGCTTGATGTAGTTCTGTAATAAATTTAGTTGGGTATGTGTTTTCTTTATTAGTTGGTATCCTAGGGTTCAACCAGTGTTTTTACATCTCTCAATGCTATTTTAAGGTCATAAAAATGTGCGTTTAATCATTAATGATGCTTTATAATATGAGAGGTTAAGTATGGATAATACTAGCATACTTAACCGCTAAGCTATCCTGGGCTATGTTGTGTTGGGCTATGTTGTTTTTACATCTCTCAATGTTATTTCTTCATCTAGGGCATTTCTATCTTCTACATTTTATATTTATCCATATGAGCTTGTAGAAGGAGTTTATGCTTCTTTCTTTTCAAAAAAACTCAACATCCTTGCTAGTGTAGGTTTTATGCACCTAACACCAGTTTGGGAGGGCTATCTTATAGATGTTGATCTTAGGCAATTTATAGGGTGAAGGTTTTGACTAATTGTGGGAATGGTTTTAATTTCTATTGTGTCATTGGTAATTGAAGTAAATATTTGAAATCTCTACATCAGAGCTACCGATTTGTCTTTGAAAACCAAGGAAGTCATTACTTATTCTTTACACCCTTCATTGGATGACATCCAACTCATTTTTAGTAGACTCCTCATGTATGCTATGAACATTATTAGCAGTTTCTAGTGTTATTTAATATGAATATAATTTTAGCTTAACCAACCAAAATTACTTCACTACAAACTACATGGACCAACAAAACACTGAGTAATGTGAAAAACAAGCATTTATTCAAATTTAATGCAATTTGTAGAGATTTGTAGCCATCTAACATTAGTCACAGTTTGGATAGCTGATCTTTGAATAAATAAAATTCTAAGAAATCATGAATAAAATACTAGAAATTAATCAGCATAACCCTAGAAAATAGATCTGGAGCATTCTTTAAACCAAGTGACATTACCTTATATGCAAAAGATCCCCATTCAGTTGTAAATGTTGTCTTGACCTGATCCTTCTCTATGATGGGAATTTGATGATAGCCATTAAATCCATCCATAAAGAAATATAATTTATGTCCTACATCTAATTCTATAACCTCATAAATGCAACGTATTAGAAAGGGATTGTTTATGCAATCATCATTCAATGCATGATAATCTCTACATGCCTTGATCTCACCTAATTTTTTAGATTGTACAACCATAAGACTTACACAATACACCTTTTCGATCAGATAAATGATACTTTTTTCTTGAATGTGATCTAGCTTAACCTTCACCATTAACTTTATGTAGGTATTCATTCTATATGGGTGCTTATTTATATCTAGTGTACACTCTTTGAGTTTAATGTGCATCTCCCCCAATGATGGATCTACCCCTTTCAACTCTACAAATTTAGTGGTAAATCTTACAAACAAAAAATATTTTATTTGTTCAACTTGAAAAGATATAAAAAAGTATTTATACATAGCTATATTCAAAAAATATTCCATATATAATAGGGAAGGCATTAGCCTATGATCCCTATCAAATAGGGTTACAGATAATAATCTTCCCAAATTTGATGTGCGAGTTAAAATATACTTAAAATGAACAATATAAATAGTTAAAATAACAAATTAGATATTTGACCTACTATAATGAATAATAATAAATTACTTATTTACATTTATTTAATAATGGTGAATTAATCACCCCTAGCTTAATGAGACTCTCTATCAACTATTAATATAGATTTGTATTTACCTATGGTGATGGATATACTCAAGACAACTAAAGTCTTCTAATTGGTTTGAAATCCATCATGCAAAAACTATTGAGATTTGTCCTTGCATATTTAAGATAAGATAAAAATATGTGATTTTCTCTTTACCAAACTTTCAAACCAAGACAATAATGTAGAATTCCAAGATATCATGTCAAATGATCAATTTGTCTCATTATTTTTTGACTCAATCATCTTTATTCAACTATTAGTGATGACTAGATCATTGACATATATAAAATGATCATTATCTCCCACCTTACTATTTGAAGTAGAGATTGGGATCATGTATACTCCTTTTAAATCCATGTTTTAATATGTGTTCGTCAATTTTTATATACCATTCTTGGGGAGCCTATTTAAGACCATACGGTGATTTGACAAGGCTACAAACTTTATCTTATTTTCCAAGTATGAAAAAACCTTTTGGTTGAGTCATGTAGACTTCTTCCTATAAATTTCCATTTTTTAATTTACAAGTCTACAAACTTTATCTTGTTTTCTAAGTATTATAAAACCTTATGGTTGAGTCACGCATACTTCTTGTAAGTCTCCATTAAGAAAGGCACTTTTTATGTTTATTTGATGGAATTTCCAACCAAACTATGTAACTAGAGAAAAAATAATCCTGATAGTTTTGATCTTAGTTATGGGATCAAATGTCACCTCATAATCAATGTTTTCTTTTTTGGTATACCCATTTACAACCAACCTTGCCTTGTGCTTCTTGAGACTGTTGTCTACTTTGTACTTTATTTTGAAGATCCATTTACATCTGATTGGATTCTTTTCTAGTGTAAGTGTTGACCATTTTTTGCCCAACGGGCCAAAAAATTGGTCCCCCTTCTTTTTTATGCTGTTCTGAGCCAGTACTTTTGATTTTGCATGAGTCTTGCAATTTTTACAGACTCTGCAGGTTTTCTACAGACTCTACAAGTGTGTCTTTCAGTAGAAGAACCAGTCAAAGGGTGCAAGGTTTCACAAAGCTTCTTCAGACTCTTGTCCAAAGAAATTCATAAGGAAAGAGAGCTAAAATGGTTCAAAGACACTTTTCCTTAAGGTTGGAAGAGTGGTTCAACGGAATGATCTTTTAAAGAGTTAGCAGCTTTGAACCGTTGAACCATTGAACCAGTTCAACACTTTGGTTCAACACTTTGGTTCAATGCCTTCTTTCAATCACTTGGTTCACTCAATCAGTTCATTAGCTTGGTTCAATGTGTTGGTTCAATGTTTTTGGTTCAATATTAAAGTTCAATCGGCAAAGTTCATCGCTTGGTTCAAAGGCTTGGTTCAATAAGAGAATGGCGCATAGTGTTGAACTGTTGAACCATTTTGGGTTCAAGTGGTTGGTTCAAAGGAACATTTCAAACACTTGGTTCAAGTAGTAGGTTCAAAGGCTTGGTTCAACAAAGGAGTGGCACACAGTGTTGAACTGTTGAACCCTTGAACCATTTTTGGTTCAATCGGTTAGTTCAACAACTTAGTTCAATTGGGTAGTTCAAAGGAGCATCCCTAAAAGTGAAGGATAAGTGCCCTTACAGAGGGCAGTTCCAGGTTCAAGAGCCCTTGCAAAGTTTAGATAACACTTTAAGGAGAAAGTTGTAAAGGATGATTTCTTTCAAAAAAATTTCTAAGGCAGTCGGCAGAGGCAAGGAAGAAATCCTTCAGACTTTTTGTCCTAAGGATTTCCTTCAAACAAAAGGTCCAAAGGAATTTGGAAAAGCCTAAAGTAAGAAAACATGTGGGAAAAAATCCCACAAAAAAAGCCTGTGGGGAAAGGCCAAAGTAGAAAGTCGAAGGAAAAGGCCTGAAGGAATTTGCCAAGGACGGTGACATCCCAAAAGCCGTCAACTTTAAGAAGATAGACTAGCCATTGGTTTTCAAACTGTGACGGGCCCATGAACATCAATTTTACACCAAGAAAGCCAGAGCATAGAAGGTTCTAAGTGGAAATCGTGGAAGGATTTGACATGCTTTTTTAGCAGCAACAAAATGTGCCACGTGTCCCCTACAAGGCTCGGCAAAAGCCGACAAGTGTCAACCTCTGCGGTCTCTCTCTTTTGTCCTGTGAGAACTGTGGTAGGCCCTAGATGAATTGCTAAATAAATTGAAAGCTGACACATGTCCTCTTTTATAGGACCTTTAAAGGGTGCCTAAAGATTCCATGAGTCAAGCAGATGTTGCCATGTGTCCTACCTATATTACAGTGGAACACACCACGTGTCACTCACTAGAATCGGCAAAAAATGGCCAAGGTAAGCTGTGAGAGCCCAAGGAATGTAGCGACCTGCCAGAAGATAGCCCTTGAGGGATGAAGGAGCCAAGAAGAGACAAGGCAAGGAGGAAGATGAAGTGCAGGAAAAGACAAAGTAGTCTAAGTGGCGAGGAGAGGTGAGTTATTGCTATATGGTCATCAAACGGTGCAAATAGTGAGTGGCATGGCCTACTTTCTCCATTTGGCATTTATGAGGGGGAAAACCATAGTCTGTTTGAAGGAAAAGAGTAGTCTATTTGTAAAAAGAGGTGTGGCCATGTTTTTCACCTTAATGTGGAATGCCTAAGTCAAAGCAGGAACCGACAATCAAACGGCTCCCTCTTCCCAAGGCTCAGAGCGCACATGGCCCAGCTTGCAAAAAGAGCACCAAAGTCTTTCCTAGAAATCACCAAGTTATCTTCCTCTCTCTATATATTTTAAAGCTTTTCATTTGAGAAAGGATCTATTCTCTCAACCTTAAGGTAAAACACTACCTAAAAATCTCTCGGGGCTTGTAAGGCAGAGCTCTGCCAAATTTTACCTTGAATCAGGACTTAGCATTTTTACCTCTATCTGGACTTACACTTTAAAGTATATTTCTATGTTCTTATTTTGTGTCAAGTCATTGTCTTTCATGCTTTTCACTGATCGATTATAGCATGTCTAATGCATTGTGAAGTCTCTTTTCTGCAGGTCTGCCAGAAGTGTCTACAACAAGAATATAGGTGCATGTGAATAGGCTATCAAAGTGTGTCTCAGAACACCTTTGCTAGTTCCTTCCTCCCTATATCTCTATGGACCCCTGACTCACTAAAACAGAAGAGTTTCCCACATCAGATGAATTGTATGCGTGTTTCTTCCTAGTGAAAAGTGTATATTCGGGCTAGGTGGGTCAACTTTTTTGGTGTATCACCTTTTCATTTTTAGGCTTAGGTTCTATTTTCAGCATCTCTCTCTCCCTTTTCACCCCCCCTTTTTTACATTTGTTTGTTAGCAGTAGGAGAAAATAGGGCCTAAAAGATACATCAAAGGGAGCTAGCCCTTATCTAGAGACTCTCCCCTCCATCTTCGCCGGTCCCACAGATGAGAGGGGAGTTTCCATTGTTGCATGTGGAAGGTAGGAGCTCGGCCTCCTGCCCAGGTATAATCCACTGCGTCAACAGTTTTTGGCACACCTGATGGGACCAACTAGGACAAGTTTTGTCCAAAGAGTTGAGGAATTTTTGGTGTGTTTTTCAACTAACTAGCCTTTGAAGGTTTTAACACCAATGGCAACTCTGAGTTCATCAGCTGGTTAAGCAGCCTGATGCCATCAAAAATCACATTTTTGTATGTATAATTCCTTTACACAAAATCATGGACCTTTTATTCTTTCATATGACTTCGATCAAGCTCAAGATCTTTATGCAATCCCCTCAAGTAGCTCTCTTAGTTTCCCTTCAACGATAAGGGAGGTGGTGCTAGGGTTTGAGAAGCAGGTAATGGAAATTGATAGACTGGATGAGCAGTGTGGATATCAACAGGCACTGATGTATAAAGAGGCATGTTTGTTTAGGCAAGCTCAGGCCTTGCAATTCATGGAGGAAGAGGTAGTAAAATGGAGGGATCCATTCATTCAAGGCAGTCAGCCTTGCGTGCCCCCTCCTATCCTAAATAAAGCTCCCTCTTGTGCATGAAATCCTTTCTACCAGATGGCACTTGCTCATTCTGGCTCTTGACCCCATACGCCTAGCCTTCAAGCATCAAAGGGAACTAGAATAACCTCCCATGGAGATGAACCTTCTAAACTCCTTAGATCATGAATCTTCTTTTGGGGGGAACTTTACGAACCAGCACATCTCTCTCAAAACTGCTCCTACTCAACATGATGATGTTGGTGACCTCCAAGAAAGACTCTTTCAAGATAATCTAGTTAAGCAAATTAAAGATTTAGAGGCTAGGATGAGACTACTTAGAGAAAGAGAGATGGAACTTTTAGACCTCGTAGAGGAGCCCCAAGACCTTGGAGAAAGCAAAGCTTTTGCCTATTCACAGGAGCAAAATTCCAATTTTGAGATCCTAAACTGGAAGAAAATAGTAGAATCATGGGGTAGGAAGGAGGAGAAGAAGGGTTTTTCTCAAAACCTTAAAGAAGATGAGGCTGCTCCTACTCATGATGATGCTAGTGACCTCCAAGAAAGGCTCTTCTAAGAGGATATGTCCAAAAGAATTGTAGAGTTGGAATCTAGAGAGAGATTCCTTAGCTAGTGTGTGATGGACAATTCAGACTCAATGGCACATTCCATATCTGAACACACCCCATCTACACACCTCCAAGAGGGCTATTAGGACACACCTAATATTGATGAAGTGTTAACCAGATGAAAGGAGGAGAATCATTCAATTCTAGCTTAATGACTGCCTCCTCTTCCACATGTTTTTTCCACTTCATCCCTTCTCAAGGAGGAACCTATTCTGCAGGAGATGAGTGAGGAGTAGAAGATCCAATATGTAGTTTCCCAAGAGGCTATCATGAGTGACAATGAAGAAGAAATCATCATCAATGATCCTTTTGAAGACATCATCAGCAATGGAGAAGACACAGAGCATGCATACATGTGGATGTTCTAGCAATATGAGGAGGAACATAAGCATGGTGAGCTCCCTACTTTGTTTGATGAAATTCCCTATTGCTTCGATGAGGAGGATGACTACGCTAAGGAGCCTAAGTTGGAGGAGGATCAGGAGGATATATTTGAACATCTAGAGATCCTAATCTTTGAGGAGGAAAAGGAGAGGCTGGTCTACCTTGAGGAAAGCCTTGAAAAAGAGTTTTTTGAACAAGGAGGTGATGTTCTATGGGATGATCAATCATTTTGTGATTCCATTTCAGACATCACAATAGTTACCCTTCTTCAAGAAGTCCAGAAGGGAGCAGAGGATGAGTTTGGTAGGATCTCCAATGAAGCAGAAGGAAATGGGTCAAACCATGATGCATTGTAGAGGGACTATGTAGATTAAAGGGCTTATGGTGATGAGCCAGTAGCCACAGATTTCTTGGTAATATGCACCGACATGAAGGACTAGCGTTCAACAAGCTTCTAAGAACAAAAGGAATGCATGTATGTTGGAAGCATGTTTAAATCTGATCCACTCGGATACAAGCCAATCCAGGTGATAGGCAAGAGGAGCGGGTCACCAAATCTCCATTTCATTTAGCCACTTGTCTAGAACCATAAGTTTCCTTACCAGGGAGGGGACTTAAGAAGTTTTCCCTTTGATCCAAGAGGGAATCAAATACACCTGGTTAGTTGTACATAGTAGTTTTCTTTCAGTTGTCTTTCCTACTTTCCCTAAGTGCAGTTTGCACAAGTAGTGTTTTTAGTCTTGTGTGTGTTTTCCCTTGTGTCTAGGGTAAAAAGCTTCATGTCTGATTCTTGGATCTTTGGGGCTGTTGCTAACCTTTCTTCAAAGTTTCATCTAAATCTGTGCCCAATGGACTTAAAGGCAACTAGTCTCTAAGCATAACAGGCATGCTTCCCCTGGGAGTCCCCAATTTGTTGACCATTTTTTTCCTAACAGACCAAAAAATTGGTCCCCCTTCTTTGTTATGTTGTTCTAAGCTAGTACTTTTGATTTTACATGAGTCTTGTAATTTCTATGGACTCTGGAGGTTTTCTATAGACTCTGCACATGTGTCTTTTAGTAGAAGAACCAGTCAAAGGGTGCAAGGTTTCACAAAGCTTCTTCGAACTCTTGTATGAATAAATTCATAAGGAAAGAGAGCTAAAATGGTTCAAAGACACTTTTCCTTAAGGTTGGAAGAGTGGTTCAATGGTATGATCTTTCAAAGAGTTAGCAGCTTTGAACTATTAAACTAGTTCAATGCTTTGGTTCAATTCTTTGGTTCAATGCCTTGGTTCAATCACTCGATTCACTCGGTCAGTTCATTGGCTTGGTTCAATGCATTGGTTCAACGTCTTTGGTTCAATATTAAAGTTCAATCAGCAAAGTTCATCGCTTGGTTCAAAGGCTTGGTTAAATAAGAGAATGGCACGCAGTGTTGAACTATTAAACCATTTTGGGTTCAAGCGGTTGGTTCAAAGGAACGGTTCAAACACTTGGTTCAAGTGGCAGGTTCAAAGGCTTGGTTCAACAAAGGAGTGGCGCGCAGTGTTGAACCATTGAACCATTGAACCGTTGAACAATTTTTAGTTCAATCGGTCACTTCAATGGCTTAGTTTAATTGGGTGGTTCAAAGGAGCATCCTAAAAAGTGAAGGACAAGTTCCCTTATGGAGGACAGTTCCAGGTTCAAGAGCCCTTGCAGAGGGCAGAGAACACTTCAAGGAGAAAGCCGCAAAAGACAATTTCTTTTGGAAATTTTTCTAAGGTAATCGGCAGAGGCAAGGAAGAAATCCTTCAGACTTTTTGTCTGAGGGAATTCCTTCAGACAAAAGGTCTGAAGGAATTTAGAAAATCCTGAAGCAAAAAAGCTTCAAGAAAAAAGCCTACAGAAAAAGCCCATGGGGAAAAGGCCGAAGTAGAAAGCTGAAGGAAAAGGCCTGAAGGAATTTTCCAAGGACGATGACGTCCCAGAAGCTGTCAAATTTAAGAAGATAGACTAGCCATTGGTTTTAAAACTATGACGGGCCCGTGAATGTCAATTTTACATTAGGAAAGCTAGAGCACGAAAGGCGCCAAGTGGCAACTGCAGAAGGTTTTGACATTCTTTTTTAAGAGCAGTGAAATGTGCCACGTGTCCCTTACAAGGCTCGGTGGAAGCCGACAAGTGTCAACCTCTGCGGTCTCTTTCTTTTATCCTACGAGAACTGTGGTGGGCCTCAGATGAATTTCTAAGGAAAGTGGAAGCTGACACATGTCCTCTTCCATAGGACCTTCAAAGGGTGCCTAAAGCTTCCATGAATAAGCGGATGCTGCCACATGTCTTGCCCATTTTATATTGGAACACTCCACATGTCACTCACTAGAATCAGTGAAAAATGGCCAAGGCAAGTAGCGAGAGCCCAAAGAACGCAGCGACCCACCAGAAGATAGCCCCTGAGGGCTGAAGGAACCAAGAAGAGATAAGGCAAGGAGGAAGATGAAGTGCAGGAAAAGACAAAGTAGTCTAAGTGGTGAGGAGAGGTGAGTTATTGCTAGATGGTCATCAAATAGTGCAAACAGTGAGTGGCACGGCCTACTTTCTCTATTTGGCATTTACGAGGGGACAAACCACAGTCTATTTGCAGGAAGAGAGTAGTCTGTTTGCAAAAAAGAGGTGCGACCATGTTTTTCACATTAATGTGGAATGCCTAAGTCAAAGCAGGAACTGATAATCAAACGGTTCCCTCTTCCCAAGGCTTAGAGCACACATGGGCTAGCTTGCAAAAAGAACACCAAAGTCTCACCCAAAAATCACCAAGTTCTCTTCCTCTCTATATATTGTAAAGTTTATCATTTGAGAAAGGATCAATTCTCTCAGCGTTAAGGCAAAACTCTGCCCAAAAATCTCTTGGGGCTTGTAAGGCAGAGCTCTGCCAGATTTTACCTTGAATCGAGACTTAGCATTTTTACCTCTATCTAGACTTGCACTTTAAAGTATATGTCTGTGTTCTTATTTTATGTTAATTCATTGCCTTTCATGCTTTTCACCAATCGATTACAACATGTCCAATGCATTTTGAAGTCTCTTTTATGCAGGTCTACTAGAAGTGTCTACAGCAAGAATATAGGCGCATGCGAATAGGCTGTCAAAGTGTGTCTTAGAACACCTTTGCTAGTTCCTTCCTCCCTATATCTCTACGGACCCCTGACTCACTAAAACAAAAGAGTTTCCCACGTCAAATGAAGTATATGGGCATTTCTTCCTGGTGAAAAGTGTATGTTTAGGCTGGGTGGGTCAACTTTTCTGGTGTATCACCTTTTCATTTTTAGGCTTAGGTTATGTTTTCAACATCTCTCTCTCCCTTTTCACCCGCCCCTTTTTAACATTTATTTGTTAGAAGTAGGAGAAACTAGGGCCTAAAAGATACATCAGAGGGAACTAGCCCTTATCTAGAGACTCTGCCCTCCAGCTTCACCGGTCCCACAGGTGAGAGGGGATTTTCCATTGTTGCATGTGGAAGGTAGGAGCTCGGCCTCCTACCCTGGGTGCAATCCACTGTGTCAACAGTAAGGTCTACAAGATGCCATGTTTTATTCTTTATTAGTGAGTTATATTATACATTTGTGACATATTTCTAAGGTTTTAATTGTAGGGATTCTTGAACTATATAGGGCTAAACATATTCAATAATTATACTCATTAAGGCCAAATTGATCTCTTCTCAAGCCATATTATGAGTTCTTATTCTAGTAGTAGAATTATCTATAACACCATTTTGTTTAAGATATCTTAGTGTACTTATATAATATTTAGGAATACATTGAGTGACACCTGTAGATGAATCATTGATTCCATTATTGTCTTCATCTAGGGGATTGCCATCTTCTGCATTTTATATAGAGCTAGATGAGCTTGTAGAAGAGTTTATTCTTCTTTATTTTCAAAAAACTCAACATCCTTGCTAGTTTAGATTTTCCTGGTCTTTAGATCCATTAGTTTATAGGTAAGTGATTATTCATTATACCATAAGAAAATATAGTTTTATATCTTCATGTGAATTTTAGTTCTCTCCTTTTTTAGAATGTGCATACTTGATTGACATCCAAAAATGCAAAGATGTGTTATATATGTATTTCACTCTGACCATGCTTTTTATGGTGTTACCCCATCAATAACTATAGTGAGAACTCTATTAAGTAGATATATTATGGTTTGATTCCTTCTACCCAAAATGCCTTTGTCATGCCTAAATTATGTAGCATAGATCACACCATTTTCATGATAGTACAATTTCTTTGTTGAGAAACATCATTTTATTTTGGTGTTTTTTGGAGATGCCATTTGATGATGAATGTCATTTTATTATTAAAAAACTTTGAATTTATTATCATTGAATTACCCTAGGATCTAAGTGGAGGGTTTTAATTTTCTAACCAGTCTTTGTTTGAACAATAACTAAATTTTTTTTGAAAGTTTCAAAGGCTTGAGTTTTTATTTTTAGATGATAAACCCACATTTTTCTATAGAAATCATCAACAAAATCATGACCTACTTAAATTCAACATTACTAAGTGTCATCAATTCGCATAGATCAATTGTACTCAATCAAGTTTTCCATGGGCTCGATATGTAGTTTTTTAAATAGGATCTCTATGTTATTTACATGCTAAGTAGTTTTAAAATTTTATTGTACCTTTTAAAAGAGGTGGTAACCCTCTTACCATGTCAAAACAATAGAGTGTATCGAGATATCCAGAGCTAATGTGACCAAAATATTTGTGCCACAATTGTGTTGAGTTAGCGTCCTTTGCAACAAGTGCTTGATTATTATTCTAAATGAAACATTCAACTCACATTGGATGCTCATGCATAATGTTTTGAGTTTTTGGATTTATCTCTAATCAAACACTTTTTATTTCCACCTTTATAGTCAAATTCAATCTTCAAAATATCGTCTAAGAGTTGACTGATTGATAAGAGATTCTTGGTAAATCTAAGTACATATAATATATTTGTGATTCTACAGGTTTATGTGCCAAGAGGCAAAGCAATGTTGTCAATTCCTTATACATTTTATGATGTATCACCCATATAGGCATTATTATTATTGGGTGTGTCCTTCAAAGTGAAAAACTAGTATTTTCACCCTATAATGTGTTAGGTTGCACCTAAATCAACACACCAAATATCACTTTATTAGGATTATTTATGGAAATTATAAAAGTACAAGAAGTTTGCATCTTCATCATTGTGTTCATATTTAGCAATATTACCATGTGCTTTATTTTCTTCTACCAAATTTGTTTTTTCTATCGGTTTAATTTTACTTGATGGGGATGACTATTAGATAGTGGGACATTGACCACTTGAATATCCCTTTTGTAATGTATTATACCAACAATATTTGAGTTCATGTCCCTTATGACCACAAATGAGACATTATTTTTGTGATTTACTTCTTTGTGTATTCTACTAAGGACTCTATTTTTATGATGGATTGGAAGACTTGATGGGTTTATTACCTTTCTAAGAAGCGAGAACATGTTTTTATTATTGATTACTGAAATACTCTTCTTATTGCAACATATTTAACAATTTTTCAAAACTTGGTTTTTGTTCTATGACAATCAAAGTAGTCACAAATATTTTGTATGAGGGTGGCAAAGCTATCAAAACAATGGTTACAAGAGAGTCATATGAGACTATTCACCTAAGGATTGGAGTGATGCTCTTTATGTTACAAAATGTCTAAAAAAAACCTCTACTTTTTCGCCCAATCTCAATTTGAGAGAGTGAAGTTGGATTTGTAGATGCATAATAGTACTCTCTTTTTTGGCCTCATATAATGTTTATAGTTTGTCCCAATCATTTTTAGTTTTTTTGGTTTCACAGATGTGTGGTTACCCTTCATCTAATACCCCACACATTATGATCAATTTTGTCTTTTGATTGGCTTTGTCATATTTACATTTATGTTCAATGTTGGATGCATTTTGGGTGTAGGAACCATCTAAAATAATCCAAATTTATTCAAATTCTAGTTGAGTTGTGATCTTTATCTTCAAAGTAGAGTAGTTTTTGCCTTTGAGTAACTAAGAATCTAATAGAAATATCTTTGGTGCTTGTACAACCATGATCAAGATTATGAATGATGGAATCGTTCCTTATCACTCTAAGTATTTATATCTCCCTTTCTATATACCATCAGACTAATATACTAGACCTTTCTATATATGCATCCTTCTTATATACTCGTTGATACATGGAAGAAGCTCACCCTTTTTATATTTTCATTAGTACATGAAATAGGTGTTAACATATGTGAAAGAGTCTAGTGCATGGTATCTATATAGTAATAAAATGGGTTCATACAATCATTAGCACCTAATTATATAGAATTCTTCATATGTGAGCGTAAATTCTCAATATACTTGGAAAGTCCACCTTTAGGATCTATGTCTTTCAATTATAATAAATAGGTAATGGAGAGATGGCTATGAGTACATGTTCCCTTATTATTCCCTAATGATTTATAGGTTCTATACTCATATGTCATTATTGTATCTATATTAGGCTATGTATGTAGTAACCCAAACATATTGGCTTTACCTGTAAATGTGAGTTGGAGGCATAACTTTTATCAAATGTTATGTTTGAGTTTAACATGTGATTTTATGAAATACAATGAAAAAAATTAAAATGTTTATGAAATATAAAATACAATAAAAATGAAATTGGATTCTTTTGAGTTTCTTTAAAGACTTTTCTATCTAAATTTACCTAGTCATGACTAAATTTAGCAAAATTGCCAAAGATAGCAGAAAAGAAAAATCTACTAAAAGTTATTTTTGGGGAATTGAACCTCACACCTCTTCTTTGATAAAACACAATCCTACCATCCTACATATGAATCATATCAAGTTTATAAGAGATAATTGAAAATTTAAAGGCTTAAAAATCTTGATTTTTAATGAAAACCACCTTCCTACCCAATACCATGAGTTTGGCAAATAAGTCATTTTTGAGAGAATGTAAAGCAAAGGATTTATTTTATAGGTAGTTTTGAGATAGGAAATGGTGGTTTTAGAAAAAGAAAGTTTTTTTTGACCTTTGTATAGTTTTAAAGTTCATAAAGTATTTTTTTTAAATTCATGGACTAAAAATAATAATAAAACCACCAACCTTGGTACTCTTTTGTTTGAGGTGGTGCTCTTGGTTGGGACATTAGCTTTGGAACATAGACTTTTCATTTGATTTTGGAATACACCACTTTATAACACAACTTAAAATATTAAATATCTACACATTTTTATGGACTACATAGTTGTAGTATTATGATATGTATAGAAACATTAATAATAACCTTCTAATGCCAATCTCTAATGTCCTATGACACGTCTTCAACATATTCCAACACCACATGTTATCTAGAATACGTTATATTTTTTTGAAAACATGCATAGATTTAAATTGGTCCAAGATTTATGGGATGTTTCAAACTGATGTGGGAGTGCTCAAGCTTCTCCCTCTTTTTGTTAACACCTCGTAGGGTTAGAAACCTCTCGGGCTCTCATACCAGATCTTACGAACAGATAATATTTTTTTTTGACTTGAAAAGATTTATAAATAAGTATTGATACATAACTGTATACCAAAAATATTTGATATATATAATAGGGAAGGCATTATCCTATTATCCCTATGAAATAAGGTTACAAACATTAATCCTCTCAAATATGTTGTGGGAGTTACAATATACCTAAAATAAACAATATAGATAGTTTGAATAACAAACTAGATATTTAACCTACCTATGATGAATAATGATAAATTACTCATTTTCATTTTTTAACATTGGTGAATTAATCACCTTAGGTTAATCTTAATAGGAAAAACATCATGACAGTCCTTCAACAGTTGCAACCCTTCTAAAATTTCATTCTATGTCTAGTAGTCACTCAAAGTCATAAGCTTGAGAACATACTCTATTCCAATACTCTAAACAATTTTATTCAGTGGCTTATGTTATATCTTATTATATTCACTAGGAATGGATTCTTGTAGATTTTTTTATATTTCATGTTATAGAATATTAAAAATTCACAACTTTTCTTCCTTAATTTGTTCTACGATTTGAACTTTTGGTAGCTCATCTTATCGTACTAATTTGAAGAAGGCAGTCAAGTCCATATCCTCATCACTATCACTGGACTATGTCAACTTATTTTAGATCTTATTACAAGGTTATGTAATAAACTATATTTTGTTACTATCCTTATATTAATGTATATTTGTATTTAAATTACAAGTTACTTCTTGATGTGATGATGATTTTGTCATAGTACTCAAGTCTTCCACTCACCCATGATATAAAAACATTTTAATTTTTGTAAATCATTATACACTACAAGATTTGCATCTTCAAAAACAAAAACTTGGATAAAGTCTTATTGAACTCATGCCTAATATTTAGTTTCTTACATGTGCTCTTGATCCATATAACAAGTGGTTGGAAGTGCTACCAAAGTGTATCTAAAAACATGCACCCAATATTTAGGTTTAACACCTTACATAGACCATATGTCTATGCACTAGTGTATATACAACTCTAGACACTATCCTTCTTGAAAGAACAACCAATCTATTATAACAGTGTTTGGTAGCTGAAATCATGCTCAAAAAAATTAGCATGCTTCATCCCATGGTAATTTATTTTTTCTATGAACTACCCACCATGTTTCAATAGTTACCTTTAACACATAATTGAGTGCATTAACTCTCTACTCTCCATTAGGTACATGTTGCTTCAATTGAAATATAAATTGATTGAGATACTTAATTATAAATTATTCTAGTTGTTTATATTTAGTGGTAGACACCATTCATAGTTTTCTCACCTCATGATCACCCTAGACCCAATTCAACATATGTGTATTTAAATCACCACTTATCAAAGATGTTGATTCCCAAGGTAAGGTACCTCCTAGAGTAGGATCTATTTAATCCATAGCTGTCACACCTATATTATATAATAAATCTACCTTAGACCAATTTTGTGATCACATAAAATGTAACCTACATTATTTAATCTAAAACTCATGTGCATGCAACATTATTGTAGCTGATCTGTACACAAACTATTCAATTGGATGCAATTAAACTTAACGTGTTGGTTTAGTATTAAAGAATCAATATTCCATTATTCACATAGAATTTTTTCTATCTGCATTCACCTTTAACTAACTATTATCCTCATATGCATGAGGTGATTTAGGTTCTCTAGGAATAACATATGGCTTATGCTCAGACTTATTCAAAAATATCACAATTATATTATCTCCTTGGTACACCTCCAATTGCTTTTGCACCATATTGATAATAATTTGATGATCGTAATCCCATTTCATACTAACCAAATGACGATAATGGATCTCATCTATTTTCATGTCAATTGCGTCAAGATATCCTCATAAGCTTAAGTCAACACCCTTGATTTTTACATCTTCTAGTCATCCAATTGGTTCTACTCTTCCATATTCTACAAGACTGAGAGTAACTAGACTATAAATCAATGTTATTCAACCAATATCCTCACATGTAGATCTAGGTATCATATTTATTTTACTCCCAAACTCAAATACAACATCACATACCTCATGCCCGATGAGTTAAATATCCATTGTAGGTTCAACATCCCATGGACTTTTAGTTTTTACATACCATACCACCTTGTCAGTACGTCATTTCCCTCATTATACACACTCAAACAGATTATGCACCAAATTTTTAATTTTCTATAAAATATCTTCACTTCTTAAGGTTCTCAAGAGATTCAATAAATCTATTAATTTAGTCACTAATCCTTCTTCTTGCATTATGTGCACAATCTAAGCATACATTTAAGCAACTATAGGTGTATCATCCCCTTCTGACGCATTTTGTTATTGTATGTATTGTAGGACTTGTGACACTTGAAAAACCAAACCATTTTAGATTTCAAGATTAAGATACTTATCCTATTGGACCTTGATTCTTTGATCTTGTGGCATCTTTAATGGTGGAAATAATTTCTCTGTGTATTGTTTCCTAGTGACTGCTTGCATGAATGCATTCTCCCTAGGTTCCAAATTTATCATATTTACATTTTACATATGTTTTTATTTCCTTTTTTTTATAATAATAGATAATATTATGTATGATATTTTCCTAAAACTCTATAATATACAAAATACATTTTCATTTAAGGATTAGTAAAGCAGTTTCATGTGAAGTGGTTATATTCACCACACAGATAACACTAGATTAGTTGATGTGTTTATTGGTTATCATTATTTTGATTTCCCTAGTATCCCCCATGGTATGCTCCCATGTATTCTCCTTAGTTTTACTAAAAACTCTAACCTTACAATTATTTCCCCTTAAACCCCTCGATTGTTGTTATTGCACGTCATATCCACCATACTATCATTAAGGTGACGTTGGAGCCCAATTTGATTATTAATGTTGATGACATGAAGTGTTACATGAGTAATAATATTGATAATGTGGATATGATTATGTCCATCCATCCAAACCATGGGTTTGAGATTAAGGATATAAATGCATCCACCTAGGACCACCTTGTGTTGCATTAGCCATTTCCACCTCTGTTCCTAGAATACCTTGATTTGTAGTAGGTATATGTTGCAATGTGACTACATAGATATTCTTGGTGATATATTCATTTAGTTATTCTAAAGCACAATAAATGTTATCATCATGGTTAATTGACTTACAAAAATTACAAGACAAGTTTAGTGGGTTTTTAATATACTACTACAGTAAATGGTACTTTGAAAATGCATGTCCTAGTACTTTGCATATGTCATAGAATTCAATTTTGAATTTAGGAAAATAATTATTATGATTTTATTCCTTACCACACTCCATACACCATAGACCTAACTTTGGATTATTGATTTCATGAAGCTCATCCATATTTTTGAGAAAAACTTATATCTTCTTCTAAATTTTATAACTAGTTGATGGAGCATCTCCATAATCTTCAATCTATTCAAACTAGAGCATAGCTACTCAAGCATCAGTCTTAGTTAGAAACTATGAATTCACAATATAAAATATAGTTTTTGATCATAGTCATTCTAAAAACCAAATAGGTTTACCTTTGTCTTCCATGATAAAATCAATTTGTTCATTACATCTAAAAATATGTGATCATATTCCATATTGATTATCTGTTTCATTGTTGAATCTCCTTAAGATCTTGAATGGTCTGACTTGAACACTTCATCTTTTATTTTATTATTAAATGATCTTTAACTTGTTTAAGTCCTAGGAAATCAACATCCCTTTTATAAATTAACTCTAGATCTTGACCTGTTAAGGCTCCTATGAGTTTGCACTTCTTCACATCTTGAACGATCACTCCCTTAACTCGCCATTTCATATAATAGGTTAATAAATATTGTTCAAGGTTAGAATACCCATCATATGGAGTTAAATAAATTAACATTACTATGTTAAATTCCATATTTGTTGTACTTATAACTATTCCTATGATATTTTGTGCATTGGTTATTATGAGTGTCTTAAGGCTAGTTTTAAAATTGAATCTATCCTCTTTTAACCTCTTATTGTCTATTTATTTCTTAGTTTATGTGTTAAGTTTACCAAATTATCTATAAATTATTCAAACCAATTTCTATTTATCCCTTCCTCTACACTTTGATTTTTTATTTCTAATGATAGATTTGGCTCGGGGGATGCGTACTCTTGAAATGAATGATCCATGTCTATAATTTCTTTTGTATGATCTTAAAACTTTGATGCTTTTGTGATTGTGCATAACTTCTTCTAGAGAATACTCCTTCCCTAGACAGATAATATCCTTTATTGTAACTTTGAACTACTCATATATTTTAATTATTTTATTGCTATCCTACTTTCTTTTTTCTCTCCACTCTTATCCATATCCTCTCTATCTCAATTTTTGTTATCTTCCTTCTTGGGACCTTCCATTCCTTACTCTACCTAATCTTCACATTCTCTAATTTCTATAAATTTTGTATCCTCTCTTTAGGCTCCACTCTCTTTAACATCCTCTATTTTACTCCTATTCATATTCATAGTTAAATTTAGACTAATTGATTTATTCAATCTTCTTTGTTGTCATAGTTATCTTTCTAATCCCAAAAATTTCTTCTCACTTTGAATTTATGGGTTATCCATATTTTGGGTTTAGGTTAAAGTTACTTTACTCAAATCTACATCATTCATTATTACATCACACACACACCCATGATGCCTAAAGTGACTACTCCATGTTGGTAGGGGTAAGCACCATGGACTTTTTAACAATTAAAATCTTGGTCAAAGTAGGTAGTTGTTGAAGAAACTTTCCTTGGATTCCTATCACAAATAAGTCGTCTGTAACTTCAAAATCCAAATACCCTTATACCATGAATTATATGATGTAACCATCAATGGTAGTCTTATCCCAATGTTCTACAACATGGGTCCAATCAATATCTAGATTCCATGGGTTGTCTAACTTTTAAAATATCTAAATTAGAAAATTTGTCCTTCTTAGCTAATTATAATAATAATCCAATTGGGATAACCATTGATCCATAAACATATAGAATTATTACACTAACGTAATTTGATTTTGATTTTGCTTTACAATTTTAATTTATATAATAATTAAAAAAAATTGACTTACAAAACATAAATTTAAAAAAATAATTCACAACATTCAACACATAATTTGATAACAGAGTTCGGCATGAAGGCCTACAACTTTGGGTCCAATATCAGCCGATGTATTAGGAAAAATGCTTGAAAAATACTCACAGACATCTCCAAAATGAAAAGTGAACAACTATAAAATTGTTCTTTAGGCAAAAATAACCTTAGTCTCTTTTCAGATTTTTTTTGTGATTTTACATCTACCTCCCTCTACACAAGCTTATTTATGCCTTTATCCTTTAACATTGGTTTCTAATATTTTTGATGTATTCAAATACAAGTTTTTGACACTTTAAATAGTGTTCCCTACCATGGGTTTGATGGTGGGACACTTATCCTTTTATCCAAGTGATAAGGGTTTGAAACCCATCCTCTACATTTCTGGTGACTCATGTATATCAATAATCCCACATTGGTAAGTGGGTAACTATTATAAATTTTTAAATACCACAAAATTTGTGGTATCACATGCCAAGTAGTTGGAAATAGCATGGATTTTGTTGGGGTTTGGAAAGTATGTGGTGATTTCATGGATGTTTGGGGCTTCACGTGGATGTTTAGGCATGAAACAAGAATGGAACATGTGGTCACATGGAATTTAGTGTATGACACATGGAAAGGATGTTGGTGAAACATGTAATGTAGAGTTACATTGTATGCACATGGAAATGGTATGGTTATTTGGTTTGTTTGGAACATACAAGAAATAATATAAAATTAGACCATGGTATAATAAGTGGTGGCAAGCCACGTGGTAGCTTAAGGACCCACCACATGGTCCAATATCCTCTCACCACTTGTCATCCACTTTCCACTTATCATTCACTCGCCACTTGTCATCCAACTGGATGTTCTGTTCAAACCCCATTTTTTTATTTACCTAATTTGATCTTCAATGCATGATAACATGTGCATACAAGCTCCATTTTATGAACCATAAAATGCACCAAAAATCTCTTGATATTTTCTTTGCATTGGAACTATTCTTGAATCATTCCATAATGATCAATTTCTATAGTTTGACCAACTTTGACCTACTTTGACTAGTTTGATTAAAACTTTGACTAACTACATAAGGAGCATATGAGCTTCATTTTTTGCACTCTACATACCATTATAAAGGTATCAATGGGCCCTAGCAATGGTGTAAGTTTTTATATGTTTCAAGACCTTTTTTGAATTGAATTCTAGATCAATCTACTCCACTAAGAAGGATTTTTGTCCTCAAAAAGTTAGTACTGGACCTGGTACTCCATGTGAGGATATTTGCATGGTTTTGGCTCTTGACTCTGGCTCAGATGATTCCCTAAATGCTATTTAGTTTCAGGTCTTTTGATTTGGACTTTTACATGTCACTTGGTGTTATAATTATCACCATTTTACAATTGCACGCTTAGGGTTTTACCCAACAACACAGTTTTTACAAATGTTTCCCTTCTTGGGTATTTATAACACTGTAATGATTAAAAACATTGCCCATACTTGGGTCATATACATTTATAAATAGTCCCTATATTTAGGTCTTACAAGCATGAAGGAAATATATATGTATGTTTGCACACTCTAAAAAATATAGATTAAAATATACAACTTGTTTCTTGAGTTTTTCCTGATGCTTCTCATGGAAACATCTTTACGTTACCCTACAGTGTTCTTGTCTACAACATATATGATTAAAATAACACTGAAGGCACCATTTACCTATAATAGTTACTGTTGATGTACTTTCATGAGATATTTTATCCTATCTTGTACAATGCTATATTGATTTTCCTTTTTGGAAAAAGTTACATATCTCAAATACAAGTATGGTTTACCCAAGATAATGTCATTAAACTGAAGTGGAACCACATCTAATTCAATTTCATCTAAAAAGTGGGAGGTAATAGCAAACCCAAATTTATATGTTTTACTTACATATACACTATTATCATCATTTATTCTATCTAGAGAATAGGGTTGGAAATGTGGCTTAGTTTCCAAACCTAGGGTTTCTACAACACTTCTGAGATTAGATTATTTTGATAAATTTTTTATCAAAAATAGCATCTATATTTGAATGCTTGACAATTATTCTTTTAAAAAAATGTTGCTTACCTTTTTAGGGTGTCAATTTTTGTACTTTCAACTTTTCATTGACTACAGTCTCCTTTGTTGATGTTATCTTAGGTTCTATCTGACAAGATTCTATCTTCTACTTCATTGAAGATGTAGTTACAACCTTTGCCTTAGGTTTTGGATAAATTTTCTTATCTTCTTTTAGCATTTTCTCCTTAGCATTGAAGTAAAAACCTAGCTTCATGTCTTCTTTAGGTAACCTCATTTTTTTAGTTTTCTTAAAATTCCTTTTAGGACTCTCTTGTGCGTAATCAAAAAAATACATTCAATTATTTCTTATTTTTATACCTTGATGAATCATTTGAAGATTATTCATCCAATGTAATGATTGCATCTTCAAAGATTACTTCTTCTATCTCTTCGAGATGATCTAGCTTGTTGCTCAAGTAATCCTTCAACTCATCTTCTTGGGACATTTTTCCTTCACCTATATATCTTAATCATGCACGGAGTGGTCTCTTTGCCATTTGGATTAGCTAGACAATCTCTTGACCATTAATGTCAAGGCCTTCTCCTTCGAATCGCATTTTAGTTAGCAGCTTAGAACATATTCCTTTCATGTGCTTTTCAAATGTATCAACACATGACTTCAATAAATGTTTAAGGTTAGTACATTCAATATCCTTAACATTATCAATATAGCTATAAAAGTTGATTTCATTATTTTCATCTTTAGAATGTACATATGAAGATACATTGATAATTGGATCATTATTTACTTCCAGACTTACAACATCATTTTCATTGATAGGACTAGCAGGAGTATATGAATTAGAAGAATCACTACTATAACTAGAATGTACTTTTGTTTTCTGAATTGTCCCAAACTAAATCTTGTAGGTATGATTAATTTTCAGTTAGATTCCTTCTCCTGATGTAGTGTTTCTAACATGTTGAGATATGAGATAATAATGTCCAAAAGTTATCTCCTCATCTTCTCCTATAACTTTGTCAAGAGATACTTGATCAAATAATAATCCTCTAATGCCAAAATGTAGGATGCCATAATGAGTCGCATATCCACATACTATGTCGTCAGCTCCTCCAAATGTCTTAGTGTGGGGTAATGGAAGAGTCCTTAGTTGTAGACATTAAGCAAGACCTTCAGTAATATAACTAGCTCCAGAACTCTAATTAAAATATATTTGCATGAACTTCCCCTCAATAATAGCAGTGCAATTCTACCTTTGAGTTTATTCAAAGTATAGTATAATATCTGGCACTTCCATTGACAAGAACTATCACATTAGAGACTCTAGAGTTTCTTGAAAAGGTACTGTTGGTCATATTGATTGATTTCTACTAGATACAACTAGTGCCTTGCCTCTCTCCTTGTTCCATCTTCTAGACAATAATGGAGCCTGACTGGGGTGTAAAATCTAGCATTATTCAGCAATATGACCTTACTAGGCATAATGTCCACAAATATTTGAATATTCATGCATCTTCTTCTTATGTTAATGTTCTTGCTATAGTTCTACTCATAGTGCAATAATGCTCTATTATGACCTCTTGATTTGATGCTCCTATCGTTGCTCTACCGCTTGCCAACTTTACTCTTGAGCTTGTAGCAATTGCATTATCACAGTGATAATGGAATTCAGTAACAATTGAATATGAGCTATCATTGGATCCATTGTTCTACAATAATTGATTTTGATTAAAACAATAAAATCACAAATTCACCCTTAAATTTAGTTCTGATATCAATCTTGATGCACTAAAATAATGCCTAAATAGAAGTTAACCCAGTACACTAACCGCTCTGATACCAAACTGATCCATAAACTTAAAGCAATATTATGTTAACGTAGTTTAATTTTGCATTACAATTTTAATTTATGGAATAATTAAAAAATATTGACTTACAAAACATGAATTTAATAAAATAATTCACAATATTCAACACATAATTTGATAATGGAGTTTTGCATGAAGGCCTACGTCTCTAGATCCAACATCAGCTGATGTATTAGGAAAAATACTTACAAATGTCTATAAAATGAAAAGTGAACAACTACAAAGTTTTTCTTTAGGCAAAAATAACCTCAGTCTCTTTTTAGACTTTTTTGTGGTTTTTCTTCTAGTTCCCTCTACACAAGCTTCTTTATGCCTTTAGCCTTTAACATTGGTGTTAATATTTTTGATGAATTCAAATACAAGTTTTCAACACTTTATATAATTTTCCCTACCATGGGTTTGATGGTGGGACACTTATCCTTTTATCCAAGTGATAAGGTTTTGAAACCCATCCTCTACATTTTTGGTGGCTTATGTATATCAATAATCCCACATTGGTAAGTGGGTAACTATTATAAATTTTTAAATACCATAAAAATTATGGTATCACATGCCAAGTAATTGGTAATGGCATGGATTTCAGTGGGGTTTAGAAAGTATGTGGTGATTTCATGGATGTTTGGGGATTCATGTGGATGTTTAGGCATGAAACATGGAAGTTAAGACATGAAACATGAATGGAATATGTGGTCACATGGAATTTAGTGTATGACACATGGTAAGGATGTTGGTGAAACATGGAATGTAGAGTTACATGGCATGTACATAGAAATGGTATGGCTATTTGGTTTGTTTAGAACATTCAAGAAATAATATAAAATTAGACCATGGTAAAATAATTGGTGGTAATCCACATGGTCGCTTGAGGACCCACCACGTGCTCCAATATCCTCTCACCACTTTTTATCCACTCACCACTTGTCATTCACTCACCACTTATCATCCAACTAGATGTTTTATTCAAACCCTAATTTTTTTACTTACCCGATTTGATCTTCAACGTGCAATAACTTGCACATATGGGATCTATTATGTGAACCATGAAATACACCAAAAATCTATCTAGATGTTTTTTCATTGGGACTATTCTTGAATCATTCTATCATAATCAATTTCTATAGTTTGACCTACTTTGACTAGTTTGACTGAAACTTTGATTAGCTGCACAAGGAGCATATGAGCTCCATTTTTTGCATTCTGCATACCATTAGAAAGGTGTAAATGGTACCTACATAATGGTGTAAGTTTTGATATTCTTCTTGACCTTTTATAAATTTACCTCCAGATCAACCATGTAGCTAATAACCCATGCAATTCACACCAAAAAAATTCATGAATGTATTCGTATATATGCTCTTGAATAACTTCTTTCACAGTCTTCCCAATTCTTTTTACTTTTCTTCTACAAAATTTTTTATTCTTTCATCTATCCATCTCTCCAAATTTCTTTGCCCCAGTAGCCATCTCAACATTTTTTAACAAAATATTCCACACTCACCACCCCATTATTAGTATAGGTTCCTATAAAATCCATCAGAACATACTAATACATGGATAGTCGTGTGATAAATGACAAAATAATTTAATAGACTAAAATTCAAATTGAACTTATCTATTAATTAACTAAAACACAACAAGGGAGGCATGAACCAAAGACTTATTAAATACAAAACCATCACAAAAATCTACATAACTAACAGATTTAGAAAATAGAGCATCACTATGCATAAAACAATAATAAAATACATACAATGGAAACTATTTCAAAAATATATATTAATCTCTATCACATCAGAACCATTTCACAATACAACTGAGCATTACATATAGAGTTTTAAAAATTGATGTCGCATCATATTCCAACCTTTTACTTTTCACATTATTCTTTTTCATGCCTATAAGGCTTGAGTACATACAAAAAGGTATACAATAAACAAAATAGTGTAAGTCACACATGTGTCTATCAATTACATTATGTAATTTTGGTAGCCTTTTTCTACTCCCAACAATGATGCCCCATAGGTGAGTAGATATGATTGTGTATGAATCCATGTTTTTTTTGTTTTTTAGTAATATGTATCGAATAAGATAGATAAATAACATAAGAATTCATGATATCACACTTGAACGATAGGATCAAGGTTCGTGACTAGAGAAATGAGATGCAGAGGATTCTAAGCAATGGATTCCATAAAAAATCAAAGCATGTTATTTTTTAAAATACTGATAAATGTATTACCATCATCGGGAAAAAATGTGAGGGCTTAGAATGGGATAAATAATAAAACAGACAAGGCCAACAAAACATATAAATCAACATAAAACAAGTGTCTATAAGAATATCAATGAAAATAGAAGGTAAATGCCAACATATCAATTGAGGAAGACAAAATAATGCAATCAATCTCTAGGAGAAAGCCACATATAAGGCATGACATATATAATAATAAATCTATGTATAATACTATGGTACAATAAATATGTGTTGATGAGACCCAAATCCTAGTAATTGAAATATGGATGGCATGATACCAAGCTGTAATAGATGAACAAATATTAATCACAAGGAAAGTGGTATAAAATACATAGCCATGAAATAATGATATCCAATAAATTCATGTATATTTCCATGTAAATAATTAATATATGTATACTCTATGTAAGGAAAAATGCAAGATATATGATCTATGTAAAGTAGCTCGATATAATATCTTGAGAAATTTCTAGAAATATATCACTATGTAGTAATTACTAGTGTATAGAAATTATAGGTGAGGAATGAATAATTCCCTAATAATATATAAGTTTAATACCCTACATCTCACCCACTCAATGCATACCATGAGAGGATCTCATGGAAACATGACTATAAATACCTCTAGTATAGGTAAAATAGGGATGATATCCATCATATGACAAGATAAAGGTATAGGCATTGTTGATATTTTTTATCTTTAATGATTTGTTTGTGTTTTTGGATCTAATATTTTTTTATACTTTATAATTTTGATATTTAATACACATAATAAACTGTGTATAATGATGTATCATTTTAGCACTAGATTTATGTATGACTAGTGTATGAGTATTGCTCAAAGTGTAGTCATTAATTTATATGTGTGACATGGTAAGTGCCAAAAGTGGAATGAAATAAGTTTAAAATAACTACATCATAAATAAGAGAACCACCATGAATGATTAAATCCAATGTTTACTTCAATCAAGTATGTGTCAAAAGTCCAAATATGTCATATATACTTGGACTCTAAATATGTGGTAACACTATTAAGTAAATGATTAGATGCATTAAAACCATATTAAATTAAAATATAGAAAACAAAATTATAGTACAAGTAAAATTTTGTAATATGTATGCATTTAATATTGTGTTATGCCTTTGAATCATTAATTTATGTAGTGGAGGTTCTTGGTATCTCACTAAATTGTCTAATCATAATATATATAATCATCATCATCAGAATTTTGGTTACATAGATATTGATCATTGGTCTTGAAGTTTTTTTGTTTTGAAAGTACCTTTAGGAGGCTCATCCTCTTTGTAGATATTTCCCTTTCCTAGGAAATTTTGAATAGGAAACATAATTTTTCCTTTGTGAATTAACTCTTGAATCTTGTTTCTCAAATTAATACATTTATTTATTGACTACCCCATTTTCATATGATATGAAAAAAAAAATTTGTATTTGTAAGATGGTGGCCTATGGTTTGAAAATATTTTTCACATAAAAGGAAATTTGATCAAGTTTTTGTCCATCAAGTCCTTTAGTATAGTGCATTAATTCTTGAAACATTACATGGGTTTGGTTGTAATGGTTTCAATGTCTTGTAATGTTCATTTTACCTTGGTAGTAAATGAAATATTGGATTAGTTATGAGTAATATATTTTTTTATCCCCTAGTACTTGATGTGGATTTTGGGTTTTATTAATTATTTTTTCTCTAGAATGGTGGCATTATGTGTGAGACAAGTGAATGGTTTGTAAATTATCTAAGTATTTTGTGCTTAGTAGGTTTTATTAGGATATTGATGAAGATATGTTGTATTATAATATCAAATTATTGATAAATAAATGACCTCATTTGACAAAAAAATTATAAATATTTAATCTTGCATTTTTTCATTGGGACCTTATGTAAGATGTTCAATACCTTTGAATGTAGTTCTAGGTCCATTATTGGTAATGTATTGATCTAGGAAGACTTTTTCTAAATATACCATTGATTCTTGGGAACCACTTGGAAAAGAATATAAATAATGTAAGGCATCAAAAACCAAATTTATATGACAAAACTTAATCATCATCAAAGGATAGTCCTCATAATCACTTATAGAAGTTAATGTTGAATAAAGGTGCACTCGAGAATCTCCATGACCATCAAATAATTTAAATTTTATAAAGATAAATCATGCAAAATTTTATGTCAAATATGTCCTTTGGGATAAGGACATAAGGTATTATATTTTTTATCATGGTATTCTCAAATATTTATCATTCCAAGGATAAAATATGCACTTATCTTTGTAAACTACCTACAACATGCATCATAGTCACTAACTCATGTTTAGTAATGGTTGTACACTTGGTAGGTTTATTTAAATGCTAAGTATCACAATTGATGTGGCCATAGATATATTATTTCTCATGGGAGTAGGAGTCAAACACTCTTTACATAACATGGAATATTTAAGAATACAAATGTAAACCCTACGGGTTTCTACATGAGAAACATTTGCATTAATTACCTTATTAACTTTATGCATCATTTTATAAATTGTTAGGGTTTGCAAGAAATTTTTATTTGAAAGATTTATCAATTTAGACATTATCTTCATTATCCTTTGAAATTTTAAAAAAAAAATCATAGCATCCAAGAAAGACATAGTCTTCTCATCGATTTTGCTAATGTAAACTATGATGAAAACTAAGCAATGAACACACAAATATATATGATCCCTATGGATAGGAAGGTTGAATAAATATTAAGATCATAATATAAAAATGTATGAAATAAAAAAAAACCTAAGAGAATGAGCGTTTAAAACCCTATGTTGAATGCTTGATGGAGTTAGGGTCCTCTATACTATGTTTACCCTAATTCTAGTTTTATACAAAATAAATATAAACTATTAAAAAAATAGATATAACAATATATCTAAGAAATTACATAATTTATATACACCCAATTAGATAATAATGGTAAAAATACAAAGTGATAAATGAATCAGGTTATGCAAAATAAATACAAAAAATAAAAAATTACGTCACTTTATTACTATAACATAATTTTAAAAGTTTGGATTTGGAATATGGATATATAGGTTGACTATGAACTATTTTGAAATTTGATTTGACCTCTAGATACACCTTTAAAAAATCACACTCTATACAAGTTTGACATGGGTAAAATTGTGATAGATAAATTCATGTTGTCAGGTTTGTCTTTGTTTTATTGAGTTTATCATGTGCAATGTTATGAAACTTAATTTATGTGACTAGTTCACCTAATGTTTTCTTATCTTATTGTACTTACACCTTAAAGAATTTATGGGTAGAATGTGTTTAATTTTTTATTCTCTCTCTTTGACCTATACTAGAACATAAAACAAATAATGTTTATTGAGTCCGATAAGCACCAAAGTGATGTTGCAAACTATGTATCCCACATGTTAGAATCAGACCTCTAAAAAAATTTGAGTGAGTGTAAATGTGATTTAGGATCATCAGCTATGACTATGTAAATATGTAATGAGTCAAATTGTGGTCCTTTAAAATCTTTGTCAAACTTCAAATTGTCTTGTAGTAGTTATATTAGGTGTGGAACAATTTATTAGGTCCTATAAGTTATAATGACATGTTATAAACATCTTTTACACTCTATGTAATGTAAATAATACTATGAATCTATCTATAAGACTAAATCTACATTGGGAAAAGCTATATAAGGAGGAGATAAGTCAAAGAAGGTTATGTGTATCATGATTGTTATTGAAGATAGGGGTTGAAGCATGTAAATAAGAAATACATAAATAAAAAGAAAGAGAAATAATTTATTAGTTGTAATATGCTATAAAAACATGGTTGGTCTATAGGTAGAGATGTGAAAATAAGATAATGGCCTACAGGAGTTCGCAAGAATTCTGAGTTTTTAAGAAACCTACAAGATTCATGTATCACATGGAGAATATATGGAGTAAAGGAGTTATTTTTATAACCTAGACTCATATTAGATATGATTTCATGTGTAAGTTTTTGTTTTAATTATACCATGTTCTAATTTTGTATTCATATCACATATGATCAATAAAGGTATGTATGTATCTTGAAGTGCTTATGTTACACGAATGTATATGAATAAATAGAATTTTGTATGCCAGTAGACTAAATTAGTGGAACCTTCTTATGATTTTCATATAGCATATAACCTATAACATTCAAAAGGATAATAAGTCAATCAACATGTAACAAAATAAAAAATTTGAAGGAGTTGTATGAGGTCGAGTTTATGCAGCCAAAGGTAAGATAAATATTCAAGTAATATAACCCTAATGAAATCATTTTCATCATGTCCGATATCTATCTAAAGTTTTAAATATTCATTCAAGGACTCATTTTGTTCTATGTAGAATAAAGGGAGACTCTATAAGTAGTGTATATATATATATATATATATATATATATATATATATATATATATATATATATATATATATATATATATATATATATATATATATATATATATATATATATATATATATATATATATATATGTATGTATGTATGTATATATATATATATATATATATATACATATGTATATATATATATATATATATATATATATACATATGTATATATATATATATATACATACATATATATATATATACATATGTATATATATATATATATACATATGTATATATATATATATATATATATATATATATATATATACATATGTATATATATATATATGTATGTATATATATATATATATATATGTATATATATATATATATATGTATGTATGTATGTATTTTATTTATGCATAATGATTTCCAAAGTATGTAGCTATCAATCTATATGTAATAAGATAAATTATGAATCAAGAACATACATATAAGTTCTAATCTATTGTGAGTTTCATTTTTAGATTGACCTGGATCTTCCAGTTCCACCTGAAGGCACTCAGATTGGTCTTGTATAATATAAATACATCATTCTATATGCTTATAAATCACATTCTACTCATATTTCTAGCTGGAATGAGCTTTAATAAGTGTATTTGGTAAATTGAGTTTTGTTTTTTGTGAAGGTAATGTATGAAATAAATGCCAACTGTGAAAGAGAAACATCGGGGGGAAAAGAAAATATCAGATGAAGCCTTGGATTGATGTCCTCTTTAGATGAAAGGGATTCTAGGAATGGTCATATAGAAATGACCAAAATGGTCCTATCCTGGTGATTAATTTTTCTTAAATCAAGTAATATAAATCTGTCAATAAAAATAATAGATATCTGAGATTGTTATAGATTTGTTTGGCATAGAGATCACACTTGTAGTTGAATATTTGAACAGGTTAAAGATAGTGAATAGAGGTCAATATAGTGGGTATAAAGATGTATTTTTCTATCATCAAATGTTATTATGAAGGTGTTATAATAGGATCAAAATAGGATCCTTGGATAATGTATAGTCTGAGACATAGAAAATTTTGACAAAGTTTAATAGATAAAGAAAATATTTCAAAAAGAACCCCTAATAGTTGAAAGAAAGTGTTGAAAATTGTTAGATTATAAATTTTTATGTATTTTCCACACATTTGCATAGGAGGTCAATTTATTGGGTAGGATGTCTAATGGTAATGTTGCCTGCTTACACCATCCTGGAAGTTTAAAACTTTAGTTTGATTACTTTTCCAAAGTAATAGGCAATTTGCATATTAAGTTTTGTATCAAAGTAAATATTCATAATACTTGTATGAGATCAATATAAAGATAATAATATTGGCCTTCATTGATTTTTAGTGAATATTAAAGTGTTTTTAAATAGGCATTCAATAATCATCAAATATTTGGGGGTGAGTATATTGAAGATTGGCATCAATTTTTGATATCAGAGCATAGCAATCTTCTTGGGAAAATGTATCTTATGAAATTATTTTAGATGTTAAATTTAATGTTGCATATGAGAGGTGAACAATGAAACAACTTAAAGGAAGTTTCAGAGTGAAGGAATTTGGGAAGCTTGGAAAAAGCTCTTTGAAAAGGGTATTTTTTTGTTCATGTGGGTTTATTTAAGTGGTAGAATGTAGTGATTAATAATTTGAAGGTATTGATAAAGAGTGAAAGGCAAAAAGGTTATTTGAAAACTAAAGTGAAAAGAGATAAAGAGATTAAAGTGGAAAGGAGATCCCTAAAACCATAGAGGTTTGATAGAGTGAGGAGTAGAGAAAGGTGTTGAAAGCTCAAGGTAAGCTCAAGGAGAGATTAGAGAAGGTAAAAATTCCAAAGCAAAGGACTAGAAGGTTACCAAAAGACTAGGGTGAAAAAGACCTAGATGAGGTACTATAAATAACAAGTAGGATAAACTTGCTAAAAGAAGAAATGTCCAATAAGGTCTAAAGTAAAGATGAAGAGTGAAAAAAGAGAGATGAAGGGCTTAGTTCAGGAAAGTTACTATAAGAAGGTAAGGTAATAAATAGTGGATAGAGAAAAAGATATGGTAAAAGAGATATCAGAGATAAGAGTAATCTTGGAAAGCATAACACAAGTATTGGAGGAGTCAAGACAAAGATTCTATGTGAGAATCAAGAAAACAATAAAATAGTCTCTAAAAGAGATTACTGAGAAAATAAAAAGGCAAAAAGAAATCAGCAATTAGAAAATACAAATGAGGTTTTCTAGTAAGGCAATCCAAAAAGGAAATGAAGTGGAAACCAAGCCTCAACTTTTTAAATATAATAATTTCTTGTTATGTGCTTACGTAGGTATGAAGATGAATGAAGGATAATTTGAAATTGAGGACATAAAATTTGGGAGTGTGATGAAAATTAAGCATGAACAACATGATTATATTGAAGAAGAAATTGATTTGATAGCAGTGTATGATGGTGCATAAATCTGCTACCTTGAGAAAGGGGAAATACTTGGAGAAGACAAATCCATAATTGAAAATCAAGGATCACTTTAAGAGGCTATATGGCCTAATCTTTTATTTCTAATATTGTTCTTAATGATGTGAATACAAATTTTGAAGTTGATAAATAAGCCTTAAATAAAAGAGTGTTTAGTCCATTGAGTGGACTCAATGAAGATAGGTATGAAGTTGAAACATCTCATGAATTACTTGTAGAAGACATGAAACATAATGAAAAGATAATATAAGCTTTTTAAACCTCTCTTGAAGAAAAAGAGTATGAAGAGGATTGGTTGGATGAAGAAGATCAGTTTTATGAGGTTGTATAAGAAAAAGAGTTCTTGAGCAAATAAATTCAAGAGGAAATGAAACCACAGTTGCAAGCATCTATTCGGATAGTTTTGTCTCAAGATTTTCCTTCTAATATTATAATTGAATGTACAGATACAAGTATAAATCATGAAGAATATATGACAGACCAAAAATCCATGGACAAGGGCAAAGAGTAAAAAAAAATGGAAAAGAAAAGAAAAAATGTCAAGGATAAGGGCACTTGTGGAGTTAATATGGTTTCTTTGTTTTATATTATATCATAATTTTAGTTAGTTAGTTGCAAGAATGTTGAGTAGCAAGGTTAAAATAATGAATACAATCTTGAAAGAAAGGTTTTGTACAACTGATCAAAGGGTCGATACAAGATTTGAACCTATCTATAGGCTCTTAAGGGAGAAGTGTACAAACTAAGAAATAAAGATAGGGAGAAAAAAATAAATCAAAAGAAGATTGTGAAGAATGGTGAAGTGGAAAACAAGAACATGGAGAAGGCAATGGAGAAGTTTTATTTTTCTAACTTAAAAATTGTTTTTAGTTGTGTTTATGCAGGTATGTGGAAAATTGGACAAAGTGGATATGAAGAAGACAAAGCTAAGAAGACAAAATAATAATCAAAAGAGATAAATGAAGATGTGGATAGATCTAAAAGAGTAAGAAGCAAAGATAACCAAAAGAAGAAGAAAAATTGGAAGAGAAGAAAGAAGATAACCAAATAATGATCATTTACAGTAGTAAGGGCAATAACAAGAGATAATAGCAAGAGCTCATGAAAATTTTCAAGCGTGGAAGTTTGATGTAGGAGCATCAGCTATGACTATGTAAATTTTAAATGAGTCAAGTTGCGGTCCATTAAAATCTTTATAAAACTTCAAATTATCTTTTAATAGTTATATTAGGTGTGGAAGAATTTATTAAGTTCTTAGGAAAGTCTGTAAATGGATGGTATTTTTATAAAGAACCTAGTATGGTCCTATAAGGTCTAATCACATGTTATAAACATCTTTTTCACTTTATGTAAATATAAATAATACTGTGAACCTATCTATAAGACTAAATCTACATTGGGAAAGTCTAAACAAGGAGGAGATATGTCAAAGAAGATTATATTTAGCATGATTTTTAGAGAAGATAGGGGTTGAAGCATGTAAATAAGAGATAAAAGAAAGAGAAATAAGTTCTTGGTTGGAGTATGCTAAAAAAACATGGTTGGTATATAGGTAGAGATGTGAAAAGAAGATAATGGTCAACATGAGTTCACAAGAATGCTGATTTTTTAATAATCTTGCAAGATTCATACATCACATGGAGAATATATGGAATAAAGGAGATTTTTTTATAACCTGGAGTCATATCAGATATAATTGTGTGTGTATGTTTTTTTTAATTATACCATATTCTAATTTTGTATTCATATTGTTGACACTATGTATTACACCCTCTGAAAGGATACTCATCTCTTTTTCTCCACGTGGCACAATGGAAACATTCCTCTTGCTATGGGTGGCAAACTTGAGGGATGAATCTCTAGATTAGGGGTTAGCTCCTATTGATGCATATCGAGGCCCTAGATTTCCTATTTCTAAAAATGAGGGGGTGAAAAGAGAGAGAAAAAATAAAAAATAGAACCTAACTAATGTGGTGATGCAGCAAACTAGTTGGTCTACTTAGATTTTACTTACACTTTACACCAAAGAGAAGCCAACAGACACTTCATTCGAATGAGAAACTAACTACATCAATGTTTCAACAAGGGATATTATGAAGGTATAGGGAGGAAGAAACAACCAGATGTGTTTAAAAGACACACTATTGGGCAGTCTGTTCATATGCGCCTATGCTTCAAGATGGACACTTCTTGTTGACCTACAGAAAAGGATTTACAATACACTAGATATGCTGGTATAAACTTATGAAAGCATTAAAGGAAATGACTAAACATAAGATGATACCATAGACATATATAAAATTACAACTCAAATGGAGGTAAAATGCTTCTTTTGATTCAAGGTAAATTTCTTCAAGGATTCACCATACAATGTTGAGAGAGATCCTATTCAAAATGAGAAGTTACAACTATATAGAGAACTTGGGAAATAGATCATTGACTAGTCAAGGGAAGTAAACCCATGTGATATTAATCACTCCTGCAGTGACCACAAGCCCATGCTACTACCATCTCTTTTTAAATGCATATTGTAGGTGCTTAAGTCATTACCTTTGATGTCCAGGCCTGCAAGAGTATGGGTTACTTCTCTGAGCAGATGATAAGGCCATCCCAAAGATATGTTGACCAGGCCATGCTCTATTCAATGCTGAGCACAATCAATTATTCATTAATGGTAAAACAAGAAAACATGGGCCACTCCTCTTCAATGCTTATAACCAATTCATTTATTGGTTTTTGGTGGAGACTATTTCACCTAAGTGTATTCAATTCTCCTATTGATGACTCATGTGCCACCTACCTTGGTCTGGTTCATCCTTGGGTCTATGCTTTGACTTGATATGCCACTTAGAGGATTTTGAGCTTTTGTCTCATGTGTGCATGGCCACGTTCTAGGTAACCAACTTTATTTTCTTTTTCCTTTCTATTTTCCCCCTTTCCCTAGTAATTCAAGCTCTCGATGCTTTTGAATTTCCTCCCAGGATCCTTTCTTTGGCTATTCACTAATTCATTCCTTGAGCTCTTAGGATTTTGAATTCCCTTAGACAAAATGTCCAAATAAATTCCTTCAGACATTTTATCTGAAAGAATTATTCCTTTTCTAAGTTTTCACTTTTGGACTTTCTTTGGCAGGCCTTCATTCCTTCAGACAAAATGTTTGAAGTAATTCCTTTGAACATTTTGTCCAAAAGAATTATTCTTTGATTACTTCCCAATGGATAGCTCACCACCTTGAATTTGACATTCGTGGGCCTATCACCAGACATTTAAATCTCAATGGCTAGCTTATCACCTTGAAATTGACGTTCGTAGGCCTATCACCCCCTAGGCCATTTCCTTCAAATTTTTGTAAATGAACTTTTCTAAAGGGAAAGTGACCCTTCATAAAAATTTAAAGTTCCCTCCACAAGGACACCTACCCTTTGAAATTTTGTCTTCCAAATTTTTTTAAACTTTCTTCGACTGTCAAATTTTTTTGGACAAAATGTCTAAAGGAATTCCTTCAGACATTTTGTCTAAAATAATTCTTCCTTTTCTAAGTTTTCCCCCTTCGATTTCCTTCAAAAAAAGTCCAAAGGAATTATCTCTTGGCCTATCAACTTTTTTAAAGGGTAAGTCCCCTTCAGGTTTTTTGCCTTGCCCTTTTACTTCAACCAGCTACCTTCTACAAGGGTAATTTGAGTCTAAAGTTGCCCTTTAGAATTTTGAAAAGGTCCACCCTACTCATCACCTACCCCTCGTAAGGGCACTTGGCATCCAAATTTGCCTTTCATAAGAATTGGAAAGGTCTTCTTTTCAAAGCCAAGTGCCCTTCGCAAGGGCACCTACCCTTCAGAGTTTTTGCAAATGACCCTTTATCCTTTTGAACTTGGTCCATTTTACTAATTAAAAACCCTCTAAAGTAATTTACTTGCCTTGTTAAGCATCCAAGACCAAATTGAGTTTCAATTCAACTCTTGCCTATCAGACCTGAAAGCACTTGGTAAGAAAAAAAGGAAAACACTTGATTTTTTCATGGAAAATGACTTATCAATTAAAAATTACACAAGGCAACTAAGGGATGAACTAGCCAGAACTTGGATCAAAAGACTCTTGCAATAAAAAGAAGAGGGGTGCCCAATTTTTGTCTTGTAAGACCTAGAATTGGTCAACACATTTGGTGATTCATAGGGGAGCATGTCTGCTATGCTTGAGAAGACTGGTGGCCTAAAAGTCCATTGGGCATAGAGTCAGGATACAGCTTGAAAATCTAGTAATAGCCTTATAAAAACATAATAACTAATATAAATTTACCCTAAATGATAAATAAAACATGCACAAAGGCTAAAAAACACTAAACACATGCATAAAAGCACTTAGGGAAAATGAGGAAAAGACTAGTAAACTATGTACATGGCAAAAGAAAGCTAGTGACAATGTTTAAAATATATCCCATTGACTGGGATATGTAGCTCTTCACCATCCAACTTGGAGAGTTGGAAAGCATTATGTTTTTTGCATTGGATGATGACATATGGGCCACTCCATAAGGCATCAAACTTTGTGTGCGTTCCAGGCTTGACTCGGTCCTCATCCCACTTCAAGACAATGTCAACTTCTGAGAAGCTCTTTAGCATAGACCTCTTGTCAAAATGCTTCTTTATTTGTTGTTGGTATCTCGTCATTGCATCCATGGCTTGATCTCTTGCTTTTTAAATCTCTATTAGCTATAAATACCTAACTTCCAAGCTGTCACTCTCAACTAATTACAACTGATGGGAAATATCCAAGGCTAGAAACTCAAGTGAAATAAGGAGTTTATCTTCCCTTCCATACATGATTGTGTATGGTGAATTCCTAATTTCCCTCTTTAGAGTGATCTTATCTACCCAAAGAGTTATCTTCAGCTTGACATGCCAAGTCCTTTGATTTTCCTCCATTGTCCTTTTAATGATCCTGATCAGATTCTTATTTGTGGACTTGGCCAGCCCATTCCTTTGTGGGTAGTAGTTGGAAATAGTGCTAAGATATATGCCATACTTTAAATCCCACTCACTTGTCTTTTTTCCCAAGAAATCTAATGCATTATCTAAAATGATTATGGTTGGGACCCCAAATCTCATCACTATGCCTTCATAGAAGTCTAGGAGTACACTCTCATTGGCCTTTTTCAAAGCTATGGCTTCTACCCATCTTGTGAAATAATCTGTAGCATTCAACACCCACTTTTGCCTAGCACTATAAAGAGGGTTGATTAGTCCTATGAAGTCCAAACCCCATTACATGAAAGGTTGTTCCACCTGAATAAGATGAAGAGGCATTGCAGCTAGCCATTGCTTCCCATCAAAGAAAGTGAATTTTTGACATTTCCTCACCCAAGTGTGAATGTCTCTAAACAAACTGGGCCAAAAGTAGCCAACCCTCATAATCCTTGCAGCTATGCCTTGGGAGTAATGTAGCCACCAGCTGGTCCATCATGGAACTCGAATAGTACCCTGTCGACTTGGTTTGAGTCAATGCATCTTAAGAGTACCCCTAAAAGGTCCTTTTTGAATAGCACTCCATCAACTAGGACATAAATAATATATTGGAGCCTAAAATACCTCCTCTTGGTCCTATCAATAATTTTTGGACACTCACCAGTTTGAAGGAAATGAACCATGTCTTATGCCCAACTCTTCATGATTGTAGATATTTCTAATGCAGATTCATCATGGAGCACCAAAATGTCCTCCTTTAGCTTTTTGTAGTTTGCAGTGAGTTGTTCACATAGCCTTCTTCCCCTTACCATTTGGGGGTCTTGATCTCTACATCATACTCCATTACTTTGGTGATCCATCCTACCCTTTTTTCATTCAAGTCTCAACTTAATAAGAAGTCTTTTACACTAGGATGTGGCACCATGATGTGAATCTTGCTACTAGACAACATATGTATAAATTTCTTCAAACCTTATATGATTGCAAGTGCCTATTTCTCAACATACGTGTACCTAATCTCGTAGCCTTCTAAGGCTTGGCTAAAAAAGTGAGAGGCTATTCTAAATTCTCATAATTTGCTTGAGTGAGTATATCAGAAATTACCTCTTCATTTCCAAAGGTGTAGAGATTGAAGTCCTTGGAGAAATTTAAATTATTCAGGGTGGGAGCTTTAGTGATAGCTTGCTTGATGCCTTTGAAGCTTTCTCTTCTCCTTGTTATCCACATGAAAGTTTCATCCTTCCTCAGCATGGAATTTAGTGGCTTGACCAACTCAGCAAATTTAGGAATGAATCTCCTAATGAAATTTATTTTTCCAAAGAAACTTTGTAGGTCCTTCTTATGCTTAAGCAAGGACAATTCTATGATGGCATGCACTATTTTTGGATCAATGGAAAAGCCTTATTTTGAAATCACATGGCCCAAGAGTTTGCCTTTATGGACAACAAACATGCATTTATTAGGGTTGAGAGATATTCCAAACTCTCTACACCTCTCAAATATTTACCTTAGGTGCTTTAGATGTTCACTTACCTCCTTGGAGAAGACTATCACATCATCAAGATAAACTAGCACAATGTCATTTATCAAACCTTGGAAATCCATATCCATAGCATGGTGGAAGGTAGCTCTAGCATTTGACAATTTGAATGGAATCTTCTTGTAGTCAAAACTTCCCCACTTGGTGGTGAAGGTTGTCTTGTACTGGTCATAATCTTTCACAAAATTTTGATTGTATCTAGAGTAGCCATCTAGGAGGGAGAATCTTTCACTTCCTATCACCATCTGAAGAATCTACTCCATACTTGGGAGGGGATAGTGATATCTTATAGAGACTCTATTCAAGTCTCTAAAATCTACACATAATTTGATCTCTCCATTCTTCTTCTTAATGGGGACCAAATTGGCCAGCCAAGAAGAGTGTTTGATAGGGAAGATGATCCTGGACTTGATCAGCTTGGTGAGTTCCTTCCTCAAGACAGGCTCAATCTTTGGGTTGATTGGTATTTGTTTTTGCTTGATGGTTTTAGCACCTTATTTCATCTCAATGCTGTGTTGGGCCAAGCTTGGGTCAAATCACCATACTCCCATGTAAATACATCGGTAAACTCTTGGCATAACATAATAAAAGCATGATTTTCTTTGTTGGTACATACCTTCCCAAGTGCAAGCATGTTATTCTTGTAGATCTCTATCCTTTCATAATTTTATTTCTTAGTTGACATGCTTGCTTTGTCCTTCTTGAGTTGGTCATCCTCATTGAAGATGCTCTCAAGAGTTACCAAACCCTTGGGAAGCCTGTTGGTCTTTAGCTGAACAGTCTACCCATCATATTGCTTTGCAGCTTAGACTAATTTTTAGAATCAAACTTAGATTCCTCTTATAATAAATGTGATATTTACTGGTGACTTTCCAGCACCTACCAATTTGTGACATTATCTAGTATGGAGGGCCTCACTATCACCTTTAAATGGTGTTCATCCTTGCCTTATCTCACCCCCTTTGGGATATCAAACTGAGCACCAACTACTACTAGTCTATCCACATACTTATTCTCATCTCTTGGGATGGAAGTGATGTTGAAAATAGTGAAGCTCTCCATTAGGTCCCATGCTCTATGCTTGTAAGACTTGAGTAGGGAGTTCTTGGTCAAGTTTTCACCCCTCACCTAGTTCACACTCAAATCATTATCTCCAAAAACTTACAATTCTTTGATTCCTCTCTTCCTTGCCCATTCTAGACCATGAATAAGAGATTCATACTCTACTATGTTGCAAGTGAAAGATAACTAGAACTTGAAAGCTAAGAAGTATTTCTCCTTTGAAGGTGAAACTAGCATTGCTCCACCACCAGCTCCCAACTTGCTTCTAGACCCATCAAAGAATAGCTACCACAAACCACAGTCCTCTTGGTTTGCCTTCATCAAATTTGGCATGAAAGCATCTTTCTCATGCATGTAGTAGACTCCAAGGCTAGCTTATTTGATGAACTTGTAAGGATCATGCTCAAAATTGTTATTTTCCCATTCATCTAGGAGTATGTCAGCAAATCCTACAAGGGAAGAAGATGAAGATTAGTCTACCTAGAGCTCTTCTTCATCGATGATTGCATAGTTGATATTTGTTGCTTTGGGAAAGTATGGATCTAGGTGATCTTTGTGGATGGGCTCTAACTCAATCTTCACCTTAGTTCCATACTTTGTCATAAAAGCCATGTAAGACCATTTGGCTACCAACTATCCACCTATCATAGATGTGAAATCCCTGGATAAGCAGAGAGCAAATTAAGGAAGAACATCTACCATTACCACATCATGGGGAATTGAGAAGGTTGCGCAGGCATGGAGAGTTAGATTCAAGCCTCTTACCACTCCCAAGATATTGACTGGTGATCCATCCAACTATAGAACTCCTTTGGTCATTTGCTCATATTTGAGGCCTAGGTTATCAGCTATGCATTTGGGCATAACTAAGGTGCTTGCTCCACTATCAATAATGCAATTTTGGACCAAAAAATCACCAATAATCAAGGATAAATAAAAAGAAGGGACATTTTCATCCTTTTTTGGTTGACCTCCCATGGGAGGATCCCCATTCACTATCAACACATTATTATTCTTTGTTGGGATAGTTCACTCACCTAGCTCATGAAATTCCTTTTAGAGTATATCCTTTTGCCCTGGGAATGTTAAACAATCCCACAATGAGATTTTCATGTGTAGCTTCTTCATTTGGTCCACTACATTGATTGAAGGATTGCCCCCCTTAGAGGTCTCTTTGGGGACATTTGTAACTTATGATGTAACCTGAGGGGTTGAAGTTACAACCAGTAGTCTGTAATTGGGAAACTTTTGATTTTCTTGTGATGAAAGAGACATTATAGGTTCTTAAGTAGTTTCTTGAGCTTCATCCACAGCTCTTTTTTTGGACCTAGTGTTGGTTGAAACATAATCATTCTGGTCACTTGTGTTACCCACATAGTTGACTGCATAAAACTCCCCTTACAAGGGATTCATAAGAGTGGAATCAAATTGAGCCTACCTGTTATCCATCCCAAGTTGTGTTGACATCTCAAAAATTGAGAATTGGGCTACCTGATCACTTGGTGTGGTCATGCTTTGATTTGGTAGCTCATTGGCATAAGCAACCTATTCTTGACCATGCCCTAAGGGTGGATAATTACGCTGCTCCTACACCAAATTATTTTGAGTGGGGACAAGAGCCTTGGAATATGAAGGGGCATTTGGATTATAGATCTAATAAGGCTTGACTTGTGTAATCTAACCCTACCCTTCATTATAATTCTAAAAGGGAGGCCTATATGTCTGCCAAAACTGTTGATGCCTTTATTTGGCCTATAACTCTAAGCTTGTTGCCTCTTGAGGGCAACTAGCTCATTAGTAACATTCTATAGTAGGCTCTTAACTTCATGCAAATCATTTGTAGGGGTAGCAGCTAACCTCTCTACACTAGGTAGAGGAGCTAGAGTGGGTGCAGCAAGCTAAAATGGGGGCTGCAAATCAGGAAAGAGTGTCATATGAGGTATAAGGGCTATCTTTCCTACTTGAACCAAGCAATTCTTAGTAGCTATGGCTATTTCATAAGTAATGGATAGAACATGTCTACCCATGGACTGTATCATGATAGTAATGTCACTATTTAGGGCCTTCAAGTAGTAAAGGAAATCATAGCTTGGGGTTAGCCTCATAAGAATTGGGATTCTATCCCAAGTCTTTTGGAAACTAGTGTTAAAATCTTGCATAAATTCATGTGGGGCTCTCTTCATGGTGGTTAGTTGCTCAGCTAGAGAAAAATGGTCAGTTTTTTCCCCAAACCTATTTGTCAAGAGGGTACCTAACTCATTCCATGAGCCAACTAAATTCATAGGCAAGGTCCCATACCAATCCAAAACTTTCCCTTTAAAGGACAAGGCTAGCAATCTGATGGCTATATTTTCCTCAATGATATTATGGATGTTACAGAGGTTGGATATGTTTTTGATATACTCGATAGTAATGATTGGGCCCTCTCCACTAAAGGTAGGAACACTTTTTAGATTTGTCCCTAGAATTGGTCATACTGTAGAAGCTTCAAGGGACTCTGAATATTAAAAGCTACAAAATGGAAAGCCATGGTTGTGAAAGGATTCAACTGGGGTCTCCTTGAGTAGGTCTATTTTATGGCTGGTTTGGGAAAGTGGCTTGTTATGTACAAATGAGTAGTTACAAACCTTAGCCTTTTTATTGAGTTAAAAGGCAACTCAATAAATTCAAAAGGGACACCTCTAAAATAAGATCTTGTGGTGATCTTAGGCGTGGGATGTCAGGATGATCATTACCCAGAGAATGAGTTCCTGAAAGGGAGATGCCAGGTGCTAGATTATAGTTCCTTCTTTTGGATTTTATACAATAATAGGACCAACACTAATCCTAAAACTTGCAAGACACAAAAATTTGTCCCACCGAGCATGCTAAAAACTATTGACACTATGGATTTCACCATCTGAAAGGATACTTAGCTCCTTTCCTCCATGTGGCATAATGGAAACATTCCTCTTACTGTGGGTGACAAACTTGAGGGATGAATCTCTAGATTATGGGTTAGCTCCCCTTGATGCACGTTGAGGCCGTATATTTCCTATTGCTAATAATGGGGGGGTGAAAAGAGAGAGAGAAACTAAAAATAAAACCTAACTAATGTGGTGATGCACCAAACTGGTTGGTCTACTCAACTTTTACCTACACTTTACACCAAAGAAAAGCCAACAGACACTTCATTCAAATGAGAAACTCACTACATCAGTGTTTCAATAAGGGATCTTATGAAGGTATAAGGAGGAAGAAACTACCAGAGGTGTTAAAAAGACACACTATTGGACAATATGTTCATATGCACCTATGCTTCGAGCTAGACACTTCTTGTTGACCTGCAAAAAAAGATTCACAATACACTAGGTATGTTGGTATAAACTTATGAAGGCATTAAAGGAAATGAATGAACATAAGATAAGACCATAGACATACAAAAGTGCAACTCAAATAGAGGTAAAATGATTCTTTTGATTTAAGGTAAATTTATTCAGGGGTTCACCATACAATGCTGAGAGAGCTCCTTTTCAAAATGAGAAGTTACAATTATATAGAAAACTTGGGAAACATATCATTGACCAGTCAAGCAAAGGAAACCCATATGGTATTAATCAATCCTACAGTGACCACAAGCCCATGCTATTTCTATCTCTTCTTAAATGTGTATGGGAAATCCATGTTGTAGGTGCTTAAGTCATTGCCCTTGATTTCTAGGCCTGCAAGAACATGGGTTACTTCTTTAATCAACCGACAAGGCCATCTCAAAGATATATTGACTAGGCCATGCTCTATTCAATGCTAAGTGCAACTGACTATTCATTAATGGAAAAATAATAAAACACAATCCGTTCCTCTTCAATGCTCGTAACCAATTCCTTTATTGGTTTTTGGTGGAGACTATTTCACCTAAGTGTATTCAATTCTCTTATTGATGACTCCTATGCCACTTGCCTTGGTCTGGTTCATCCTTGGGTCTTTGATTTGACTTGTTATGCCACCTAGATCATTTTTATCTTTTGTCTCATGTGTGCATGGCTACATTCTAGGTTACCTACTTTGTTTTCTCTTTCCTTGCTATTTTCCCCCTTTCCTTAGTAATTCAGGCTCTCGATGCTTATGAATTTCCTCCTTGGCTCCTTTCTTTGGCTATTCACTGAGTTGTTCCTCAGGCTCTCAGGATTTTGAATTCCTTTGGAAAAAATGTTTGAAGGAATTCCTTTAGATATTTTGTTTGAAATAATTCTTCCTTTTCTACGTTTGCACTTTTGGACTTTCTTTGGCAGGCCTTCTTTCCTTCAGACAAAATGTTTAAAGGAATTCTTTCAGACATTTTGTCTGAAAGAATTCTTCTTTGATTAATTCTCAATGGCTATCTCACCACCTTGAATTTGATGTTTTTGGGCCTGTTACCAGACATTTGAATTCTAATGGTTAGCTTATCACCTTGAAATTGATGTTCATGGGCCTGTCACCCTTAGGCCAATTCCTTCAACTTTTTGCAAATGAACTTTTTGAAGGGAAAGTGACCCTTTAGAAAAATTGAAAAGGTCTTCTTTTCAAAGCCAAGTGCCCTCTATAAGGACACCTACCCTTCAAACTTTTGTCTTCCAAATTTTTTCAAACTTTCTTTCGACTGTCAAATTTTTTTAGACAAAATGTCTGAAGGAATTCCTTCAAACATTTTGTCTGAAATAATTCTTCCTTTTATGAGTTTTCCCCTTGGATTTCCTTTAGATAAAAGTTTGATGCAATTCTCTCTTGGCTTTTTAGCTTTTTCAAAGGGCAAGTCCCCTTTGGGCTTTCTTCCTAACCCTTTTGCTTTGACTAGCTACCCTCCAAAAGGGTAATTTGAGTCCAAAGTCACCCTTCAGACTTTAGAAAAGGTCCACCCTGCTCATTGCCTACCCCCAAAAAAGGAACCTTGGCATCTAAATTTTCCTTTTGAAATAATTGAAAAGGTCTTCTTTTCAAAGCCAAGTGCCCTCCATAAGGGCACCTACCCTTCAGACTTTTTGCAAACAACCCTTCAACCTTTTAAATTTGGTCCATTTTGCCGATAAAGAGCCCTTCAAAGTAATTTACTTACCTTGTTAAGCATCTGAGACCAAATTAAGTTTCAAGTTGACTCTTTCCTGTCAGACCTGAAATCACTTGGTAAGCAAAAGAGAAAAACACTTGGTTTTTTCATGGAAAATGACCTGTTAGAGAAAAATTGCACAAGGCAGCTGAGGGATGAACTATCCAGAACCTAGATCGAAAGAATCTTGAAATAAAAAGAAGAGGGGTGCCTAATTTTTTGCCTATAGGACCAATAATTGGTCAACACATATCACATATGATCAAGAAAGGTACGTATGTATCTTGGAGTGCTTATGTTACATGAATGTATATGAATAAATAGAAATTTGTATGCCAATAGACTAAATTAGTGGAACCTTCATGTAATTTTCATATAACATATAACCTGTAACATTCAAAAGGATGATAAGTCAATCAACATGCAACAAAATAAATTTGTTGAAGGAGTTGAATGAGGTAAAGTTTATATAGCCAAAGGTAAGATAAATATTCAAGGAATATAAACCTAATGCAGTCATTTTCATCATGTCTGATATCTATCTAAATTTTAAATATTCTTTCAAGAACTCATTTTGTTCTATGTATAATAAAGGGAGAATCTATAAGTAGTATATATATCTTCTTTGTGCATAATGATTACAAAATTTTGTAGCTATCAATCTATATGTAATAAGATAAATTATGAATCAAGAACATTAATATACGTTTCAATCTATTGTGAGTTTCATTTTTAGATTGACCTAGATCTTTTATGTCCACCTGAAGGTACTCAAATTGGTATTGTATAATATTAATACATCATTCTATATGCTTATAACTTATATTCTATTTAGATTTCTAGCTAGAATGAGCTTTAATAAGTGTATTGGGTAAATTGAGTTTTGTCTTTTGTGAAGGTAGTGTATGAAATAAATGCCAATTGTGAAAGAGAAACATTGGGGGAAAAATAAAATATCATATGAAGCCTTGGATTGACATCCTTTTTATATTAAAGGGATTCTAGGAATGGTAAGATGGAAATGGCCATAATGGTCCTATCCTGGTGAGTAATTTTTCTTAAATTAAGTAATATAAATATATCAATAAGAATAACATATATATGAGATTTTTATAGATTTGTTTGGCATAGAGATCACACTTGTATTTGAATATTTGAACAGGTTAAAGATAATGAATAGAGTTTTATATGGTGGGTACAAAGATGTCTTTTGCTATCATCAAAATCTATTATGAAGGTGTTATAATAGGATCAAAATATGATCCTTGGATAATGTACAGTTTGAGACACAGAAACATTTGATAGAGTTTAATAGATAAAGAATGTATTTCAAAAAGATCCTATAATAATTGAAATAAAGTGTTGAATATTGTTAGATTATAAATTTTTATGTATTTTCCACACATTTGCATAGGAGGTCAATTTATTGGGTAGGATGTTTAATGGTAATGTTGCTTGCTTACACCATCCTTGAAGTTTAAAACTTTAGTTTGATTACTTTTCCAAAGTAACAAGCAATTTATATATTATGTTTTGTATCAAAGTAAATATTCATAATACTTGTGTGAGATCAATATAAAGAGAACAAGATTGGTCTTCATTGATTTTTACTGAATATTAAAGTGTTTTGAAATAGGCATTCAATAATCATAAAATATCTGGGGGTGAGTATATTGAAGATTGGCATCAATTTTTGATATCAGAGCATAGCAATGTTCTTAGGAAAATGTATCTTATGAATTTTTTTTAGATGTTAAATTTAATGTTGCATCTGAGAGGTGAATAGTGAAATAACTTAAAGGAAGTTTCTGAGTGAAGGAATTTGGGAAGCTTCGTAGAAGCTCTTTGAAAAAGGTATATATTTTTTCATGTGGGTTTGTTTAAGTGGTAGAATGTAGTGATTAATAATTTTAAGGTATTGATAAAGAGTGAAAGGCAAAAAGGTTGTTTGAAAACTAAAGTGAAAAGAGATAAAGAGATTAGAGTGGCAAGGAGATCCCAAAAACCATAGAGGTTTGATAGAGTGAGAAGTAGAGAAAGGTGTTGAAAGCTCAATATAAGCTCAAGGAGAGATTAGAGAAGGTAAAAATTCAAAATAAAAGGACTAGAAGGCTACCAAAAGACTAGGGTTGAAAAGACCTAGATGAGGTACTATAAATAATAACTAGGATAAACTTTCTAAAATAAGATAGGTCCAATTAGGTCTAATGTAAAGATGAAGAATGAAAAAAGAGAGATGAAGGGCTTAGTTCAGGAAAGTTACCACAAGAAGGTAAGATAATAAATAGCGAATAGAGAAAAAGATATGGTAAAAGAGATATCAAAGATAAGAGTAATCTTGGCAAGCTTAACACAAGTATTAGAGGATTCAAGACAAAGATTCTCTTTAAGAATCAAGAAAACAATAAAATAGCCTCTAAAAGAGATTAGTGAGAAAATAAAAAGGCAAAAAGAAATCAGGAAATAGAAAAGACAAATGAGGTTTTCTAGTAAGTCAATCCAAAAAGGAAATGAATGGTAAACCAAGCCTCAACTTTTTAAATATAATAATTTCTTGTTATGTGCTTACGTAGGTATGAAGATGAATGAAAGAGAATTCCAAATTGAGGACATAAATTTTGAGAGTGTGATGAAAATTAAGCATAAACAACATGATTATATTGAAGAAGAAATTGATTTGATAGCAGTGTATGATGGTGCATAAATCTACTACCTTGAGCAAGGGGAAATACTTGGAGAAGAAAACTCCATAATTAAAAATCAAGGAACACTTTAAGAGGCTATATGGCCTTTCTTTTTTTTTTAAAATATTTTTCTTAATGATGTGAATAAAAAATTTCAAGTTGATAAATAATCCTTAAATAAAAGAGTGTTTAATCCATTGAGTAGACTCAATGAAGACAGGTATGAAGTTGAAACACCTCATGAATTACTTATAGAAGACATGAAACATAATGAAAAGATAATATAAGCTTTTTTAACCTCTCTTGAATAAAAAGAGTATGAAGAGGATTGGTTGGATGAAGAAGATCAATTTTATGAGGTTGTATAAGAAAAAGAGTTCTTGAGCAAATAAAGTCAAGCAGAAATGAAACCACAGTTGCAAGCATCTGTTGGGATAGTTTTGTCTCAAGATTTTCCTTCTAATATTGTCTTTGAATGTACGTATATAAGTATAAATCATAAATAATATGTGTCATATCATAAATCTATGGACAAGAGAAAAGAGTAAAAAAGAAAATGGAAAATAAAAGAAAAAATGTCAAGGATAAGGGCACTTGTGGAGTTAATATGGTCTCTTTGTTTTATATTATATCATAATTTTAGTTAGTTAGTTGCAAGAATGTTGAGTATCAAGGTTAAAATCATGAATAGAATATTGAAATAAATGTTTTGTATAACTAATCAAAGGGTCAATACAAGATTTGAACCTATCTATAGGCTCTTTAGGAAGAAGTGTACAAAATAAGAAATAAAGATGGGGAGAAAAAAAAATCAAAAGAAGATTGTGAAGATTGGTGAATTAGAAAAGAAGAACATGGAGAAGGTAATGGAGAAGTTTTATTTTTCTAACTTAAAAATTATTTTTAGTTGTGTTTATGCAGGTATGTGGAAAAGTGGACAAAGTGGAGATGGAGAAAACAAAGCTAAGAAGACAAAACAATAATCAAAAGAGATAAATGAAGATGTGGATAGATCTAAAAGAGTAAGAAGCAAAGATAACCAAAAGAAGAAAAAAATTGAAAGAGAAGAAAGAAGATAACCAAATAATGATCATTTGTAGCACTAAAGGGCAATAACAAGAGATAATGAGCAAGAGCTCACGAAAATTTTCAAGCCTGGAAATTTGATGCAAGAGCATCGACCATGAATATGTAAATTTTAATGAGTCAAGTTGTGGTCCATTAAAATATTTATCAAACTTCAAATTATCTTTTAATAGTTATATTAGGTGTGGAAGAATTTATTAAGTTCTTAAGAAAGTTTGTAAATGGATGGTATTTTTATAAAGAACCTAATATGGTCCTATAAGGTCTAATCACATGTTATAAACATATTTTACACTCTATGTAAATGTAAAAAATATTGTGAACCTATCAATAAGACTAAATCTACAATGGAAGAAGCTAAACAAGGAGGAGATATGTCAAAGAAGATTATATTTAGCATGATTGTTAGAGAATATAGGGGTTGAAGCATGTAAATAAGAGATAAAAGAAAGAGAAATAAGTTCTTGGTTAGAGTATGCTACAAAAACATGGTTTGTCTATAGGTAGAGATGTGAAAAGAAGATAATAGTCGACATGAGTTCACAAGAATGCTAATTTGTTAATAAGCCTGCAATTTTCATGCATCACATGGAGAATATATGGAATAAAGGAGATTTTTTTAAACCTAGAGTCATATCAGATATAATTGTGTGTGTATGTTATTGTTTTAATTGTACCATGTTCTAATTTTGTATTCATATCACATATGATCAAGAAAGGAGTGTATTTATCTTGGAGTGCTTATGTTACATGAATGCATAAGAAGAAATAGAAATTCATATGCCAGCAAACTAAATTAGTGGAATCATATTGTGATTGTCATTCAAAATACAACCTATAACATTCAAAAGGATAATAAATCAATCAACATGCAATGGAATAAAATTTTGAAGGAGTTGTATGAGGTCGAGTTAATACAACCAAAGGTATGATAAATATTCAAGGAATATAAACCTAATACAACCTTTTTCATAATGTCTGATATGTATCTAAATTTTTAAATATTCATTCAATAACTCTATTTGGTCTATGTAGAATAAAGGGTGACTCTATAAGTAGTATATATATCTTTTTTGTGCATAACAATTTCCAAACTTTGTAGTTGTCAATCTATATGTAATAAGATAAATTACGAAGCAAGAACATCAATATACATTCCAATCTATTGTGAGTAAATTCTCAGATTGACCTATATCTTCTATTGCCACTTGGAGGTACTCAGAATGATCTTGTATAAGATTAATACATCATTATATATGCTTAGAACTCACATTTCACTCAGAACTCCAATTAGAATGAGATTTAAAAGGTGTCTTAAATAAATGCCAATTATGAAGGAGAAACATTAGAGGAAAGAGAAAATATCAGATGAAGCATTGGATTGACGTTCTTTTTAGATTAAAGGGATTATGGGAATGATTGGATAGATGTAAATATAATGGTCCTATCCTAATGAGTAATTTTTTTAAAACCAAGTAATATAAATCTGTCAAAAAGAATAGTAGAGATATGATATTGTTATAGAGTTGTTTGGCATAGAGATCACACTTGTAGTTGAATATTTGAACAGATTAAAGATAATGAATAGAGGTTTATATGGTGTGTGTAAAGACATATTTTGATATCATGGAATTCTATTATGAAGATGTTATAATAAGATCAAAATAGGATCCTCAAATAATAAATTGTCTGAGACACACAAAAAATTGTTAGATTTTAATAAATAAAGAAAATATTTCAGAGATGTCCTATAATAGTTGAAAGAAAGCATTGAAGATTGTTATATTATAAATTTTTATGTATTTGCAACACATTTTCATGGGAGGTCAATTTATTGGGTATAATCTATTATGGTAATGTTGTTTATTTACACCATCCTAAAAGTTTAAAACTTTAGTTTGATTACTTTTCCAAAGTAATAAGAAATTTGTATATTAATTTTTATATCAAAGTAAATATTCATAATACCTATGTGAGATCAATATTAAGAGAACAAGATTGGTCTTCATTGATTTTAAATGAATATTGAAGTATTTTGAAAAAGGTATTTGATAATAATAAAAGATCTTGGGGTGAGTATACTGAAGATTAGCATCAAAATGAAATAGCCTAAGCAATGATTTTAAACCTCCTCTTACCTATAACTGATGATGTAACTACATGAAAGTTCAAACCTTTATTTAATACAAGGGGATGATGAGAGACTAAGGTTTAAAAACTTCATTAAAAATGTGTAAGATATGATTTGATGAAGTTCAACTTGAAGTAGGAGTAAATATATTTGATACTTAGCTTTACTCTAAGTTTTGAATTTGATTTTCTTATTCTTTTTTATGATCCCTTATTATCACTAGATGTTATAGGATTACTTGTATCTATAAGGCACTCTAAGAAACATTGGACACACTAGTCAAACTTTGAAATGGTAAGGAGTGAATTTAAAGTCACAAGACTAATGACAATGGGAAAATGGATCCACAAAGGAAAAATGAATAGACTCGTACAGGGCAACGTTTGACTAGGATAGAGCATGAGTCTGACTTGGAATAAACAAATGCTCGGATCTCAAAGAGGAGGATAATAATAAATGAGATTTAGTCCAAGGATACCAAGATATATATTTTGATAATTATTAGGTGTTATTTTAAGTCTCAAGAGCTAAATGTAGACTAATGTGGGATCAAATAAGTCATATAAATATACAAATATACATAAGTATGTTAAATATGATAAATTAGGGATTAAAAAAATTGGAAAAGGATCTTGTACCAAATTTATATTTTTATAGGGATAATTTGATCAAATAAAAGCATAATGGAGGATTAGTTCGCCACCTTGGCATGTATAACACATTGGCATATTTGAATGATTGATATTATTATCCAAACATGTTTACAAATGTGAGGAGGCATGTACAAAATTTTATAATATGTCACTATTACAAGGGTATAGACAAGTCAAAATACAGGATTGTATTAGCCAATACCTATATTAGGTATACCATGGGAAGATATAAGCACTGATTTTGTGTTGATATTACCCCACATATAAAATGCAATGATTTATTTTTTGTTGTTATGGATATAATTTTAGAGATGCTTCATTTATCTACATGTAACAAGACTAATGGTACTATAAGTATAGTAAACTTACATTTTAGAGAATTAATGAGATTTAATAGATTGCCAAAGAACATAGTATCTGATAGTGATACAATGTTTTTTGTGCATTTGTGGAGAACATTGTGGAAAATTTTGGGTTGAATTTTATAATTTAGTTTGGCCTATCACCAACAAATGGACAATCAAACAAAAGTCGTGAACAAAAATTTGTGAAACTTGTTGAGATGCCTTATGGGAAACAAGTTGGAACAATGGGATTCAACCTTACCACAAGCATAAATTGTATACAATAATTCAATGAACCAAAGTGAAAGAAAGACACTATTCTAGGTAGTGTATGGACACAGTTCTAAAGGTGTTAAATAGCTGAAAGACTTGGTAGATCAAAGAATGGGAAGTGTTGAAGCTAAGGAATTCACATAATGGATGAAAGAGGTATATAATTAGGTATATGAAAAAATAAAACAAATTACTCAAACGTACAAAGATCATGTTAATCAAAATAGAAGAGAAAATGAATGCCAATTGGTTAACTTAGTTTTAGCACATTGAAATATCCCTTTTAGGGTTGAAATTAGATCAAAGGGGTTTTCCAATAAATGTTAATCAAAAAAGAAAATTTATGAAAGGAATCAAACCCTAGATACACAAAATAAATTGTTAGACTATTTTAGGTGCCCAATTATAGCACAAAAATATTATTCAAATGCTCCAAAATTTATAGAAAATTATCCAATGATTCAACTAACAATAATCAACCAAAAACTTTATTTTTTTGTAATGTTCAAGGGTTGTAAATTAGTAAAAATTATTGGAATTATTTGTGGTTGTTTCATACTCAAAAAATTCCAAGATAGGTCCCAAAAGACCTTCGCCCAACCCTAGGAAGGGTTCGCTAGGGCCAAGGATGAATCACTACAACTCCCAAGGGTTTGCCAATATTTTTTTGGCCTCCAAGACACTTCACCCAACCTTCAAACCAACTTACCACACCTTCAAATGAAATTATGGTGTTTAAAACACATTTGGAAGATAATTTATCTCTATACAACTTCCTTATGAAAATACCCTAGTTGGACTTAACAATTTTCATCCTTAATTCCAGTCCACCTTAAAGGGTTTCATCTTCAAGGAGAACATCAAGCATTTTCGTGTTTAGAATCAATGAATTCAATTATAAAATCATGAATATTATTTTCAAATGATCCCTCACTTGCCTTTATACCCATCCTAAAAGGGGTACATCCAAAATGGAGGGAAGACATTTTTTAAAATATGAAAAAAAAAAAACTTATGATTCCCACTTAAGTCTTTAGGTGCCCATGACCATAAAAATTACATAATCCTTATAAATTCATCATTTATAGAATTTTAAATCTATGTAACAAGTTGTGTTTATACATTTTTACCATAATTTTCTCCCTCATCACATTTAGAATTTATCACCCTATAAAATTTAAAATTTTGAACGAAAGAAATAAACTAATTTGGTATGTAAAACTCCAATTTTTTGAATGTGTTAGGGGCCTCTTATTTGTGAGAATTTTATATTTTCTCCTATCATCCATAGTTTTAATTTTTTCCCATTTAAATAGCTACCCAAAATATTCATTTTCTAAATTTGAATAACTTCTTGAACATGGAATGGGGTGGATCCCCATCCACTGTAGTGGTTGCCCCAATTTAGATATTACAACCTTCGTTTCCTTCCTTGTTTCCATTTTAGTTGGCCTAAGTTGTGATCCTACACATAAAACAAACATGTTAGTAGAAACAAGAGTGCTTAGCAACACTTTTTTTATCACTTCATCAAGCTTTATGAACCTGATATGAACTCCTCTTTGATGTCTTTATTTTCCCTTATAACTCCTTGAGGTGGTTGAAAATCCATTTTTACTTGATATAAAAATCTATGAGGTGTTAAGTGGTGGGAAACACACCTCCTTAGAGTCAAGATTCTCTCTTGTGGCATTAAACATTAGAGGGACAAGCTGTAAATTTGAGAAACAATAGTCAACAAATTATAAATAGCCCTCCCATGGATCCTTGGGTCATGATATCTATTTCTTACCCCCATTTTCATGACCATAAAAACTCTATCCCTTGTCCAAAAACATAAAATATAATGTAAGTGGGTTGTATAATGACTGTAATAATCATTAATTTCTAGGTTTTACCTCTCAAACAATGATATGTTCACTATAAAAATTATAATTTGTGACCCCATATAGCAATTCCCTATATACATAAAATTAAAGAAAGTATTATCCTTCATACCATGGCTATAGAAATGTTTTTTTCCACATGGAATCTAATTTTAAAGAGCTATAAATTATTCTATAATAGTGGTACATACCTAAACCTTGGCCAAGGGTTATACAACCTAAAACTATGTGCCCTTCATGCTCCTATAAATCAAAACCACCCTATGTAGCCTTTGAAAATTAGCAAGTAAAGCATGATGCTTAACAAGATTTGGAGTGGTTTTCATGATATTCACCTTATTTTTATTTTTCATGATCCTAAGGCCTTTTCAGCCTCCTTGCATGACTGAAAAATAACTTAGAATTTGTATGATAGTAATGCTAAATTTGTAAGTCTCATCTGGATCCCACATCCATATTAGGAATTTTCAACTCCCAATCCTTAGATTCTTTTGGAGAAATTCCTTCCTCCATTTAGTTCCCTTCATCTTGACTTCATTTTTAGCATGATATTCATGGTGATCAAAATATTTTAGGGATAAATTAGGGTGTTGATGCAACAACCCCTTGATGTGAAGGTCATCAAATTGCTTACCCTTGTCGATATGAAAATTTTAAAAAACTAAAAATGAACAATAGTTCCTAGAAATTTTACTTTGACCATCAAATGTTCTCCATAATCATGCCAAATGGATTCTTATTCTTCTATTATCTCATGCTCCAATATTTCCCCTTCTTCCTTCACCACTAAGGAAGAACTCATAACACTACTTTCAACATGTGATCGCTCAAACTTTGCAAATTTTGCATGAGGGTTCATTACTTCTAAGGCTAAGACAACTTTAACCTTGGATGCTTGAAACCCCTCACATAAAGCTTGCTCTTTCCCTTCCTTAGAGAATTTTGATTTTTATGATTTTCCTTCATTCTTATCTTCCCCTTTTGTTTTATTTGCTACTCATAAACTTGTTAGATAACTTCTTCTTGCTGCCCCAAATTATATGATTTGTGAAACTCAAAAAATTTAAAACTTGGATGCCCCAAAGTGTTTCCCTTTTTTTTCTCAAAGGGATTCAAGGTACCAATTTTTTGATGCTCACTAACACCTTTCAATTATAATTTTGTGCCCTTCTTTAGTGATGAATCTTGAGGGTAATTAACTAGTGGCTCTTCCTTCATCACAAGGGCAAATTTATTTTCCTCTTTTTCATGCCAAGCATGCCTTGAATCTCCTTGTGTATCTCTTAGGGTTAAACTTGGTCTAATACTAACTCATCCTTCCTTCAATTCCATTAGAGGGGATGTAGGCCAGAATGACCTAGGTAAATAATCACTTGTGAAATTTGATGGTTGAAAACTAATGTCTTCTCATAGAATACTCCCTTCACCATTTATATTTTTCAAGGTGTGGATCATTTCTTCCATCATATCATTCAATATTTCTTGCACTTGAGTAAGCTTCTCTAATATAACACCATCCAAAAACCCAAAAGCCATTTAATTGCCCTTTTATCATTGTTTAACCTTTAAAAACCTTAAAACTCATAGTTGGCCAAGAAATTGGCTTTGATACCACTGAAATATCCCTTTTAGGGTTGAAATTAGATCAAAGGGGTTTTCCAACAAACCTTAATCAAACAAGTAAGTTTATAAAAGGGATCAAACCCTAGATACACAAAATCAATTTTTAGACTGATGTAGGTGCCCAATTATGGCACAAAAATATTATTCAACTGCTCCAAAAATTACATAAAATTATCCGATAATTCAACCAACAATAATCAACCAAAAACTTGATTTTTTTGCAATGTTCAAGGGATGAAAATTATTACAAAATATCAGAATTATTTGTGGTTGTTCCACACTCAAAAAAGGATAATATATGCCCCAAAAGACCTTCACCCAAACCTAGGAAGGTTTCATTAAGGACAAGGATAAATTATTGCAGCTCCTAAGGGTTCATCAATCTTTTTTTGGCCTCAAAGCCACTTTTCCCAACCTTCAAACCAACTCGCCACACCTAAAAATGAAAGTATTGTGTTCAAAACACCTTTGGAAGATAATTTAGCTCTATACAACTTCCTTATGAAGCTACCCTAGTTGGAATTAAATGTTTTCATCCTTAATTCCAGTTCACCTTGAAGGGTTTTATCCTCAAGGATAAAGTCAAGAATTTTCATGCTTATACTCAATGCATTCAATTATCAAATCATGCATGATATTTTTAAATGATCCCTCACTTGCCTTTATATCCATCCCCCAAAGGGGTGCATCTAAAATAGAGGGAAGTCTTTTTTTCAAAATCTAAAAAAAAACATCCTTATAATTCCCACTTAAGTCCTTGGGTGGCCATGACCCTCGAAAGGCCACAACTTAAGTGAAAAATAGAATAATAATGTACGTTTGTAATTGCCCTTAGAAACCCCTAAGTATTTCCCTTTTTCTTTATTTTTCCTTAGCCTTTGGGAAATCAAAACAAGGCTAAGGCTCTTCATTCGATCTATGTCCCAAAAGGGAACATGACACAAATTTGGGGAAATAAATGAATTTGAAAGGGACTTATAATGAACCTAAAGGGAAGAAGATAGGATCATGCAAAATTTTGAGAAGAAATTTAGATAATGATTATTGGATTGAGCTTCTTAAATGCATGGATATCTCTCCAATATTTAATTTGTTATATTTGTAAACTTTTTATGAAGGATAATTAATTTATGGCATAAAATGATTATATTCTCAAACCCTTGATTAGAGATAAGTGCTTGAGAGGAAAAGAAAATAAATACAAATTATTATTGATTAAAACATTGTCATAAATATTAGAGGAAATGAATATATGGAAGCCCTAGTCAAAAGGAATAGCATATCATTTAAAGGTATAAATTTATTGTATATAACTAAATCCATTTGTTATGGCCACATTTTAGAGGGATTCAATCCAATTCTATGAGCAGTGGATTGCATTTTTCATCTACCTAGTTGTTTGACATAGGATCATCCATAATGTAAAAGGTATATGACATCAATAAAAAATAGCTTTAATAATATATGTTTGAATTTATGGGAGATGATGTAGATGTTTTGAGAACCTTTATTCTCTTTTATTTTATTTCAAACCTCTCTATTTAATTTTGTTTGAAGATTTTAGTAGATTCTATGTTACTTAAAGGTTTCAAGGTTCCTTGCATTTCTCAAATTTTTTTAGGCATACATGGGGTTTTAATCATTCTTGGATTGATCTATAATTGTTTGATATATTCCACAAATTTCCCTCTTTGTTCTTTGAAATGAGAGGTTGTTGAGTGTCACCCTCTTATAAAGCAATCTTTTTGTACTTTCCTTCAATATTTGAGGATCAAACATATCTTATAATATTATATTTGGCAACTTATCATCATCTTAATAGGTTTTCATAGGTCATGATTTTTCTCTCACCTTATATTTACATGTATATGTTGCATGATAAAAGATCATGTGATTTTTCATCTACTCATGAGATATTGCTTGAGTTTTGTTTTATCTTTCAAAACCAAATTTATTTTTTTTATATGCAATGATAGTTTTACACGTGTCAAGTACTAGTGTAAGACTTCATGGAGACCTCATATTTTGATTTATATCATTATATTTTTTATTTACCTCTTCATGTAACAATACATGACCAGTTTCACTCTCTAGGTTCCTGATTTAAGACATTTTAAAATTAATTTATGGGAATTTGGATTGTTATATGAAATGTGAGATTGGCACTTGTTATATTATCATGAAGAGCTAAGGTGATGGTTTATTAATCCCAATTTCATTATCTATCTAAAAAATAACATTATTCATGTTCTTAAAGACCTTGCTTGGAAGGATTTGTCTTTGATTTATTATTCATATGTGCCCTCATGAAATGAGATATCAATGCATATTTAGATCTCATGAAATGGTCTCACTAAGGGTTTTAAAGTTTTTTACCCTCTTGGTTCCACTTCTTAATTAGCTTCATGAAATGAAATGTTAACATATGGACTCATTTCAATGTTCACTTTATTATTTCTTTCATGTTTTTAATCCTATAAAAAAAGATCTCGTGGTGATAAACTTTGATATGCCACATGAAATGAGACATTAAAATGTGTTGAAATATCATGAGCTCTTCTCGTGGTAAGATTTTCCCCTTAGTTTCACTTGAAATTTGGCTTAATGTAGTGAGATGCTGACACATGGATAAATATCTTATGTTATTTAATAATTTTTTCATTGCATTTTAACTAAAAATAAAAATGGATTTATTTTAATAAAGTGAAAGGGATTCAAATTCTAATAAAAATTATATCAAATTGTCACATAAATTCAAATGATTTAGTATTACAATAACAAAGATAAAACCATGGATTTATTGATGTTTCATCCATCACCAAGCTATGGATCATGATTAAAAAACATTAATCAAATGACAATTACAAGAAACCACATTAACTGGTTTCATGAGTTACTACTTGAGATTAGCTTTTGTGTGGATCCCTAGTAATCTTGCACCAAAAAAATGTGATGTGGGAACATCCCTGGCCTAATGCAATCTTTTATTGTAAAATATATATAAATTCCATGTTTAATAAAGTCATAACATGATGCTTGTTGTACACAAGTATCTAACTATTTGGTACACAAGTATCTAACTATTTGGTTGAATCATTGCATATAGGTACATGCACTAGAGTAAAGTAGCATATATATGTAGGGTGTTGGAGTTGGTCAAGGTAGATTTCAATGATTTTTATTTATGAAAAGGCTTAGGATTTTCAAAGTAAGAAATCAAAACTAGTGTGGGAATGCATAAAGTAGTTAGTCACTTACGAGGGCATGCATGGGTTTATTACACATGAATTAATTTGATCAACATGTGAAAATGTTATTACATGCAAAGGCAAGGACAAATAAATAAAATGGTTAAGACTTGAATGCACTAGACTTGTGCATATAATGCATAGGCTAATGAGTTAAGTCAAATTATTCTACAAAAGTCTTGACGCACAAAGATTCAAGAAGGCTAGTGCACAAATGGAAGTATTTGCATGGAGATCAAAAATATGACCATTGAATATGATACTTTGCGAGACGGATTAAAAGGAAACATGTCTAAAATATAGGTTAGAGTGAAATGAACACAATTATTTTTTGAATGTATCAAAACTTGCATGAGTGTGCATGGATATGAAGTGACACATGTTGTTTAGGAAAACCTATATAAAGGTGTGTAGAGCGAAGAATAGGTATGATAGGATGGGTCACAAGATAAATATAAAATGTATCTTCTTAATCACTTTAAATTATATTGATAGGATGATAAAATTAGATCTAAGTAGACTCCATTGTAATATATAAGATAAGATTACATTTGATAGCTTATAGTGAAATGGATATTATAGCTCACACGATAGGAAATTATTTTAATCCATTTTTAACTTAATATAAAAACCTTCGAGTTTCATTTTTTGTGTGGGTATTTAATTAATGTTGGGTTAGGTATTTCCTTTGTTAGAAACCCCATCCCTAAAATTGTACCAAAATGAAAATAAAACTTGTTCAAAACAAAACTAAGATCATGTCTTATGAAGATAATGCTTTGTAAAAGAAGAAAACAAAGGCATGTGGACTTGTGAAGGTTATAGCAGATGAGAGATCTTTGATAAAATGGAGAATAAATTAGTGATGTGTTTTTGGCCATGGTGGTGAATCAACTTAATTAATGGTACATTAAAAAGCTATAATTTAGATTTCAAATCTTGAAATTTTGTCTAAGTGTTAGTCAAAATGATGTAGGAACATCTATGGATTAATGCAATATTACATCACTAAAAATATATAGAGTCCTTTTTTAATAAATTTATGACATGTTGTGTGTTGTGTGTAGTGTAAATTTATTTGTGTTGAAGGATTTTTCATGGGTACATGCGTAGAAGTAAAGTAAAATAGTTGCATAGTGTGTTCTAGTTGGTTTAGATAGGTTTCAATAAGTTTTGACTCGATGTTAGTGTTTTCACATAATGTTTTTTATTGTGAAATAATTATTTATAATAGAAGTGTAAAGGATTTTTATATTAAAAAATCAAAACTTAAGTGGGAATGTAGGAATGAGTCAGTCACTTACCAAAATGTGTAAGGGTCCGATTACATAATAATCAAGTTGGTCAACATGAATGGATGTCATTGTACACAAATAATATGGAAAGAAAAAAAAATAACTTATGAATTGGATGGACTACACTTATGTGCATGATGTATAGGCTAATGAAGGAATTCAAATTTTTATGCAAAAGTCTTGATGTGAAGGGATTTAGAAAGGCTAGCACATAAATGGAAAAATTTACATAAATGTCCAAAATATTACTTTTGACTTTGAGAATCATAGAGATGGATCATAAAGAAACTGTATACAAGTTACAGTGAAAAATATGAAAATGTCTTTGGGATGCATGGAAATTTACATGACCATGCATGGATCTATAGTGACATGTATCATTTTAGAAGGCTTGTATAGAGGCATGTGGATCAAAGAAGAGGTATATGAAGATAAATCATAAGATCAAGAGAAAGGATATCTTATTCTTCATATAACAATCTAATGAGAGAGTAAGAAAAATATATTTCATTAGCTTCTATTGTAAATTCTAAGATAAGCTTGTTTTTGAAAAATTATATTGAAGTATAACCTGCAACTAGCACAATAAGAAACTATTGTAATTTTTTATTTTCACTAATATATAAACATTTGAGTTTTATTTTATGTGTTTGTTTACTTATTTTTTGGTTAGGGATTCCCTTTTATGGAAACCTCATCTTTGTGACTGCACCTATGATGCAGGAGCATCTACATACATCTTGGTAAGACGTGGTTACGTTGGGATGATTAAATTCAAATTCCAATTATTATATTTTGGCTCCAAAATATTATCTAAGGAGGAGTAATTGTAATTGTTAAAAGTAAAAAGAGTGGAAAAGGTAAAAATTAGTTAAGAATCCCCATGTTGGAAGCCAATCTTGGCTTAAAGAGAAAATGAGGGGAGTGGTTGAAATCTTTCAACCGTAAGATATTAGTCTTCTCCAAATTAGTATATTGTTGGGAATTTTTTTTTTTTAAAAAAAATTGTTTGTTGTTTTATCTTGAGCCCAAGTTGGGCGTAGAGGTTAGGGAGAAGATTCTTTAAAAACAAATAAAAGTAAGATATGCATGGGTGGCATGAGAGGGACGAAGAGGAATGTAGCGAAGAAAAAAAGATAGAGAGGAAGGACCTCTCATTCAAGAGAAGTTGTTGTAAGAAGAGGAGAGGATAAGAAGGAAGTAAGGATTGGAAGAAAGGCAAAGGTGGTGTGGAAGTCTGAAATAAGGCCTTTAAAGGCCAACAAATAGTTGTAAGTATGTATATTTTCATGCAAGAATGGATTTGGTATCAAGTTTGAAAGAAATAGAAGATTGAGATATTGAAATTATAATGATTTTCTATATGTTGTAATAATCACAATGGAATTTGAGGTAAGAAGGTATTGATTAGGATCTTTGAAGACATCTGCTTATTCTAAATGTGTGTAAATCCTATCTGTAATCTGTTTGAAGAAAATATAGTCAATAATCTAGCTTGCATAATGAAATAAAGAATTGTGTAGTGATTGATATGTTGTAGAAGGTCAATATACTGAGAAAATGATCAAAATACTCTATTCAATGATCAACGGTCTGATAGTTTTGTGGAAGAATGTAATGGCAAGAAAAAAAATGTTTCCAACAATGATAAATTTTCACCGAAAATGAGGAAAACACAGTTCTAATAAAATTGGTTTATTTTAAGAAAAATGTTTCCAGCAATGGTTTATTTTAAAAAGTTTTGACAGAACTGTGAGTTTTATGAGTTGTATGGTGTTGTCTGTTGAAAGCGTAGAGAATTCATTGAATTCTTGACTGAAATGGAAAACTGTTCTAGTTGAGTTGAAACAGCTGAGATAAAAGGAATGGTAGCCATATAACTCTTGGGCTGAGTTAAAGAAAGAAAAGAATAGAAAATTTAAAGAGACAAGAAATGAAATACTTTAGGCTGTTGTTGAGCGAATCACTGCACGATATAATGAGTTAGCTTGGGAGCTTGTGATAGTGGTGAGAAGAATCGAATCTTCACTACAAAGTACAAGGTAGAGTCTCAGAAAAGAGGAGGCACTGGGATAGATTCCTTAGATAGTAATATCTCTGACGCTGACATTTACATGCAGTTGTTTCTTGATGTTCAGGAGTATGGGCGTCGCCTTTCATCCATTGGAGTTACTACAGCTGAGATCCCTACCTATACCTCACTATGGTGTGTGTGGCTCTTCCAGACAGACAATCATCAATACAGTTTTGATTTGTTCTACTATCTTATTCTGAGTTTTGCTGAGAAAAAGGGCTTTGGAATGTTATTCATACTATGATGGAATCACCACCAGCTTCAATTTTTTGAAGGTCATTTTACTAGGAATATTTTCTGGAAGGTGGAAAATATTTCTATTATTCTACTATTTTGTATAAATGAGTTTGAGAGTATGAAAGCTGATGGGGGATTGTCAGGCATCGATGTCCCTTGTGGGCTTGTATTTCATGTATCTGGATAGAGTGTCATATAGAATGTGTTAGTGCTAATGGATTCTTCATATGAAGGACAATATGTGAATGATGATGTAATTAAATTAATTGGATTGGCGTCAAGGTATGTGCACCAACCTATTTTGTATCAGATCACAAGGTTTATATCCTTATGGAAGTGTGGAGAGGCTACTTATATAGTATTGTGATCAAGGAGACTATAGTAATAGGGTTTGGTGTAATAGAGAGTCAAGATGCCTCTAATAAGAATGTCTCATAAAGGTGGAGCTATAGCATTAATTATGTTAGAATATTAGTAGAAGTATTGGACATGTTGAGAGTTATGAAAACCAAATCAGACATGACAGAAGAAGATAGATTAAGTTGTTTCATCCTAAGAGATGACCAAACCAACAGTAAAGGATAATAGATAAGAGTTGAATGTGAGGATGATGAAAAACAATATTAATAAAAAATGGATATAGGGAAGGTATAATACTTAGATTTATATCCATGATCAGTAGAGGAATGAAGGTGGATGTGCCAAGTTTTTCAAGAACACTAAATTTTGAAGAACTTATAGACTAGCTCACATAAATTGAAGAATATTTTGAGTTTAATGATATAACAAACCTTAAGAGAGTAAAGGTTTTTGGGACCAATCTAAAGGGTCACATATCCTTTTGGTGGAAGGAAGTTTTTATTAAAATAAAAATAAGAGGGAAAGATAAGATTTCAAAATGGGATACAATTATTTCCAAAATTAAGGGGGGATTTTTGCCTAATGATTACCAGTTGGTTCTATTAAAGAAGCTAAAAAACCCAAGGTAGGGAGATCTTAATGTCAAGGAATATACTGAGCAGTTTTATAAAATCACCATTACATTTGGCCATAGTGAAATGGATTGGGGTAAAGTAACAAGATATCTAAATTCATTAAGACTTATTATCCAAGTAGATATGAGTATAATGAAAAGCTAAATGGTGGAGGAAGCTTATCAATTTATAGTAAAAGCTAAGGAAAATTTGTTTTGAATAAAAATAAGTGTCGCACAAGGAAGGGTAAATTTTGATCACATAGGAGGATGATGTGATGTTTGAAGAATCAAACAAATTCACAAAGGATAAAATAGATTTGCACGTAGCTACACACATATACAAGAGTAAGGTTATGCAAGAGGAGTAAAACATAGTCATCCCTATGGATGTGGCTATTACTCATGAAATATTTGATAGATTAATGGGAATAAGATTACCTTGATCATGTTTTAGATTTGGATAACCTATACATATAGCGTATGAGTGACCTGAGGCATAAGATAATAATTAAAATACTGAGGATAGCATGCATGTTATGCATAGAGATGAGGATTCATGTGGATCTCTGGAACATTTTGAAGAGTCTAAGTGTGGAGAGACTCTTATGATGAAGAGAGTGTTGTTGAAGCTAAAAAATAAGGATATTGAAACTATGTAAAGAAATAATCTCTTCCAAACCATTCAAAATATGAGAGGTAAGTATTTTAAGGTGATTGTAGCTAAAGGTAGCATTGATAAACTATTTTCATGTGAGATGGTATAAAATTTGGGGTTGAATAAGTTTGTGCATCCTAACCTTTATAGATTTTCATGGATTAAAAAGGTCCATTATATATTGGTTAATGAGAAGTGCCTAGTGAAAGTTTTCTAAAAAATGTGGCATATATGTTGAAACCTAAGGATAATGTAAAGGTTCAAAGATAAATACAAGAGATATTATATAAAGGTTTGATTAGAGAGAGTCTAAGTGCATGTGTTATTGATAGTACCAAATAAGGGAGATAAAGGCCTAATGTGCACATACTTAAGAGTTGTCATAAAAATGAATTCATGGGCTATTTAAGTGGAGTACAATAATTCACAAAAATAGACTTGAAGAGTGGCTATCACCAAATTTACATCAAGGAAGGTAATTAATGGAATATAATGTTAAAGACATGAGGTATTATATGAATGATGTTTATGTCATGGTCTAACTAACATACCAAGTGCATTCATGAGATTAATGAATGAAATATTGAAGCCTTTTCTAGTTAATTTTTCCACATTGTATTTAAATGACATTATGATTTTCAAGATAATGAAAAAGGAACACTTGATGCTTCACAAATGAATTTTGTGGTGATTGAAAGAAGAAACTTTGTTAGTAAATGTGAATGATTGTAGCTTCATGAAGAAGGAGTTTGGAATTCTTGGGCTTTTTGATTTCTCAATAAGTTTTTAAGATGGATTTAGAGAAGGTGCATGTTTAAATCATGAAACTTTAATGGCTTAGAGAGTTTTTATAGAAATTTCATTCATAACTTTGATTGGATGTATTCATAAATCACCAAAGTAATGTAATGTGAAAATAAAGCTTTTGTTTGGATAATGAAATGGAACATAACTTTTAAACTTTGAAGAAAAAAGTAATTGAACAACCAATGTTGGCATTCTTTGAGTTTATCAAGATATTTCATGTTGACTGTGATGCAAATGGTGTAGAAATAGATGAAATGTTGATTCAATAAAGTAGACATGTATCTTACTTTAGTGATAAGTTGAAAGATGTGAAGATGAAGTATTTAATTCATGACCAATAGTTTTATGCCATAGTGCAAGCACATAAGAAAATTTGAACCAAAAAAATTGAATGAGATTGAGTTTCTATAAAGTTACTCAAATGTTATGCTGAAGCACATAAGTGGGAAGTTGAATAGAGTTACAAACAAGCTGATTATAAGGTGTCTCTTATTAAATGAGATGCAAGTGGAAATCATAGGCTTTGATTAAATGAAGGAATTGTATGGAAAAGATGAATATTTTAAAATGTGTGCAGTGTATGTGTAGAACCATTGAGTATGGATCAAACACCATGGTTGGATTATTTTATGCAAAAAAGATTGTTCATTATGGGAAAGAAATTATGCATACCTAGGGGGATTATGCATGAAAATTTTATCAAAGATAATCACAGTGGATGTTTAAACAATTATTTTGGCAATGACAAGACATATGCATAATTATCTTAAAAAATAATACATGCCTAAGATGAGTATATATGTGTGAAATAATGTGAATGAGTGTAGAGGTTTATAGTTAGCAAAGGGAAGGAGTCAAAATGTAGGGTTGTATCAACCACTGCCTATTCCAAAGAATCTATGAGATGATATCAACATGGATTGTGTGCTTATATTACCTTAAACATAAAAATAAATGACTATGTCTTCATGGCCATGGATATATTTTAAAAGATGGCACACTTCATTGCATTTAATAAGGAAAGTGATGCCATAAATATTGAAAAACAATTCTTCACATAGGTGGTAAGGATGCATCGGTTGCTACACAACATAGTGTTAGACAAAGATATAAAGTTTGAGGTTATTTTTGGAGGACCCTATGCAAGAAGTTGGGAACATTTGAGTTTTAGTTTAGTATTACATCCATAAATAGATGGAGAGATAAAATTTATGAATATGAGCATTGGAAATTTGTTGAGGTGTTTGGCTGGAGACAAGCTAAAGCAATGAAATTTGAATTTTTAGGATAGATATTGAAGGTAAGGGCCCTCACCTATACAAAGGAGGAAGTAAAAATAAAAGATAAACAGGTGGTGTTCTGGCTAACATGGAGACATCCAACCAAGATCAAGTAAGATTATCCAAAAAGAGATATAGACCATCGAGGGAAAAACCTTGGGAATAAATAGGAAAAAAACTATAGTAAGATTATCCAAAAAGAGTCGAGAAAACCACCTACAGGGGCAAGAGAAATTTCAAATATGTGGACTTGTGATCAGATCCCAAACTACCTTCATCATCCTTATTATGTTTTTGAGGACCAAAATCACCTTCCAAACCAATAACATCCACCATCGACTAAAAATTATTGTGTATGAGTTGAGAAACCATAACCCTGGAGTCCTTTGAATGGCTGCCATTAGGCATCCTGGTAGATTCCTCCTCCATTACAACCAAAACTCCTCTGCTATATTAGAATTCCATAAGGAGATTTACTACAAATGTTAAAGGCTCAGAGTCAACCTGATAATGAAAGGAGCTAGGGAGGGTAGAGATTTAAGCCACACATTCAAATAGAGTTTTGGAGGGATGATATTTGAAGATCCCTTCACTAGTGCCTTTAAAATTTCATATATTTTTACATTAAAAAATTCTAAAATATTGAAATAAAGTTAGGGGGACTAGGCCCATACATTACATAAATAGAGTTCACCTATAAAAAATTGGTAAATAGAAGAATGGGAAAAATCACCTTTCCAAATTATGTATGGAAGTAACCCAAGATGAGTTAAAAGAGTTAATAAATATCAAAGGGATGAATGAAAGGAGTGTTGAAGAAAAAAATTATGCATAATGTACGCATGAAATACATAAACATATGAAGGAGAAATGAAAGTAGATAAATTAATAGTATAAGCAACACGCATATATTAGATGTAAATATAAGCATTTCTAGGTTGACAAGTTAATGTTTGTGAATTTATGCAAGGAGAGATTCATGTGCAGAGCATATAAAAAGTTGAAGTGGAAGAAGTAGGAATGCAAAGAGTGTTAAGGAACTGTTAGATAAATGCATGAGATTGAGTTACCTAAAAACATGGGTATATCTCTAATATTCTATGTTTCATATTTGTATATGTTCCATGGGGGAAACAATATTGATGAGGAAGAATAATTAGGTTCTCAATTAGAGAGAGAAAATACCTAAGAAGGATAAATAATAAATAAAGACCATTTTATACTTTAAAATTGTTTAGAGGGCACATGAAAAATATTATAAGCAATACATAATGAAATGGAAAGAGCAAAAATAAAGAACACTCTATATGGTTGGATCTTACGAAGATTGGTCATTAAGGCCATACTCATAAAGATTTTAACCAACAATGAATAAGAGATAACAATTTTAGTTACTTGGGGTGTTTGATGGAGGAATATCCCTAGCTTAATATAATATTTCATCAACAAATATATAACATCATTTTTGAATAAAGTTATAACATGATGCATGTTGTATGTAGGTGTATAACTCTTTGGGTTAAAGGACAACATATGTGTACATGCACAAAAATGTAGTAAAATGGTTGTGCAGGGTGTTGGATTTAGTTGTGGTAGGTTTTAGCGAGTTTTAATTATAATAAAAGTTCTAAACAAAGAGTTGGTACATAGGCTTGTCTAACATACAATAAGTATTCCTAAGAGAAATGCATATGGATTTTAGAGCAAGAAATCAAAACTTGTATGGGAATACCCAAAGGAGTTGGTCGCTTATTATGGCACTCAAGGGTTTGATTATGTGAAAATTATGTTGTTCAATGCATGTAGATGTTATTGCGTACAAAAGAAAGGGTAATACAAGAAACAAGTTAGGATGAGGATGCACCAAACTTCTGTGCATGATGCATAGATTGATGAAGGATGTCAAATAATTACGTATAAGTATTGATGAAAATGGATTTATTAAGGCTAGTACGTAGATGGAATAATTTTCATGAACATTCAAAATATGACCATTGAAAATAAGACTCTTGGAGATACATACGAAGGAATGTGTTTGTTATAAATGAGTTAGAGTGAAAGACACAATTGTCTTTGGGAAGTGTGTTAACTTGCATGAACGTGCATGTATATAAATTTACATGTATCATTTGGGAAAGGCTATATAAATGCATATAAAGCAAGGAAGAGGTATGGGAGGAGATACCTAGATCAAGAGGATTGTCTTCTTCATTGGAAACTTTAACGAGAGAGTGAGAAAAGGAGATCTAAGTAGAATTCATTGTAATAGCTAGTATAATCTTTCATTTGGTAGTTTTTAATGAAGCACGACATGTAGATTGTGAAATAAAAAAAAATCATAATATGTTATTTAAATTAATATATAAAAATTTGAGTTTCCTTTTCTATGTGTGTGTTTACTTTTTATTGGGTTAGGGCTTTCCTTTATTGTAAACCCTGTATTTGTAACTCCATCAGAAAATGCCAGTAAGCTTATTTATGATGTATTAGTTAATAAAATGAATATCTCACATTATTTGAATCATATTTCCAAATCTTAATTGCTTGGAGAACATCATAAAATGATGTTATCTCATGATGTGATGTAATATTTATCATTTTGAGAAATAAAGAGTCTCATTTGTCTCCAATATTGGATCAACATGATTGGAATGAATTTAGTTCACTTGCTGCAAGGGAAAATATGTTTTTCACTTTATACTATCATTGAATGCAAGGAAATTTGTCATGTCCTATTCACATTTTTTACCATTTGATGTTGATTTGAGTGTTAATTGGTTCCTAAAATGAGTTCAATTCATTTATAAATACACAAGGATTTTCGTACATTTAGATACATCTAGAGATTATTTGAAAGAGTATTTTAACATTTATTATCACAATGATCTAATGAAAATTTGCAAAAATTCTAGAGAAATTTAGTAAGTTTTTATAGAACATTCATTGTAACACCAAAGTTCATAGTAATGAAACATTGCATTACATTAATTTACTTGGCTAAAGAACCACTGCATTCATTATTGTGTTCTTTTCAATAGTATACATTGTCAAGGGGCTTATAAAATATTGAGGAAGATTTGCTTCTTTTTGGTTTAATTTATGCTCCAAAATATATTGTTTTCTTTATCATTTCAGGTTTAGTTATCTAGATAGGATGTGAAGAAGAAGTGTAATTTGTCAATAATTTTAGAAAACCGAACGAGATTTTTGGAGCCTTGAATATGGTGTTGATAATCTTTAAAAAAAAATTGCACCTACTTAATAATTCTTAGAACCATACTCACTACACTTCTAGTACCAAGAGATGAAACTTGAAAATTTTAAAATGTTCACTATATATTTTTACAATTCTCATTGTCTTACCACAAAACCCAATTTTTTATCTTTAACTTTAACATCTATTTTTTAATATCTTAAAAATCAAAATATTCTTGTTAATTTTTTTATCACTTATCAGATCTCAAATAATTAAATTTAATTTAATTAAATATAATTTCTTTAATGTTTTTGTATACGTTTAAACCAAATTCAATATTAATGGATATTTGTGTTGCAACTAAGAATATAAGTTTCATGGGGAGAACCTTATCATAGAGCATAGGGCACAAAAATACTATTCAAATGCTCCAAAAATTATATAAAATTATCCAATAATTTAGCCAACAATAATCAACCAAAAACCTAATTTTTTTGCAATGTTCAAGGGATGGAAATTATTACAAAATATCAAAATTATTTATGGTTGTTCCACACTCAACAAAGGCCAAGATAGGGCCCAAAAAACCTTCACCCAAACCTAGAAAGGGTTCTTTAAGGCTAAGGATGAATTTATAGAGCTCATAAGGATTCATCAATCTATTTTTTTCCTCCAAGCCTCTTTGTCTAGCCTTCAAACCAAATTGCCATACCTGCAAATGAAAGTATGGTGTTAAAAACACCTTTGGAAGATAATTCAGCTCCATACAACTTCCTTACAAAGATGCCCTAGCTAGACTTAAGTGTTTTCATCCTTAATTCTAGTTCACCTTGAAGGTTTTTATCCTCAAGGATAAAGTCAAGTGTTTTTGTGCTTAGACTCAATTAATTCAATTATAAAATCATGCATAATATTTTTAAATGATTCATCACTTGCCTTGATACCCCAACCCCCAAAGGGGCGCATGACCATGACCCTCAAAAGACCCCAACTTAAGTTAAAATTAGGATAATAAGGTACTTCTGTAATTTCCCTTAGAAACCCCAGAGCATTTCCTTTTTCTTTCTTTTTCATTAGCCCTTGGGAAACCAAAACAAGGCTAAGCATCTTCATTCAATCTTTGTCCCAAAGGGGGACATGACACAAATTTTAGGAAAGAAAGGTTTTTGAAAGGGACATATAATGAACTTAAAGGGAAGAAGACTGGATCATGAAAAATTATGAGAAGAAATTTAGATAATGTTTATGAGATCGAGCTTCTTAAAGGCATGGATATCTCTCCAATATTTAATGTGGTATATTTTTTAATTTTTTATGAAGGATAATTAATTTATTGCATATAATAATTAGATTCCCAAACCCTCGATTGGAGATAAGAGTCCTTGAGAGGAAAAGAAAATAAATATAAAGTATTCTTGATTAAAATGTTGTCATAAATATCAAAGGAAATGAATAGATGGAATATTTAATTAAAATTAATAACATATTAATTGAAGGTATAAATTGATTGAATACAACTAAATCCATTTGTTATGGCCACAGTTTAGAGGGATTCAATCTAATTCTATAAAAACTGGATTGCATTTTTCATTCACCTAGGTGTTTGATGTAGGATCATCCTTAGTACTGAATAGTATATGACATCAATAAAAAATAGATTCAATAATATATGTTTTAAATTATGGGAGATGATGTAGATGTTTTGAGAACCTTTATTCTCCTTTGTTTTATTTTAAACCTCTCTATTTAATGGTGTCTGAAGATTTCACTAGATTCTATATTGATTAAATGTTTGAAGGTTCCTTGAATTTGTCTGAGTTTTTAGGCGTACACAAGAATCTAACCATTCTCATAATGATATCTAATTTTTTGAGATATTCACCACATTTCCCTCTTTATTCTTTGAAATGATGGGTTATTAAGTGTCACCCTCTCGTAAAGCAGTGTTTTAGTATTTTATTTCAATATTTGAGGATCAAACACATCTTATAATATGATATTTGACCACTTATCATCATCCCAAGAGGTTTCTACAATTCATTATTTTTCTCTCACCTTAGATTTCTATTTATATGTTTCATGATACAAGATCAGGTAACTTGTCATCTACTCATGAGGTATTGCTTGATTTTTGTTTTATCTTTTCGAACCAGATTTAATTTTTCTCTATGCAATGAGATATTTACACGTCCCAAGTATTAGTGTAAGACTTCATGGAGACCTAATATTATGATTTGTATCACTATATTTGTTTCCTTACTTCTACATGTAATAATAACATGACCATTTTCACTCTCTCTAGGTTCTTGATTTACAAAAGTAGATCTTGTCAGCCTTTTATTGTCATGTCATATGCAGTACTAACCTAGCCTAAAGAAAGGCTAACTGTAGGTCCTCACAACTAATTACTTATCCAACTATATTTTACTTCCTTAGGCTTGCATCAAATGCCCTGTACCTGGTTTTTTGTGTGCCCTTGTACCTTAAAATCTCCTCTTTTTCATACACCATAATCATCATGCATTGGGTACCTTAGAGCTCAATCTCTAGTTGATTACGTTCTAGTCACATTTGAGTGCCCCTCAACTATGACTATGCACTGCTCTAATGTGCTCCCTTGATAAGCTTAACTCTTTGTGCATTTATTACTCAAGTTTGAACTTAGCTTTGGTTGTAACTTTTCTTGTTCTTGCGAAACACACCTTCAATGAAAAACTCCTGCATCATGGTTCTTGGAACTTTGTAGGCCTCGTTCCTTCATGCACTGTTAAGCAAGCCTTTACTTATGTACCTTACTTCCTATCCCTAGTGCATTTTTATATGCTTTGTAGCTTTGCAAATGTGTTGCTTGGCTTAACCAAAACTTGTACCCCCTTTTTATTCCCTAGCTCCTTGCATAACTCTCAGCCACCATACACAACCTTCATTCCATATAAGTGGACTCTTGTGTGGTTTGTGTTACTGTGCACAACTAGAGTTGGTTTATTTCTCGTTTGACTGACTCTATTTTTGTCTAATATAAGCTTATAAATTCGCTTATGATGCTCTTACATCAAACTCCCTAGACAATTAAAATATGAGCTCCTATTTACAAATAGTGTTGGAGTGGTAGAAGTGTCTTTTTGGTTGGCTGTGTTGACTACAGTGTTCTCATCCCCCTAGTGTGGCCCCTGAGTAGGCTCACTCGGTGCTTCCTTCTTTTTTAAACCCTCCTTGGATCATAAATTGTTCTCCTCTGCATAGTTTTGATATGCTTCATCTTCCTTCCCTTTCTTTTTCTTGTGGTTCTGCGCTCACCTCTATTTATTCTTATGGGCCTATGCATAATTTTATATCTTGTGGGCCTATGCCCACCTTTGTTCTTGTGGGTTTGCACCCACTTTTGTCTATCGTGGGTTTGTGCCCATTCTTTTTCATCCATCTCCTTCAAAAGGTCTTCATACCTTTCCTTTCTTTGTTTTTATGTGTCTTTCGCTTCTCCTTTGTTATACACACTCTCTTCATTATGTGGCCTATGGTAAGTAGGTATACTTGCACGTCATTCTTCCATGTGTTTCTCATAGGTTATGTTTGCATGGTTCTTCCACTACCCTTGTTCTTCATTTCTCTTTGGTTGATGTTGTTAGTGGCATGGAAGTCTTTATGGGGTTCATTGACTCCCACCTTTTCTTCTTCCTTTATTTTTGCACACTTACCTCTACATGCTTAGATTGATATCCCCTTCAGTCATTCTTCGTGGTCAGTCTCGGGGCAATGGTGTCCTGCCTTGCTTCTAATCAGCAATAACTCCTTTTCCTTGCACATAATGAAAATTGCACTCCCCCGATCTGCTTCATGTCGATTTTGGTTAACTTATCCTGCTAGGTCCTACTAATCATGTGCAAACAATGTTACATTTTTGTTAGTTGTAAGCTGACTCTTCTCCTCACCATATTAGGATGCTATTAGTGGAGTTACGTCCACTTGTCCTTCCCTTCTCACGTCTCTCCATGGTGTAATGCTTTGTTATCTTTGGGACAACTTAGGCTCGATTTCGCACTACCATTTTGTCTTAATCTCTTCAGAATTCAGGTAAATGCCAACCATAAATAAACTTGCACTCATTCATCTCTCCATCTTTGTGCCTTTGAATGACACATCTCTTCTGCTTGGCTGCCCTTCTTGAATTTCTCCGGTGCAACTTCTCTTTTTCCTTCTTCCTTCCTTGGTGCAATGATGTTTTCATTAGGGCTCATGTTCTATTCAGCTAGTGCTCACTCCAGTGCCTCTATTTCCTCTGGTGCACCTTTGGACTCACGTGCCTCACTCTCATTTTAATTACACTCAACAACTCCTAATTATTCTCTATGTAACTCTTCTTCCTCTTTGTCATGTACTTCACATTGTGTGCTTTGATTGATACCCCTTCAAGCGTTGCTCCTAGTTAGTTTTAAGCTGATGGCCTCTTACCTTGATCCTAATCAGTAATGACTCCTTTTCCTTCTATGTAATGAAAATTGCACTCCTTTGATTGGCATCGGGCTGATTTTTGCTAATTCATCTCGGTAACTTATCTATGTCGTGTGCAAACAATGTCTTGCTTTTTTTAGTTGCATGTCGACTCTTCTCCTCTCCTCATGCATCTTCAGATGCCTTTTGTGGAGTTATGCCCACTTTTGTTTCCCTTTGCGTGTCTCTCCATGGCACAATACTCTATTATCTTTATGATAACTTAGGTTCCACTGCAAGTTACTACCTCTTTATCTTCTTCCCCTAATGCTTTAGGCAAATTTATACCACAAATAGACTTGCACTCTTTTGCCTCTCTATGTCTATGCCTTTTGAAGGACACATCTCTTTTGCATGGATGTTGTGCTTGAATTTCACTCGTGCAACTTCTCTTTTGCCTTCCTCATCTATTGACACAATGTTGTTTGCATTGGTGTTCAATCTCTATTTAGCTGGTACTTGCACTAATGCCTCTATTTACTTTGACACACTTTTAGACCCATGCGCTTCACTCTTATTTATGCTTCACTTAACAACTCCTAGTTGATCTCTAGGCAACTCTTCTCCTTCTGCAACATCTCTCATTGTTTCTTCTTTGGGTTCTTCCTTCAGAGAAGTTTCTCCTTGTCGAAGGTCCTTTAGAGCCTCTCCTTCCTCAGGCTCATTTTGCATTGCATCTGGGGCTAAGGGTTATCTTCTATCCATCACACACCGTTGCATATGGATAATTTCTCCAAGATTACTCTATGTTGTTGTCAACCAATCCTTTACTTTATGGAGATCTAGTGCTCTCAACCCTTCCTTCGGTGCATCCTCCACTTCAAGCACTAACACTTGTTCTCTCTCAAGGTTTCTTCTCGTGCGCTCTTATCTCTGTGTAGGCTTCTCCTAGACCTTGTGTACCTTCTTGCACTCTCGCTGGCTCTTATGGAATGATATCCACAATTGCTCTAACTTCCCTCTCTATCATTGTTGTTGTACTACAATCCATTATTTTATGGGGATACAAGGTTCTCAACCCTTCTTTTGGCACATCCTCCACTGTGAGCACCAGAACACCTATGCTCTCTTTAGGGTTCTTATGTGCCCTATTTTTGTGCAGATTGGTGCTATACCTTCCACATCTCCATGCACTCTTACTAGATCATGTGGAATGATATCCACTTTTCCTTCACCCATTTCACTCCACTACAACTGGGTTTAATCTTGGTTTCGCTCCTCTATTATTGCTTCCATGAAATACCTTCTTTTCCTTTGCTTCTTAAGCATCTTCTTTATGTAGCCTTCTCCGTAATGCCTTCTAAGATCAGCATTAGCTCCCACTCTTTCATCTTCTCAAGGGGATCTTTCTGACCTCCGCATTACTCCCATCTTGGCTCCTCTTTCGCATTGCCTTTCATGGCAATAATTTCATCTTTACTTTGGAAGTGAGGCTTTGAAGGTTACCTTCAACATCTATCGAGTCTTCTCCATTTGAGTCTATAGTTTAGAAATTATTTGTTGCCAAATTTTGACCCTCTTATTGCTTTCCTTCTTCCTCTTTTATCACGCACTTTGCTCTGTGTGCTTGGACTGATATCCCTTTCAAGTGTTGTTCCTAATTAGTTTTGAGGTGATGGCCTCCTACCTTGGTCCTAATTGGTAGTGTTTCCTTTTGCTTTCGTGCAATGAAAATTGCACTCCTTTGATTGGCATCAGGCTGATTTTGGGTAATTCCTCTTGGTAGCTTATCTATGTCATGTGAAAAAAATGTCTTGTTTTGTTTATCTACATGTCAACTCGTCTCCTATCCTCATGCATCTTCAGATGCCTTTTGTGAAGTTATGCCCACTTTTTCTTCTCTTTGCTTGTCTCTCCATGGTAAAATGCTCTATTGTCTTTATGACAACTTAGGTTCTACTACAAGTTGCTTCCTCTTTCTCTTCTTTCTCTAATGCTTTAGGAAAATTTCTGCCACAAATAGACTTACACTCTTTTGACTCTCTATGTCTATACCTTTCAAATAACACATCTCTTTCGCATGGCTGTTGTGCTTGAATTTCACCCGTGAAACTTCTCTTTCACCTTCCTCATATATTGACATAATGTTGTTTGCATTGGCGCTCAATCTCTCTTCAGCTGGTGCTTGCACCAATGCCTCTATTTCCTTTATCGCACTTTTGGACACATACACCTCACTCTTATTTATGCTTTACTCAATAACTCCCAGTTGATCTCTAGGCAACTCTTCTCCTTTTATAACATCTTTCACTATTTCTTCTTTAAGTGATTCCTTCAGGGAAGTTTCTCCTAGTCGAAGGTCCTTTAGAGCCTCTCCTTCCTCAAGCTCATTTTTCTTTGCATCCGGGGCTAAAGGTTATCTTCTATCCGTCACACACCATTGCGTATGAACAATTGCTCTAACATTACTCTATGTTATTGTTGTGAACCAATCTTTTGCTTTATGGGGATCTAGTGTTCTCAACCCTTTCTTCGGTGCATCCTCCACTTCGAGCACAATAACACTTGTGCTCTCTTAAGGGTTCTTATGCATCCTTATCTCTATGTAGGCTGCTTTGACACCTTGTGCACCTTCTTGCACTCTCGTTGGCTCTTGTGGAATGATATCCACAATTGCTCTAGCATCCCTCTCTATCATTGTTTTTGTGTTACAATCCAATACTTTTATGGGGATATAGGGTTCTCAACCCTTCCTTTAGCACATTCACCACTGTGATCACAAAAACACCTATGCTCTCTTTAGGGTTCTTATGTGCCCCTATCTTTGTGCAGACTGGTGCTATACCTTCCACACCTTCGTGTACTCTTGCTATCTCATGTGGAATGATATCCACTTTTCCTTCACTTATTTCACTCCACTACAACTGGGTTTATTCTTGGTTTCACTCTTCTATTGTTGCTTCCATGAAATAACCTTCTTTTCCTCTGCTTCTTATGCATTTTATTTATGTAGCCTTCTCTTCAATGCCTTTCAAGATCAGCAGTAGCTCCCACTCTTTCATCTTCTCAAAGGGCTCTTTTTGACCTCCACATTGCTCCTATGTTGGCTCCTCCTACGCATTGCCTTTAATGGTAACACATACTTCTTTACTTAGGGAGAGAGGGTTTGAAGGTTACCTTCAATAGCTTTCAATTCTTCTCCTCCATTTGAGATGGCCTTCTGGGTGCACTACTTAGTTCCATAGTTTGGAAATTATCTATTGCCAAAATTTCACCTTTTTATTGCTTTTATTCTTCTTTTTTTGTCATTCACTTCGCTTTGTGTGCTTGGACTGATATCCCCTTCAAGAATTATTCCTAGATAGTTTTAAGTTGATGATGGTAGTGACTCGTCCTTTCGTAGAATGAAAATTGTACTCCTTTCATTTGCATCAGGTTGATTTTGGCTAATTACTCTCAGTAGCTCATCCATGTCGTGTATAAATAATGTCTTATTTTTGTTAGCTACATATTGACTCTTCTCCTCTCCTAATGTATCTTCAGATACTTTTTATGGAGTTATGCCCACTTTTCCATATCTTTACGTGTCTCTCCATGTCTAAAATATAAGTTAGAGTGAAAGGCACACAACTATCTTTTGAATGCATGAAAACTTGCATGAGTGTGTATGGATATGACATGACACATTGTGTTTAGGAAAACCTATATAAAGGTGTGTAGATCAAGGAATAAGTATGAGAGGATAGGTCACAAGATAAAGATAAAGGATATCTTCATCATTTGAAAGTTTAGTGATAGGATAATAAAATTAGATTTGAGTATACTCCATTGTAATAGATAAGATAAGATTACATTTGGTAGCTTATAGTGAAGTGGATATTATAACTCACATGATAGGAAATTATTTTAGTCCATTATTTAACTTAATATAAAAAACCTTTGAGTTTCATTTTTTGTGTGGATGTTTACTCAATGTAGGGTTAGGTATTTCCTTTGTTATAAACCCCATCCCTACAATTGTACCAAAATGAAAAGAATACTTGTTCACAAAAAATAAACTAAGATCATGTATTGTGAACATAATGATTTGTAAAAGAAGAAAATAAAGGCATGTGGACTTGTGAAGGTTATAGTAGATGAGAGATCTTTGATAAAATGGAAAAAGAATTGGTGATGTGTTTTTGGCCACAATGGTGAATCAACTTAATTTAGGGGACATAGAAAATCTATGATTTAGATTTTAAATCTTGAAATTATTTTGTCTAAGTGTTAGTAAAAATTATGTAGGAACATCTTTGGATTAATGCAATATTACATCACCAAAAATATATAAAATCCTTTTTTAATAATGTTATGACATGATGTGTGTTTTGTGTAGTGTAAATTTATTTGGGTTGAAGGGTTGTTCATGGGTACATGTGTAGAAGTGAATAAAAATAGTTGCATAGTGTGTTGTCGTTAGTTGAGATAAGTTTCAATGAGTTTTGACTTGATGGCAATGTTTTCACAGATTGTTTTTTACCATGCAATAATTATTTAGAATATAAGTGCATATGATTTTAAGATCAATAAATAAAAATTTGAGTGGGAATGCACAAATGAGTCAGTCACTTACCAAAATGAGCAAGGGTTCAATTACATAGGAATAAAGCTGGTCAACATGCATGGATGTCATTGTACACAAAGAAGAGGGAAAGAAAAAAATAAGTTATGACTTGGATGGACTACACTTATGTGCATGATGCATAGGATAATGAAGGAAGTGAAATTATTATGCAGAAGTATTGATGTGCAGGGATTTAGGAAGGCTAGCACACAAATGAAAGCACTTGCACAAATGTCCAAAATATGACTTTTGACTTTGAGAATCATGGAGATGGATCATAAACAAACTGTGTTATATCCAAGTTAGAGTTAAAAAGATGTAAATGTCTTTGGGATGCATGGAAATTTACATGAACATGCATGGATATGTAATGACATGTATCATTTTAGAAAGCCTATGTAGAGGCCTGTGGAGCAAGGAAGAGGTATATGAAGATAAATCACAAGATCAAGAGAAAGGAATTTTTCTTCTTCATATAGAAGTCTAATGAGAGAGTGAGAAAAGGATATTTGAGTATATTCTATTTTAATTGTTAGGATAATCTTACATTTGGAAACTTATAGTGAAGTGTAACCTGCAACTTGCAAAATAGGAAACTATTGTAATTTTTTATTTTCATTAATATAGAAACATTTGAATTTCATTTTCTATGTTTGTGTTTACTTATTGTTGGGTTAGGGATTTCTTTCTATAAACGTCATCCATGTGACTACACCTATTTTTTATTAGAGCACAAGGTTTATATCCTTATGGAAGCGTGGAGAGGCTACCTATATAGGATTGTGATCAAGGACATTACAATAGTAGGGTTTGGTGGAACAGAGAGCCAAGATGCATTCAATAATAATGTCTTGTAGAGGTGGAGATATATTATTAAATGTGTTGGAATATTAGTAGAAGTATTGGAAATGTTGATGGTTATGAAAACCAGATTGGACATGGTAGAACAAGATAGAATAAGGTGTTTCATCCCAAGAGATGACCAAACCAACACTAAATAAAAATAGTTAAGAGCTTAAGGCAATGATGATGAACAAGAATATGAATTAAAAATGGATATAGGGAAGATATAACTCTTTGATTTATCTCCATGATCAGTAGAGGAATGAAGGTGGATGTGCCAAGTTTTTCAAGAACACTAAATTTTGAAGAACGTATAGACTAGCTCACATAAACTGAGGAATATTTTGAGTTTAATGATATAACCAACCTAAAGAGAGTAAAGGTTTATGAGACCAAGGTGAAGGGTCACATATCCATTGGGTGGAAGGAAGTTTTTATGAAAAGAAGAAGAAGAGGGAAAGATAAGATTTCAAAATGGGAAATATTTATTTCCAAAATAAAGGGGGAATTTTTACTTAATGATTACTAGTTCCTTCTATTAAAGAAACTAAAAAACTTGAGGCAGAGAGATCTTGTGTTAAGGACTATACTAAGGAATTTTATGAAATCACCATTAGATTTGGCCATAGTGAAATTGATTGGGATAAAGTAACAAGATATATAAATGCATTAGGACTAGGTATCCAAGTAGAGATGAGTATGATGAAAATCCAAATGGTGGAGGAAGCTTATCAATTTGTATTGAAAGATAATAAAAATTTGTTTTTAAGAAAAATACGGGTCACACAAAGAATAGTAAATTTTGATCACATATGAGGATGATACGATGTTGGAAGAATCCAAAAAAATCATAAAGGATAAAGTAGAGTTGCACGTAGCCACACACATATGTAGGAATAAGGTTATGCACAATGAAGAAAACATAGTCATGCCCATGGAGGTGGACCTTACTCATGAAATATTTGTTAGATGAATAGGAATAAGATTACCTAGATCATGTTTTAGATTTGGATAACCTATGCATATAGCATATGAGTGCCCTAAGGCACAAGATAATATTTTAAATACTAAGGCTAACATGCATTTTTTGCATAGAGATGAAGAGTCAGGTGGATCTCTGGAACATTCTGAAGAGTTTGAGTGAGGAGAGACTCTTATGACTAAGAGAGTGTTATTGAAGCAAACAAATAAGGATAGTGAAACTATGTAGAGAAATAATCTCTTCCAAACCATTTAAAATATAGGAGGTAAGTGTTGTAAGGTGATTGTAGACAATGGTAACATTGATAAACTAGTTTCATGTGAGATTGCATAAAATTTGGGGTTGAATATGTTCATGCATCCTAACCTTTAAAGAGTTTTATGGCTACAAAAGGTCCATTATATATTAGTTAACTAGAAGTGCCTAATGAAATTTTAGATATACAGATACAAAGATGAAGTTTGGAGTGGTTTTATGCCAATGGGTGTGTGTCATTTTATTTTGGGGAGACCATGGAAGTTTGAGAGAAATTTTGTTCATGATATTAGAGAAAATACATACTTCCTAGAGAAGGATGGTAGTATTGGTAAAACCAGAGTAGCAAAGAGACAAACATCAACATAGAAAATAATTCAAACAATATTATTTATTCTTCATATGAAAACCATACAGAAGGATTAGAATTATATAGGAAAAGTATAACTATATTTGAGGAGATCAAATCTCCACCACAATCTTCGTATATCCCTCTATATAACTTAAACCAACAAACCAAACTAAATATAAATATATTGTTATTAACAATATATTCTATTAACTAATAAATCTAACCATAAGCTATTAATGTATTATTATTTTACCAAACATTAAATATGTTATATATTAATAATATTTACATAATACCTCAACATTCACCCCCTTTTGAACATTATTAATCATATCTACACCCCCTTAATGTGAGTATGGGGAGAATATACATCTTTAAGAACTAGCCCAAACAGAATCATATGCCAATGCATACTTTTATGTCTGCATACTATTGTCTAAATCTTATTGTCAGGATCTTGATGTATATAACAACTACTATGCGAAGGAATGCATCCTATATTTACTCCATGTGACCACAATAGATGTGTCACTAGCTGATCATCTCCATAAAGAAGTAAGGTAGTCAAAGGATCTCTGCAGTCAGATGATTTTTGTAATTAGTTGCCCTTCTATAGAACTGTTTGCCACATTCCATTATATCTACACTCTTCTTTTTCTCCAAATATCAAAGGATGTCTAAACAAGTAGAGGAATGAAAACACACAAATCTGAAAAGGAAATATCATGAGGAATAAATTCTTATTAGCATTTTATATAGCCTTTATTAATATTTGTTGCCACCCAAACAAAAATAGCATAAATAGTTTCCACTACCATTGAAGAACTGTCCTTGGCATCAGACAATTTAGTGCAGAGCACACCACACTGAAAAGAGAAAAACACACCATGTTGATAATAACACACAACACAACTAAAAAGAAAAATGCCACTAAATCAGAAAGTGGCCCCATTGCTAGTGGCTAATGAGAGGCTATGAACCTTTAGTCTCTATTTTCTCCATCATCCAGTTGATGAAGCTGCTTCACTCAGATAATATCTCAATGAAGCTCATGTTATTCATGATAAAACTCCCTATAATTTGGATGTCACGTACAATCGAAAATACATCTGTGATTCTAAGCCTAAACAATTTCATTTTTTTTGACATAACTTTTTGATTTTGATTTTTATGACTATGACCCATAAATAATAATAACTCATAATGACTTATCAATATTGATGACTAATTATAATAAATTCATGAATTTAATCTCTCTCTCTCTCTCTCTATTTTGATAATTTTACAACTGACATATCTTACCTCAAAAAATAATTCTAACTATTAACCAAAAAGACTATTGACATAAAACAACATATACAAAATGACTTAAAACCTTTATATCTTAAAGAAAATTTCAATGGAAATGACATAGATAGACTATAAACTAATAAATACTTTGATATACATATTTAGATTCAAAGTTCACATGACTTACCATGACACAACTCTCGTAAAACCTATGGACTTTTGACCAAAATATAACCTAAACCACAAATAATTAGAATTTAACATTTAATACTAAATAAACTAGCAAATCATGCTAAGATGTATTAACAAAATAAAAAAAACTTAAGGATATAGCTTACAAAAGTAGGCGATGGGTGACATGATTCAATACATTGAACATGAAATAATGGAAATTAACCAAGAAACATGTCGATCCTTACGTAGACTTTCAAAGATGATGGGTGCATGGAGATGAATAAAATGCAAAAGTCGATGCAACATTCAGATATATTGATACCATATCCATAATATGATATCATCATACATGAGGATCAGGAAACCATATGAATCACATGTTGATGTTTTGTTAAGCTAGATATGAGCTGAGCATTGGCACATAATGATGCAATTTTTTTGTATTCTATACATAGTTCTATGTTTAATATTCAAGCAATTATGTCTCTATATGCTCCTGGATCGATGCATGAACCATATGTATGGAGAAAGCACCAAAAAAATGGGCAAAGGTTTGAATGTAGCCAAAACGTTAATGGATAAGGGCTATCAAATGGAGTACAATGGAGATTATATAGCTCACATTAAAGAAAAAATCTCCCAAATGTACCATAAATGAATGTGGGTGGAGCAAATTACTAATATAATGAAGAAGTCATCACGATATATAATGTGACATTACTGAGCAAGTCCATATGCAGGTTATATATTCTCCTTTGAAAATTAGAGTCTACACAAGTGTGCATGGGTCAGAAGGAGAAGACTCAAATCAAATGGCAGGTGTATTAAATCACATACATTAACAAGGAGAAAAAAAAGCTAAGAACTTAAAGCTTCCATCTTTATGAACAGATTGCTCTCATCAATGGGGTAACCGGTAATTATAAATGCCCCTCACACTGCTCATAATCTCACCATGATTTGACACCAAATATTGGTAAAACCAGGGTTGTAGAGAGTTGAACACCAACAAAGAAAATAATTCAAATAATATTATTTCTTCTTCATATGAAAACCATATGAGAGGATTACAAGTATATAGGAAACGTATTTCCTATATTTTGGGAGATGAAATCTCCACCAAAATCTTCGTAAATCTCCATATATAACTTAAAATAACAAACTAAACTAAATATGAATATATTGTTATTAAAAATATATTCTATTAACTAATAAATCTAACCACAAGATATTAACGTATTATTGTTTTACCAAATAATAATTACATTATACATTAATAATTTTTACACAATACCTCAACATATAGGAAGTTTAAATTGAGTTCATTTAAGGATAAAGAAGAGGAAGTAAATAGAAATATATGAGTGTTGTTAGTCTTGGGAAATAATTCTTAAAAGAAGTGAGAAAGTATAAGGCATGTTCTATTTTCATGCTAAAGCTAGAGTAATTTAGAAGTGTGGGATCTAAGAAGATCTAATTCCACATCAAGTGAGGGGAGTTATTGAGTGAGCTTGAAAATATCCTTTCCAATAATATACTAGATGAGTTTATAACCATGCGAAGTATCAGTCATCAGATAGATTTGATTATAGGAACAATTTTTCTAAAAAATGTGGCATATATGTTAAAACCTAAGGATAATGTAGAGGTTAAAAGATAAGTACAAGAGATATTAGATAAAGGGTTGATTAGAGAGAGTCTAAAATAATTTGTTATTTTAGCAGTGCTAACACCAAACAAGGGACCTAAAAGGCTAATGTGCACATACTCAAGAGTTACTATAAAAATGAATTGATGGGCTATTTAAGTGAAGTACAATACTTCACAAAATAAGACTTAAAGAGTGGTTATCATCAAATTTTCATCAAGGTGATGAATGGAAGATTAAATTCAAGACATAAGATGGATTATATAAATGATGGTTATGTCATTGTCTTACTAACATGCCAAGTACATTCATGAGATTCATGAATGAAACCCTGAAGCCTTTTCTAGGTAAATTTTCTATATTATATCTAGATGACATCATGATTTTCAACACAATGAAAAAGGAGGAACACTTGATGCATCTCAGATGAATTTTATTTTGATTGAAAGAAGAAACTCTGTTAGTAAATGTGAATGAGTGTAGCTTCATGAAGGAGGAGTTTAGAAATCTTGGGATTTGTGATTTCTCAATAAGTTTTTAAGATGGATTTAGAGAAGGTGCACATTTAAAGCATGAAACTTTCATGGCTTAGAGAGTTTCTATATAAAGTTAATTCACAACTTTGATTGGATATGTTCATCAATCACCAAAGCAATGCAATGTGACAAGAAATATTTTGTTTAGACAATGAAGTGGAGCATAACTTCTAAACTTTGAAGAAAAAGGTAACTAAATAATTGGTGTTGGCATTCTATGATTTTAGGAAGGTATTTCATGTTGATTATGATGCAAATGGTGTAATAATAGAAGCAATGTTGATTTAATAAGGTAGGCATGTATCTTACCTTAGTGATAAGTTGAATGATGTGAAGATGAAGTGTTCAATTTATGACCAAGAGTTCTATACTATAGTGTAAGCACTCAAGAAGTGGAGACGTTACTTTTTTTTAAAAAGGAGTTGTCTTTGTATGCAAACCATTATGCATTAAAATTCATCAATTGTCAAGGAAATTTAAACCAAAAAATTGAAGTGGATTGAGTTTCTATAAAGTTACTCATTTTTTTTGCTGAAGCACATAAGTGGGAAGTTGAATAGAGTTATAAACATGTTGATTAGAAGGTGTCTCTTGTTAAATGAGATGCAAGTGAAAATCCTAGACTTTGATCATATGAAGGGATTATATGCAAAAGATGAATATTTCATAAATGTGTGGGGTGTATGTGTAGAACCATTGAGTATGGATCAGATACCATGGTTGGATTATTTCATTCAAAAAAGATTGTTATTTGTGGGAAAGAAATTATGCTTACCTAGTGGGACTATGAGCAAAAATTTGATCAAGGAGAATCATAGTGGATGTTTAAACAATTATTTTGGCAATGACAAAACATAAGTACAATTAGCTGAAAAAATGATATCTGCCTAAGATGAGTATAGATGTGTGCAAGAATGTGCATGAGTGTATAGGTTTATAGTTAGCAAAGGGAAGGAGTCAAAATGTAGGTTGTATCAACCATTGCCTATTCCAAAGAATCTATGGGATGATATCAACATAGATCTCGTGCTTAGATTACCTTAAAAATATAAAGAAATGACTCAGTCTTCATGGCCATGGATATATTTTTAAATATGGCACACTTCATTAGATGTAATAAGGAAAGTGATGCCACAAATATTGAAAAATAATTCTTCACATAGGTGGTAAGGGTGTATGGGTTGCTACATAACATATTATTGGACAAAGATATAAAGTTTGAGGTTATTTTTGGAGGACCTTATGGAAGATGTTGGGCACATTTGAGTTTTAGTTTAGTATTACATCCATAAATAGATGGACAAACAAAAGTTGTGAATATGAGCATTAAAAATTTGTTGAGATGCTTGCTTGGAGACAAGCTAACACAATGGAATTTGATTTTTTTTTATAAATATCGAGTGTAAGGGACCTTGCCCATACAAAGGAGGAAGGAAAAAAATACACAAAATAGGTGGTGTTCTAGTTGAGGCAGAGACATCCAACCAACAGCAAGTCCTAAAGGGAGAGATATAGACCACTAAGGGACAAACCTTGGGAACAAAGAGAAAAAAACTATAGTAAGAGTATCTAAAAAGAGCTGATAAAACCACCTAAAAGGGTATGAGAGAATTCAAATGTTTGGACATGTGATTAGGGCCCAGAATGTAGTAGAATGGTTGTTTAGGGTGTTGGAGTCAGTTGAGGTATGTTTTAGCAAGTTTTAACTCTAAGAAAAGGTCTACATAAAGAGTTGTTACAAAGGGTTCTCTAACATATAACAAGTATTCATAAGAGAAGTGCATATGGATTTTAGAGTAAGAAATCAAAACTTGCATGGGAATGCCCAAAGGAGTTGGTCACTTACTATGTGTAATGTCCCCACTTTAGCAGTTGACCAAATGTGTGTGTGTGTTAGCCTAGTTATACATGGTCCCGAGGGCTAACGAAGAGTTTAAAGGGATCCTAGAGTGTTTTGGCCTAGTCATTTCCAGTTTGGGCCAAAACAAGGTTGACTTACTTAGTTTCAGGCATACTTACTATTTGTAGTAAGTTAGCAGGACACAATGAAGGCTAGTTTTGATGATTGGATTTGATACTCCTCAACGAGAGCTTTTCGGCGAACTATCACTTGCGCTATTTGGAGTCCGATTGCTATTATATTTTAATGCCTCAAGTGTTATAAAAGTAACATTTAACTTAATTGCAAGATATTAAAGTGTTACTTTAAATATTTACTTTATGGGGATGGTACCCAAGGGAGATATAAGTAATATTTTAATATATAAAATGTTGCACATCTTTTATCCCACATTGCTCATGAGAGTTGAGTCACCCCCTTGGAGAAAGAATAAAAGGAAGTGTTTGTGGCTTCATTAGGCATGTTGGATAAGAAGAAAAAATTGGTGCACTTACAGTTTACAAGTTATTTTGGGCATTTGGGAACATCCTTCTCATTTGTAGCACTCTAAACATCAATCCTTGGGATTGGTCTTTGGAGTATGTGCTTTCAGCCTCATGTAGTCGCGCCACTATAGCAGCCATGCCACTGTAGTAGCCACACCACTGTAGTAGCTGTGCCACTGTAGTAGCCACACCACTGTAGCAGCCATGCCACTGTAGCAGCTATGCCACTATAGCAGTCGTGCCACTGTAGCAATTGTGCCATTGTAGCAGCCACATCACTGTAGCAGTCACGTCACTGTAGCAGCCTGGCACTATAGTAGCCACATCCCTATAGCATCTCATAGCAGTCACTATTTGTAGTAAGAATTAAGAGAATCAAGCCTGTGAAGTCTGTAGAACCAGCCTACAGAGTCCATAGAACCAGCCTACAGAGTCCATAGAAACTAGCCTGCAGAGTCCATAGAACCAGCCTGCAGAGTCCGTAGAAACTAGCCTGCAGAGTCCATAGAAACCAGCCTATAGAGTCCGTAGAACTAGCCTGTAGAGTCCATAGAACCAGCCTATAGATTCCATAGAAACCAGTTTGTAGAGTCCATAGAACCAGCCTGCGGAGTCCATAGAAACCAGCCTGTAGAGTCCATAGAAATCAGCCTACAGAGTCCATAGAAGTGTGCTTGTAGAGTCCGTAGAAACAAGCCTGCAGAGTCCATAGAAACAAGCCTACATAGTCTGTAGAAACCAACCTATAGAGTCTGTAGTTCTGTTAGACAGAGAACAAAATGATCACACCTTCGGTATTCGTTGGGGATATTCTCTTGAAACAATGTTCATTCCATTACTGGAGTATTTAGTGAGTTATCATGTGGCCGACATTATACTTATTTACTCATTTTGCAATCAATATAAATATAGTGTGTTAGTTATTTCAGCTATGTGTGTCTATGCTTTCAATTCTATATTTATGTTACATGCATAAGACCTTGCAAAACACAAAAAACAATACAAACAAACCATTTCAGAGTCATAAGGGGTTTCAGCTGAGTTAGTATTGGGCGTAACAAAGGTGCTCATTACAGTGGTATCAGAGCCTATTTTTCCTACCATCCTATGAGGTTTCATGCATCCAACACATTAGCACTACTTGAGGAGAAACCACACAAACCCAAACTTACATAATTTTTTAGAGATTGAAGAGGAGGGTGACCCTTTTTCAGCACCAGCCATGGGTGACAGAGATGGGGAAAGGGGAGAACCTAGCACTAGGATGATGCTGAGTGATCTTGCCATCCATGTCATTCCTAAGATGACATCATAATCACCCATGTCAACTACATAGAAATAATCCTCCAACTCATAACCTTCACCCAATCTAAGGCGAATATTTGAAATATTATGTGTGTAGACTAATTTCTGGCCATTAGCCACCATAACTCTAAATCCAGCATGCTCCTTCATTTTCCAACCCCTCTTAGCCACTAGCTATGCATCTATAAAATTGTGAGTGGCCCCTGTATCAATCAATGAAATCACCTTCTGTCCATGTATCATACCACACACCTTAAAGGTAATTGCCTTTTGGGCTCTTGTCAACCTGGCTAGGGATTTCTCATCCCCTGAACTCTCCTCGAAAGCATTGCTCTCTTGGCTAGAATCAGAATCAGATTGTTGCCCCTCATCCTGTGATAGTGACTCCTCAGCTGAAAAGTATGCCATCTACTTGGCTTTAGCCTTCAAAGGACACTTGTGAGATAAATCCCATGGCTCCCTACACTGAAAACAAAGTTTTTTATTTCTTAGCTCATTTAGTGACTCATTGTCCAACTTCTTTGACTCTCCCTTTTTTAGCTATACGTCTTTATGCATTGGTTTCTTGTCCTTATCCTTCTTAAAATGAGAGTCCTTTAAAGTGAACTTGCCCCTATAAGTGGAAGGCGCTAAGTCTCTAGCCTTCCTGATAGCATCCTGCAGAGTGGGAGGATCATGTCCCTTCACCCAACCATGAAGGGGGTCTGACAGTCCATCCATGAACAACACTATCAACCTCCTTTCTGATATGTCTGTCACCAACACTGAAAGCCTCTAAAAATTTGAAATGTAGACATCTACATGGCCCCACTATTTAAGCTGCACTAACTCCTTAAAATGAAGTTCAGGATCCTTCATGTCAAATCTGTCAATGAGTCTCTCAGTAAACTCTACATAGGTATCTATCTGGTTATGGCCAAGTGTGACCATACCGTGGTGCCACCACTCGTGGGCACTCCCATCCAAGTGCAATGCAACATACTTAATTGCATCCTCCTCAGGCATGGGATTAAGTTGGAAATAAGTGTCTAAATTTTGAGCCCATGTTCGCACTGAAGTCTTCCCTATACCATCATAGTATGGAATAGACAACTTTCCCAACTTCTTCCTCATCTCATAGTTTTGTTGCCTGTTTCCTCTCATGGGCATATGCTTCAGTCTAACATCCATATACTCCCTGAAGGACATTTCACCCTAAAAATATGGTCCAGCATTTCTCCAATCCTCTAGTATTTGGTCATGTATCTCCTGTTGTGTAGGACCAACATCATTTTGGTCATTCTGACTTGGAGGGAACTGTGGCATGAGTGGTCTTGTAGTAGAAGAACCTGCTCTAGCATATGTCTGGGATCCTCTATTAATCGATGCATCTCCATTGCCTCCATTACCCTGTCCACCTACTTGGTTAGCATTATTACCTTGGTTGGCATTATTGCCTTGATTTGCTCTAGTCAAGGGTTGTGTAATTGCTAGAACTATCTGCTGCAATGTGGCCTATAGCTCCCTTTGCCCCCTAGCAAGATCACTGAGCATCATCCTAGTGCTAGGTTCTCCCATTTCCCCATCTCTGTCACCTATGGCTAGTGCTGAAGAAGGGTCACCCTCCTCTTCAATCTCTAAAAAAGTTTGTAAGTCTGGGTTTGTCTGGTTTCTCCTTAAGAAGTACTAATGTGTTGGATGCATGAAACCTCACATGATGGCAGGAAACACAGGCTCTAATACCACTGTAATGGGCACCCTTGTTGCACCCAAAACTAACCCAACAGGAACTCCTTACGACTCCGAAAGGTTTGCTGGTATTGCTTTTTTTTGTTTTACAAGACTAATGCATGTAATATAAATATAGAATTGCAAGCATAGATATACATAACTAAAATAACCAACACATTGTATTTATATTAATTGCAAATAAGTAAACGAGTACAATGTCATCACACAGTAACTCACTAAATATTCCAGTGATCGTATGAACATCATTTTAAGTGAATATCCCAGTGAATGCTGAAGGTGCATTCATTTTGTTCTCCGTCTAGCGAAACTACGGACTCTGCAGGCTGAAATTTATGAACTCTATAGGTTAAAATCTACGGACTCTGCCGGCTAAAATCTATGGACTCTGTAGGCTGAAATCTACAGACTCTGGAGGCTAAAATCTACAGACTCTGTAGGCTAAAATCTATGGACTCTACAGGTGCTAAAATATATGAAATCTGCAGTCTGAAATCTACAGACTCTACAAGCTGAAACTACAGACTCTGAAAGCTGAAATCTACAAACTCTGTAGGCTAAAATCTACGACCTCTATAGGCTGAAACTACGGACTCTGTACGTTGAAAGATGATTTCTATAGACTCTTCAGGCTACTTCTACAGACTCTGCAGGCTGGTCTAGCACTTCTACGAACTTTGCAGGCTGTGTCTACGGACTCTGTAGGCTACTTCTGCGGACTCTGTAGGCTGCTTCTACAAACTCTATAGGCTGCAAGCTAATTTCTAAGGACTCATGCAGGCTGATTTACGAACTCTCCAGGCTACTCCAAGATGCTACATTGATGGATCTGCTACAGTGACGAGCTGCTACAGTGGCACGATTGCTATAGTGGCACGACTGCTACAGTGGCACGATTGCTATAGTGGCTAAGAGCACAAACTCTAAAGACCAATCCCAAGGATTGATGTCTAGAGTGCTATAGATGATAATGACGTTCTCAAGTGCCCAAATAACCTGCAAGCTGCAAGTGTAACAATTTATTTTCTTTTTATCCAACACGTCTAATGAAGCCACAAACACTTCCTTTTATTCTTTCTCCAAGGGGAGACTCAACTCTCTTGAGCAATGTGGGATAAAAGATGTGTAATAGTTTATATATTAGAATATTACTTATGTCTCCCTTGGGTACCATCCCCATAAAGTAAATATTTAAAGTAACACTTAATATCTTGCCATTGGGTTAGATGTTACTTTTTACAGCACTTCAGGCCTAAAAATATACTAGCAATCAGATTCTGAATGACGCAAGTGATAGCTCACCGGAAAGCTCTCGGCAAGGAGTATCAAATCGAATCATCAAAACTAGCCTCCGCTGCATCCTGTTAACTTACTACAAATAGTAAGTATGCCTGACACTAAGTAAATCAACTCTGTTTTGGCCCAATTGGAAATGACTAGGCCAAAACACTCTAGGATCCCTTTAAACCCTTCATTAGCCCTCGGGACCATGTAGAACTAGGCTAACGTGTACATACACTTGGTCAACTGCTAAAGTGGGGGCATTACAACTTACTATTTGTAGTAAGTTAGCAAGACACAACGGAGGCCAATTTTGATGATTAGATTTGATACTCCTCGACGAGAGCTTTTTGGCGAACTATCACTTGCGCTATTCGGAGTCTGATTGCTATTATATTTTAATGCCTCAAGTGTTATAAAAGTAACATTTAACTTAATTGCAAGATATTAAAGGGTTACTATAAATATTCACTTTATGGGGATGGTACCCAAGGGAGACATGAGTAATATTTTAATATATAAAATGTTGCACATCTTTTATCCCACATTGCTCATGAGAGTTGAGTCACCCCCTTGGAGAAAGAATAAAAGGAAGTGTTTGTGGCTTCATTAGGCATGTTGGATAAGAAGAAAAAATTGGTGCACTTGCAGTTTGCATATTATTTTGGGCATTTGAGAACATCTTTCTCATTTGTAGCACTCTAGACATCAATCCTTGGGATTGGTCTTTGGATTCTGTGCTTTCAGTCTCATGTAGCCGCGCCACTATAGCAGTCGTGCCATTGTAGCAGCCATGTCATTGTAGTAGCCATGCCACTATACCAGCCACATCAATGTAGCAGTCACATCACCGTAGCAGCTTGGCACTATAGTAGCCACATCACTGTAGCATCTTGTAGCAGTCGCAATCTACAATAAGAGTCAAGAGAATCAAGCCTGTGGAGTTCATAGAACCAGCCTACAGAGTCCGTAGAACCAACGTGCAGAGTCCATAGAACCAGCCTGTAGAGTTCATAGAAACCAACTTGCAGAGTCCATAGAAACTAGCCTACAGAGTCTATAGAACCAACCTGTAGAGTCCGTAGAAACTAGCCTACAGAGTTCGTATAATTAGCCTATGGAGTCCGTAGAAACTAGCCTATAGAGTCCATAGAAATCAGCTTGCAGAGTCCGTAGAAGCGTGCCTACAGAGTCCGTAGAAACAAGCCTGCAGAGTCCATAGAAACAAGCCTACAGAGTCCATAGAAACCAGCCTACAGAGTCCGTAGTTCTGCTGGATGGAAAACAAAATAATTGCACCTTCGGTATTCGTTGGGGATATTCGCTTGAAACAATGTTCATTCCATTACTAGAGTGTTTAGTGAGTTATCGCGTGGCCGACATTTGTCATGTCCCCTTTTCAGTTGACATCTTCAGAGTTGATAATTAGCCTATTATGCGACCTTCGTAGGCTGATAGGATGAATAGAGGGTCATGATGGAGATTGGCTTGGCTTCGATTAGCAGAATTCCTATAGTTGGCTTTCATTCAAGCTCTTTCAGATACATTTGCCTGAGCTCCTATTATTTAGGGATATTTGACATGCAGCGGAGCACCCTTGTGTTGGTATGGTCATGTGTAGAATCACTCCCTGATTCACCAGCTTCAGTCGGTTCGAGGATCCGACATGTATTGAGGGAGATATTAATATTTGATTGATTTAATCAAATATTAATTATTTGGCCTATTTTTAATTAAGAAACCCTAATTCTAATTTAAGAAACCCTAATTAGGGCAAGCACATCTTTTTGAGGGTATAAGGGTTTCTCATGGGAGAGAGTTTTTTATTATCCATTGAATATGATTATTGATATTGATTGTTGCTAAGAATTCTTCTATGAAGACTGAGCCAAGGGTTCCAGGTTTCCATTTGCATTGGAGACGTCCACTCTTCAGTGTGTGCGATTCAGAGGTTGTGAGATACCAACTAATCTATTGCCAGTTTGAGGGATAGCTTCATACAGTTTTTATCACAGAGATTTACAGATTTGAGAGATAACTTCATACAGAAGTTATCATAGAGGTTTACAGGTATTTCTTTATTTAGATTCTAATTCAGTAATTATCCAGATTAGATATTTTGTATTAGTGCCATATTTCTTCAGATCTGGTATCCAGCATAGAGGCCACAACATATTATCTTGCTTCTGTATGAAATCCGTACCGATCCGTGCAAGTCTGTACAGTTTTGCATCAATTTGTTAAAAGCTGCAGGTCGCTCAGAGACTGACTTCAGCAGGCCAGAGACCGACATCAGCAGACTTGACACTGACGTCGGCATAGTAGACCGATCGAAGGAGACCGACGTCGGCAGTAGATCGACTGATGACGGCAATATAACTGACGTCGGTGACTGTGTTTTGACACAAAAACCCGAGCTGCTCTAAAATTTAGGGTTTATTTCTAGATTTGCAAAAGACCAGGTTTTTTAGACAGTATTTTCATATTCTTTATATGCATGACAGAGGACATATATTGTAATCATTTGAGTGAATAAATAAGAGATTTGTTGTGGTTAATTTATTTATTGAATTTATCTTGCAAAATCGTATCTTTATTCATGCAAAATATCTAAAAAGCAAAATACAGAGAAATAGTCAGAAAATATCCAGTTTCAAATTTGAAGGGAAACAGGGGATATTACAGTGGTATCAAAGCTTTTATCTTTTTATAGTCCCTATTGGTTGGGGATATTACAGTGGTATCAAAGCTTTTGTCTTTTTATAGTCCCTATTGGTTGGGGATATTACAGTGGTATCAGAGCTTTTGTTAAAAAAAAGGAGACCCTAAGAAAGGGATATTACAGTGGTATCAGAGCCAAATTCCTGCCATCCTGTTGGGCAAACCAGAGCCAAATTCTTGCCAACCTGTTGGGTGGTATCATGAGTGACAGACGTGAGGGTAGCCCACCCAGGGGCCATAGGCATAATGAGGGTCAGGACATTAGAGAAGTCTACCGTGAGATGACACAGGCACTACAGGGACTCACTACTATGGTAAAGAGGATGAACACACCTGTTCGACAGAATGGGGAACAAGGAGATAACAGGAGTGCTACTGTTAATCAGAGACCACAGCTGACCCATTTTAAGACGGCTGATAGGCCTACACGGCCTATGTTTGTTAAGAATGATTCAAAGGCCAACCCAGCAACACCACCTTTGGATCGAGAGGCTCTTAACGGTCTATGTAGGAAAAAGCTTTGCTTATACTGCAAAGATCCATATGATGCCAATCACGATTGTCCTTTGAGGCCTAAGGGCAAGGCACATCGTGTGATGTGGGTGTATTGTGAGGATTCGGAATCAGAAGATTTTGAACAGCAGGATAGTTCTGAGGAGTCAGAGGCAGAGGCTTCAGAGCCTAAGATAGAGGCAATGAAGGTGGCTCACCAGGATTCTGAGAGACATGTGGTTGAGCTTAGTCATGAGAATTTGGACTCTCAGTTAGTTGCAGAGGACGAGGGAGTTGGAGATTGTGATGATGAGGTAGTTTCAGCAGCAGCTTCTTCAGAGTTAGATGAGGATGAGTCTGATGCTGGCATTCAGAGTGTGGAGGTATACTCAGAGGTTAGTACATTGAGTGTTGTTGGTGAGTATGTTCCTACAGTTGTAGTTGAGGAACATGTTGTTGGGGCTGAAACACATGTTCAGGATTTGGGAGTACTTGGTCCTGATGAGTCTGGGATACCAGTGGAGTCGAGTCTCCAGATTGATTCTTCTCACACTGATGACAGTGTGGTACAGTTGATCGTGCCACTTTTACAGAGGGATCAGTTATGGGATGAGAGTTGTGATAGTCATGGCATGGTGAGGGGCGCTAGGGTTGATAGCTTGTTGGTGCATGACTTACATCAAAGATATGTTGATCACAGTAGAGGTACAGTATGTGGGTTCTCCACACTTGGCTTAGTTCCATTTGGGATTTATTGCAGAGTTGGAGTGTGCCTTCCGCATAGCATGGTGGAATGTGTACATGGTATTTGTAATCTTGGAGTTTGGTTGAGTTTCATTCGCCAGTTTGATTATCGATTCCTCTTGGTCATACTTTAGAGGATATTGCAGGAGCTTGTGTTGATTGTCATCAGTATAGATCATGACTATATTTGGGATCCAGGTGGATTTATTGGTTTATTGTTTCGAGATTGCTTGGGGACAAGCAATTTTAGGAGGGGCGGATTGTCATGTCCCCTTTTCAGTTGACATCTTCAGAGTTGATGATTAGCCTATTATGCGACCTTCGTAGGCTGATAGGATGAATAGAGGGTCATGATGGAGATTGGCTTGGCTTTGATTAGTAGAATTCCTACAGTTGGCTTTCATTCAGGCTCTTTCGAACACATTTGCTTGAGCTCCTATTATTTAGGAATATTTGACATGCAGCGGAGTACCCTTGTGTTGGTATGGTCATGTGCAGAATCACTCCCTGATTCACCAGCTTCAGTCGGTTCGAGGATCTAACATGTATTGAGGGAGATATTAATATTTGATTGATTTAATCAAATATTAATTATTTGGCCTATTTTTAATTAAGAAACCCTAATTCTAATTTAAGAAACCCTAATTAGGGCAAGCACATCTTTTTGAGGGTATAAGGGTTTCTCATGGGAGAGAGTTTTTTATTATCCATTGAATATGATTATTGATATTGATTGTTGCTAAGAATTCTTTTGTGAAGACTGAGCCAAGGGTTCCAGGATTCCATTTGCATTGGAGAACGTCCACTCTTCAGTGTGTGCGATTCAGAGGTTGTGAGATACCAGCCGATCTATTGCCAGTTTGAGGGATAGCTTCATACAGAAGTTATCACAGAGGTTTACAGATTTGAGAGATAACTTCATACAGAAGTTATTATAGAGGTTTACAGGTATTTCTTTATTTAGATTCTGATTAAGTAATTATCCAGATTAGATATTTTGTATTAGTGCCATATTTCTTCAGATCTGGTATCCAGCATAGAGGCCGCAGCATATTATCTTGCTTCTGTACGGAATCCGTGCAAGTCCGTACAGTTCTGCATCAGTTTGTTAAAAGCCACAGGTCGCTCAGAGACAGACTTCGGTAGGCCAGAGACCGACATCGGCCGACTTGACACCGACATCGGCATAGTAGACCGACCGAAGGAGACCGACATTGGCAGTAGATCGACCGACGACGGCAATATAATCGACGTCGGCGACTGTGTTTTGACATAAAAACTCGAGCCGCTCCAAAATTCAAGATTTATTTCCAGATTTGCAAAAGACCAGGTTTTTTAGACAGTATTTTCATATTCTTTATATGCATGACAGAGGACATCTATTGTAATCATCTGAGTGAATAAATAAGAGATTTACTGTGGTTAATTTATTTATTGAATTTATCTTGCAAAATCGTATCTTTATTCATGCAAAATATCTAAAAAAGCAAAACATAGAGAAATAGTCAGAAAATATCCAGTTTCAGATTTGAAGGGAAACAGGGAATATTACAGTGGTATCAGAGCTTTTGTCTTTTTATAGTCCCTATTGGTTGGGGATATTACAACATTGTACTTGTTTACTCATTTTGCAATCAATGTAAATACAATGTGTTGGTTATTTCAGCTATGTGTCTATGCTTTCAATTCTATATTTATGTTACATGCATAAGACCTTGCAAAACACAAAAAAAAACAATACAAGCAAACCGTTTTGGAGTCATAAGGGGTTTCAGCTGAGTTAGTTTTGGGCATAACAGAGGTGCTCATTACACTATGGCGCTCAAGGGTTTGATTGAGTAAAAATTAAGTTAGTCAATGCGTGTAGATGTTATTACGTGCAAAGGAAAGGGTAATACAAGAAACAAGTTGGGACTAGGATGCACCAAACTTGTGTGCATGATGCATAGGTTGATGAAGGACGTCAAATAATTACGTAAAAGTATTGATGTAAATGGATTTAGGAAGGCTAGTGCGTAGATGGAATAGTTTGCATAAAGGTTCAAAATATGACCGTTGACAACGAGACTCTTGGAGATAGATAGGAAGGAATGCATCCGTTATATATGAGTTAGAGTGAAAGACACAATTGTCTTTGGGATGTGTGGCAACATTGCATTACACTAATTTACACCGAAGTTCATAGTAATGACACATTGCATTACACTAATTTACTTGGCTAAAGAACCACTGCATTCATTGTTGTGTTGTTTTCAATATTGTACATTGTCGAGGGGCTTATAAAATATCGAGGAAGCTTGGCTTCTTTTTGGTGTAATGTAGATTCTAAAATATATTGTTTTCTTTAGCATTTCAGGTTTAGTTGTCTAGTTAAGATTTGGAGAAGAAGTGTAATTTGCCAATAATTTCATAAAACCGAATGAAGTTTTTGGAGCCTTGAATATAGTGTTGATAATCTTTAAAAAAAATTGCAAGCACTTAACAATTCTTAGAACCATATTCACTACACTTCTAATACCAAGAGATGAAACTTTACATTTTGAAAATGTTCACTATATATTTTTACAATTCTCATTGTCTTACCAAAAAACCCGTTTTTTTTACCGTTAAATTTTAACATCTATTTTTAAATATCAAAATGTACTTGTTAATTTTTTAATCACTTATTAAATCTCCAATAATTAAATCTAATTTTTTTTTTTTTTAATACGTTTAAACCAAATTCAATGTTAATGGATATTTGCCTTGCCACCAAGAATAGTTGTTCCATGGGGGCCAACCTTATCGTACGGCATAGTTTAAAAAGCATATAAATATTGTGTACGGATAGATGGCGTAAACCACACGCTTAATAGAAGGGAGCTTTTTTCTGGTTAGGGCGAAACGAGTAACTGGCATTTGAAATCTAGTTCCCAACGGCTATGTCATTTCATAATGTGGGATTATATAATGTTTTAGTTTGCCTTGTGTTTTGTACGGAGCTTTTTCTGGTTAGGGCGAAAGAAAAGGAGGAGGAAAGGTTCAGTTTGTGGGTAAGGCGCAGCGCAGGGGGCATGGGAAGGCAGACGGAGCATCCAGAACGCGCCTGGCATGTTTTGTACGGTATTTGATAACCCCGTTGCAGGGGTGACTGAGCATCCAAGCAATTAGCCGTCGTCTGCTGCTGCAAGCTCTCCTCTCTCTGTCTTTTTGATCTCGAGTTCCCGCAGTCCGAATCGTGCATTAGCTGCTGCTGCTGTTGTTTATCAAGTTCTCGAGTCCACCTGTGTGATGAGGATGATGGATATAACCTAAAATACTCATACGCTCAGACCTCGTTTCCTCTACTGCCCATCTTTCCCACTCGGCCCGGGTTCGAATCTGATCCAGCCTCGCCGTCACGCTCGCGTTGAGGTTGAGCGACCCGCCGTAGGGATTGTTCCAGTGCCGGTGGCTGCAATCACCGCCGTCTCCGCCTGTTGCAGCAGCCATTCTATCGTCCCACCGTCTGACTTGTGCCCCAGCTCAAAACCCTCGCCACGCAAGTTGCGGGCATACGGATTCGCCGTCCCCGCCCATCCTCTTTGGTACGACGATCCTTGGTGGACGCCCGCTTCGCCGGCGGCTTCTTCATCAGGTCCGGATTTACAACCGCGCTACACTCCACTCCACGCTCGTCCTCGGAACGTACGATTGCAGTCTCTGTGTTGTGGTTGGTGCCTTAACTATTATTGTGCGTTTTACCCGAATCCTATCTTATCGATACGTGCTGGCCTGTTTTTCCTTCTGTTTATATTGCCCGTAGGGCAAGGCAAGGTTGTGGATTCGATTCTCCTCCTTTCACCATGGGTTTCCTTGCAGGGTAGTATATTCTCGTGATCCCCAGACTGCTGCTGCCCGTAGCATTTTTGCTGCCGTTTCTGAAGAATGTGTTTTGCTGGGCTTGTCATTGCGGAGGTAGTCGAACCCGAGACCTCGGATCATTGCGAAAGTGCCTATGCCTCTGCTTTTTCTGCAGAAACGATCAGAGAACATTTGCCCGTTGCCACGTTTGGGGCGATTTCCCACAGGTTTTGTGAAGTCGAGGAGGATTTTACGTGCACGTTTGAGGGGGAGGATGAGATCAGAGAGCTCTGCAATTGCCGTCATATATTTCACAGAGATTGTTTGGACAAATGGCTTAGCTGTCCTCTCCAAAAACTCACAAAATTTAACCCGTTCTATACCGACTCAACCAGGTAATTCTATTATTTACATTTTGAATAGAAAATCTCAATCCATTTGAGGTCTTTTAGAAAAATTCATTTTAGCGCTCAAACTTTGAAATATTTCTGAATAATCAACCAAAATCAACTCATAAATATGAGGTCAATGCTTTGCCTCCACAGTTTTGATAATTTCTTCCCATCAGCCGTAATATGAGGATAAACAAATTTGTGATTTAGTCCAACTTTGTGGTGTAGCTTTTCCACCTCACATCATTCTTACAAAAATTCAATCATGTAAAATGATGCACAAATTTGTTGTTTAGTTAACTTTGTGGTGTAGCTTTTCCACCACACACCAGCCTTACAAAAATTCACTTCCAGAATTTGAATTTGTTCCAGTGTCCCCTGAAGTTGAGCTTGAAGTGCTTCTTGGATTGGGTATTTGATTATCCAAACTGGCCGATGCTTCTTGCAATGCATTGACTTGTTCATTTGTTAAATCCCCTGGTTTCTTAAGTGCAATGTTATTTTCCTCACTAAATCCATGCAAAACTCACCACTACTCTAGTCCGGCCAACCACGGCCTTAGCCCCCGCTTTGATAATATTCTATAGATATTGACAAGAGGGATAAAAGAAGTACAGACCCAAAAAAAATCGGTTATCAATAAAATAAATCTATCTACATTTTTTTTAAAAACTTGTTCCTTCATCCAATTCTAATGAGATCTCGCCTTCTTATTCTGAAGAGCATACGTGCATTTCTAACTACTACAACTGTCTTCCTGTAAGAAATCTGCCCAGCTGGATTTGACATCCTAAAATGTTAACTGAAACATGTATGGCTGTTGTGGGCTTTTCTTTGTTACGAACTAAATAAATGATTGCATTCTACCTCGGATCACTGGGAAAATTTAACCCGTTCCACCGACTCAACTAGGTAATTCTATTATTTACATTTTGAATAATATTCTAAAAATATTGTGTTGTTTTAATAATTATTTAAATTATTAGATATTTAGATGAATTTTATAAACCAGAATTATTATTATTATTATTTTTTTTTCATTTTTAATAATTATAAATTGGAAAACGAATGTTATAGTTTATTTTCATTCTTTAATTTTTTTAATTGATAATATTCAGTTTATTGTATTTATTTGAATTAAGTTCTTTAATTTTTTGATATCAGTATTTAATTAAGATTTTTGGTTGAGAAGTGGGTTTTATTTTTAGTTTCAAATATTTTCATTATTTAAATAGGGTTTATGATGCCACTACAATTAAGAAATACATCACACTCATCTTAAATAGTAATGACATTTCACTACTTGGATAGTCCCAATCACAACAAACATTACTACAATGCCATGAGTTTAGGTAGAATATAGAGCTCAGCTAACCTGCCTTCTACATTGCCTTTTATGGCAAGCTTATGTCAAATTATAAGTGGACATGTTTTTGGTACTCGAAGTGTACTAAATAACTCGACATACTAGGTTTTACTTCAAAATGCTCTTCTTCTAAGTGTTTAGACATAGATTCAATCAAGGCAACAAGAAGTAGCTCAACAATACTAACAGCGACAAACCTAATAATACTAACAATATAATCTATTTCTTTATTTCCTTTTCCCGAAACCTAACTAGTAGAGAGTATATTTGTTTGGACCCATATATCAGTAGGCACAATGTACATCTTTAAGAGCTGCTATATCAATGCTACCACCTATCTTTTGCTACTTGTGAAATTTTGTATTGATTTACAACCTAACTAAAATTCCCATTCAATGTTTCCATTGATGCATCAATTGTACAATCTATTAGTCATAAATGACGTTCAGGTTATACAGTTAGTGGAGGGCAATTTTTTTCAATATATAAATGTTGTATGTATTTTAATATAAGATTTGCATAGAAAGATAAATATGAGAGTACAATCTCTACCTAACTAACTACGGATCACCCATGGTATTTCATTTCATTAAATTTTTACTTATGTAAGCTATATCTGGTCTGTAGGCTCAACTCATCATGGAAGCAATCAAATTAGTTGTGTTTCATAACAAATTAGATCTAGTAAGAACAACTTTATATAATCTTATTTAGATATCTAGAACTTTAGATTTGTACAACCAGACTTTGAACCAAAATTAATTGGGGAAAAGGTTGGATAATTAGGCTCTAATATCAACTGATGTGAAACATAGTATCATGAAGTAAGAGAGAATAATAGAGTTGTTTAGAACTATATATATTTTACATTATTCATAAGCACTAATAAATATAATACAATGATAAAAATATACAATGTGAGAGGACATGCCATGCCACTTGTATAGAGGTGCATAACTAGAATATGTGGCATGTGAGCATGTATAGTGTTATAAGGTTTAAAAACTAAGTCTCGCATTAGTTAGCTTGGGAAAGATAGGTCTTACCTATAGTTAGAATGTTGCTATATAAATTTTAATAATTTTCAAAGATAAATGCTAAATAATTTTGCTATTGATTATTAGTTCTCATCAGTGAACTTTATAGAAATTAAATTAAAAGCATTTTTACATTGTTTCCTTATGAAATCTAATAGATTGTTTGACCTAAATCATAAATTATACTAGAACACTATATAAACACATGCTAAAATGAAGAGGCCACACCTTTTTTGTTACATTATATATGTAATTATAAATATACTTAGTTTTAAGGGACCAATGGCTTAGGAAGGGAGATACAAATTCCTGATGCTTTCATAAATTGGTCCATAGCAAAAAAACTATAATTTCCCAACAACTCATTGTGATGGGAGATGGAAAACCACTCACTTCCTCAAAAAATATACTCCAAGATGCTTCTCAGTATTTTCAAGACCTTATAGTTAAGACCCCACTTCAAGGAAACAAATCATAAACCATAACAAGGATTTGAAGCACATCAATCTCATATCATAGAGGAAGATAATGATCAAATTGTTAGATCAATTTTCAAAGTAGAATTGAAACATTTCATTTGTTCCTTTCACAAGGATAAAGCTTCGAGATTGGGTGTTTCTCTACCAAATATTTTTGGCTTGTGATAAAGGAACAACTTTTTGTAGTCATTTGAGTAATTCTTAAAAAACGAATCTATTCTCAAGGCTATGAATGCTACTAAGTTGGACCTCATACCGAAGGAAGCTCAAGATATACAAATGGACCAATTCAAGCTTATAGCTCTACGTAATATGATCTATAAAATTATATAAACTCTTTGCTTTATGATTCAAAACTTTGTTATACTTTATTTTAATACCCAGTTGACATTTGAGCATGACAGACAAATCATTGAGAATATTCTATCCACATAGGAGATTCTACACTCGTTGAAGATCCAAAAAAGGTAAGGAATCCTCATTAAGTTTGGCATGTCAAAATCCTTTAATAGATGAAATTGAGATCTCATTTTTCTAGACTATGACTACTTTTGGTTTCTCAAAGCATCTAACTACATCGATTAACATTTGTATCACAACATTGCCCCTTGTGGACATTAATGGGGGCATTGACCTTTCATTCACTTACACTAGAGACCTTAGAAAAAGTGATCTGATAAGCCTAGACTTGTTTATTATATTGGAAGAATGTTTATGTAGGTCATTACAATATGCCAAAATAAAAAGGGAAAAGTTGCATACGACACTCTTCCTCTCTGATAAATCCTTGTTATTGAAGCTTGACACATTTGTGTTATATTTTACAACTTTTAAGAAGCCTTTGTTCAACAAATTAATAGGCACAAATCCAAGGCAATATTTGTTAATGTTTGTATTGCCAAAAAAGGAAATATTGCTCAGGCTTAGGGATTCTCTAAAAGATACCTTCCCTTAACTTATTTGAGATCCCCTTTGGATGATAAACCTCATTTGACCTCTTGGCATACTCTCAACTCATAGTTTGAAAAAAAACTTTTCCAATGAAACTATAGTTGGCTTTTCTTTGCACATTGACTTCAACTATTGAAAGTTGTACTCTAGGTAGTTTTAGTTTACACTCTCACTCTTCTTAAACTCCCTAGGTACATAGGGGAAACATTCACAACCCTATAATGTAAATGTTTGTGACAAGGCATGAACTAACAACATAAGTATTACTTGGTTTCTTAGGATGAGATTTGTAGGCCCAAACGTTCAAGAGGATTAAATATCAAAAATAATTTGTAATTCAACAATGTTCTATCCATGAGATCAACTTGGAGGCCCAAAGTTTCAAACATCTCCCAGTGGAGTAAAATTTTATTTGGGAATTATCTAGATCCTAACCAATGGAAGACTCCATAGTCCAAAACTACCCAACACGTTAAATTTGGTGCTAGGTCCTCTCATAGATGATAACATTGCAAGTTGGACATGGGCACACAATACCCTAATGAGAATCAAGATGGAATGACTACCCACCTATCTCTTCATAGGTATTTGATTCTATCAAAAACATTTTGCAATCTTGGGGAAACTTTATCGTGCAAGCTACTACGTAAATCCCCTAAGTAGTGAACCCATTGGAGACCAAGTAACAATTGAAAAACATAGGGGAGCATCCCTTGTCTAAGTCCAAATATTGATTGATGAGATCTCTAATCACTCCATATTTATATCAAATATCCTTATTAAACATATTTAGTCCTCCCCAACTAGGGGACATTGCAAAATGGCCTTGTTCAATCTCAACCTTGAGTTAGTCAATGTAAAGTAGACATTGGAAAAAAGTAATTTCTGAGTAGGTCAGCCAAATATCATGCCATTGTGGATCCCATTAAAAAATATGATACTCATGAAGAAAAATTTCAGCGTAGAGGTTGGATAGGGACCATTTAGCTAATTAAATTATTAAAGAGAAGGAAGAACACAATGCGCTTATTATTCTAATGCCCCTATGCTCATCAAATTTGGTGGATTTTAGCATAGTAGTTTTAAAGATCAAACATATGCTTCAATTATTCTCCAAGCGGATCTTAATTCAAACTGTGCTCAAAATCTCACTTTAGTTTTGGCCCTCTAGCGTATTTGGCCTAGAATAAATGCTAGTATTTTAAACAATAAGCAATCTGTTTTAATTAATGTCTGAAAAATCTCACTTCAAGTTAGAAGCACAACAATGATTCGAGAGGGGAATAGCTCTATAGCCTTCTCCTCGCTCAGTATGGAGGATCTCAAAACTTTCCAATTCTTTGACTTGCCATTCCATTATAAATACCAAAGATTCATCAATATTTCCAAGCATGCCTGGATGGTCCCCCTCTAAGATTTCATAAGATCAACTTCGATGGATCTACCACACAAAATTTAGGCCCTGCTAGTGGAATAGTGTGGAATCTTGAAGAAACATTGGTTTTTTTTAATATGCAAAGATTTGGGCAAGCCAATTACTAATTTCTCCCAACCCCTTGTCCTTATACAAGAGAGTTTATCTGGAAACAAAACACCATATTTCACAGTTATTCATCAAAGGTGAGTCCCAACACTACAATTGTGGAATTTAATATCCAAAGTATTAAAAAGAGTCGAGTTTGAAGTCCTCAAGTTTCCCCAAAAGTTACTCCCAATTAGAAGATGGACACTATTTTGGATTGTCTCTTCAAACAACTCTAGGAGTTCAAAGACATCCACCTCTTAATATTATACATGCAACCATAATCACATTGCAGACAAACTAGTTTTAACTTAATTTTAGTTGTAACTTTCCTTGTTTTCCTTCAAGACATCTTCAACAAACAAATCCTTTTGTGACATGTTCCTCGTTTCTTTTGTGGGCTATTGTGCGAGTCTTTACTTTTGCACCTTACTTGTTATCCCTAGTGTGTCCTTATGTACTTTGCAGTTTTACACATGCATTACTTACTTTAGCCAAAACTTGTATCCCTTTCTTATTCTTCCTTGCACAACTCTCAACCACCTTCCTTCTACGCAAGTGGCCTTTTGCATAGTTCAAAACAACCTTCCAAAATGTTGCATTATGCAATTATGCAAAACTAGAGTTATTTTATTTCTCACTTGATTGACTCTATTTATGTTTGATGCAAGATTGTTGATTCCCTTATGATGCTCCTGCATCAGACCCTCGTGATAATTAAAATATAATCTCATGTATACAAGTAGGATTGGATTGGTAGAACCATTTTTTTAGTTGGCTGCCTCGACCATGATGTTCCCCTACATCAGATGTGGCACCTAAGTAGGCTCACTCAGTGCCTTCTCCTTTATACCGTCATTGGGACATAAAGCATCCTCCTCTGCCTAATTCCAATACCCTTCCTCTTTTTTCCCTTTCTTCTTCTTGTGGGTCTGCACCCACCTCTATTTGCTCTTATGGTCCTATGCCCAACTTTGTCTCCTTTGGGTCTATGCCCATTTTCATCTCTCCTTGTTCTGCACCCATTTTTATCTCTCATGGGTGGTTACAACTTTCCTTGTTTTCCTTTAGGACACATTAAATGAATAACTCCTTTTACGTCATGTTCCTAGGTGCTTTGTGGGCCTTTGTTCTTTCGTGTGTTGTGTGAACCTTTACTTTTGCAACCTATTTCTTATCCCTAGTGTCTTTATATACTTTGTAGTTTTACACATGCGTTGCTTATTTTAGCCAAAACTTGTAACCCTTTCTTATTCTCTAAGTCCTTGCATAACTCTCAACCACTTTCCTTCCGCACAAGTGGCCTCTTGTGTAGTCTAAAACAACCTTCCAAAATGTTGTGTTATACAATGTGCACAACTAGAGTTGTTTTGTTTCTCACCTGATTAACTTTGTTTTTGTCTATGCAAGATTTTCGATTCCCTGTGATGCTCCTGCATCAGACCCTCATGATAATTAAAATGTGAGCTCCTGCATACAAGTAGGATTGGAATGGTAGAACCATTTTTTTAGTTGGTTATGTTGACCACGGTGTTCTCTTACATCGGATGTGGCACCTAAGTAGGCTTGCTCGATGCCTCCTCTACACTGTCATTAGGACATAAACAATTCTCCTCTGCCTAGATCTAATACCTTTCCTCTTCTTTCCTTTTTTTTCCTCTTGTGGGTTTTCACCCACCTTTATTTGCTCTTATGGTCATATGCCCACCTTCGTCTCCTTTGGGTCTACACCCAGTTTCATCTCTCATGGTTCTGCACCAACTTTTGTCTCTCGTGGGTGTATGCCCATTCTTGTCCATTCACCTCCAATGAAAGGTTTTCATACCTTTCATTTCCTTCTTTTTGTGCACCTTTCAGTTCTCATATATTATGTGCACTTTCTTCCTTTTATCACCTGCAACAAGTAGGCAGACTTACATGATATCCTTGCTTATGTTTCTCATAGGGTGCGTTTGTATGGTTTTGCTACTGCCTTTGTCCTTCAATTACCTTTATTTGATGCCCTTATTAGCATACAAGTCTTTATGGGGTCCGTCGACTCCTACCTTTTCTTCTTCCTCTATTATTGTGCACTTTGATCTGTCTGCTTGGACTGATATCCCTTTCAAGAGTTGTTCCTCATTAGTTTCAGGTTGATGGCCTCCTACCTTGCTCCCAATCGGTAGTGACTCCTTATCCTTCCACACAATGAAAATTGCACTACCTTGATTGGCTTCGGGCTGATTTTTACTAACCCCTCTCGGTAGCTCATCCATGTTGTGTGCAAACAATGTTGTGTTTTTTTTAGCTGTAGGTTGAATCTTCTCCTCTCTCATGCATCTTCATATGTTTTTTGTGCAGTTATGCCCACTTTTCCTTCCTTTTCTGTGTCTCTACATGGTGCAATGCTTTGTTGTCTTTGGGACAACATAGGTTCCATTGCAAGTGACTACCTCTTTCTCTTCTTCCCTTTACACCCTTCAACGCAAAATAGTGCTCGACATCTAATTCATTCCATCATTTTCTTAAGGCCTTGTTTTTTGGAGAACCTTTGTGTTTCAGCTTTAAGCTAATTCTTGATTCACATCAAAACCTTTGTGGCTTCTTTCCTCCTATTGGTCTCTCCCCGCTTCTCTATGGTATGCTTCCTCCCAACCATTTTTCTTTCTATCTATGCCATCCTTTCCTGTTGTATCTGCAATATGGAGGCTCTCTTCATTTTCCTCAAGTTTTATAACTCTGGGTCATGTCTTGTTTTGGCTTCTAGTTGAGCCATCTTTTGTGCTCTTCATTCTCTATTCATTTGTGTTTGATGGAGAACAACCTTTTCTGGCACCTTCTACCCAATACATTGATTGGAAGATGCTCCTACATCTTGATTACCTCACATTAGATGATCTATTTGCATCTTCATTGTTCTCACACGATTTATTATCAACCCACTTTTTCTTTTCATGTGAAGTGCCTCATAGTCGGCAATCTATCGATGGTTTCTCCTAATCTGTAAATTTGGACTATCTCACATTCAGTGATATGTCTGCATTCCACTTGGCTACCTAACTTTTAGTAATTTGTCGATGCTTCCCCTCTCCTTTCTAGTACAATGACTACCTCATGATTAACCAGCAGTCAATTCTAACACCACTCCTACAAGTTGTTTACAACCTCGTAACTTCTTACACTACCTATTTTTGCACTTTCTATTGTAATCCTATGTAGGCGCTTTGCACTATGGAATCGCTCTAATAAATTCTCCCTCTGTGATCCTATGTAGCTCTTCCCGACCAAGTGTATTCTTTGTTTATGTTCCACCCACTCACTGTCTACCTACCTCCCTCACGGTGGTGAATGATGCTCCACTAGTTGCCTCATGTTCAACAATCTGCTACCTTTACTTCTGCTAGCTTGTATCTCGCTTGCAAGTTTATCTTTTCTTCTTACATATCTGAAGGTTCAAAACCTTGCTTTGATATCAAATTGGTGTTAGCCGAGATCAGGGGTCCTAGTGAAGGGATACATTAACCACGTAGACATCAAAATTCCACGTAGTAGATCATGCTAATAAAGCATTTTATTCCTTAACTTCGGGTGTTACAAGATAATATAAACTTAGTAGCTATATATTGAGCTCTTGGATCTACTTAGTTCAATCCTCAGACATAGATATAAGTATCTTTATTTTTATCTGCTATGGTGTCCTTACAATATCATTCATCCATAGTTACGAGCCTTCACTTGTCTACAAAGTTTCTTTTCTCTTTGTCTAGCCTCAAACAATTTTTTTATCCCTTATGGGATCACTCTAACAAAGTCTTTCCTTGGCTTTTGAGCATTACAAATTCTAGATCGAGACCCCTTTTTTAGTTGCCTGAGCTTTAGTTGGTTCACTAAATTCCCACATAATTGGTCAACTTCATTAAACGTGGCTTTATGCAACTCTATAAACCTACTCTAGAAGTAACATAGCCTTTTACAAACCTTGAGTTGCAAAAGTAGATCTTGTCAGTCCCTTTTATTGTCACGTCATTTGCAGTACTAAGCTAGCCTAAAGAAAGGCTAACTGTAGGTCCTCACAACTAATTACTTATCCAACTATATTTTACTTCCTTAGGCTTGCATCAAATGCCCTGTGCCTGGTTTTTTGTGCACCCTTGTACCTTAAAATCTCCTCTTTTTCATGCACCATAATCATCATGCATTGGGTACCTTAGAGCTTAATTGCTGGTTGATTACGTTCTAGTCACATTTGAGTGCCCCTCAACTATGACTATGCACTGCTCTAATGTGCTCCCTTGATAAGCTTAACTCTTTGTGCATTTATTGCTCAAGTTTGAACTTAGCTTTGGTTGTAATTTTTCTTGTTCTTGTGAAACACACCTTTAATGAACAACTCTTGCACCATGGTTCTTGGAACTTTGTAGGCCTCGTTCTTTCATGCACTGTTAAGCAAGCCTTTACTTATGTACCTTACTTCCTATCCCTAGTGCATTTTTATATGCTTTGTAGCTTTGCAAATGTGTTGCTTGGCTTAACCAAAACTTGTACCCCCTTTTTATTCCCTAGCTCCTTGCATAACTCTCAGCCACCATACACAACCTTCGTTCCATATAAGTGGACTCCTGTGTGGTCCGTGTTACTGTGCACAACTAGAGTTGGTTTATTTCTCGTTTGATTGACTCTATTTTTGTCTAATGTAAGCTTATAAATTCTCTTATGATGCTCGTACATCAAACTCCCTAGACAATTAAAATATGAGCTCTTATTTACAAATAGTGTTGGAGTGGTAGAAGTGTCTTTTTGGTTGGCTGTGTTGACTACAGTGTTCTCATCCCCCTAGTGTGGCCCCTGAGTAGGCTCACTTGGTGCTTTCTTCTTTTTCAAACCCTCCTTGGATCATAAATTGTCCTCCTTTGCCTAGCTCTGATATGCTTCATCTTCATTCCCTTTCTTGTTCTTGTGGTTCTGCGCTCACCTCTATTTATTCTTATGGGCCTATGCATACTTTTATATCTTGTGGGCCTATGCCCACCTTTGTTCTTGTGGGTTTGCACCCACTTTTGTCTATCGTGGGTTTGTGCCCATTCTTTTTCATCCATCTCCTTCAAAAGGTCTTCATACCTTTCCTTTCCTTGTTTTTATGTGTCTTTCGCTTCTCCTTTGTTATATACACTCTCTTTATTATGTGGCCTATGGTAAGTAGGTATACATGCACGTCATTCTTCCATGTGTTTCTCATAGGTTATGTTTTCATGGTTCTTCCACTACCCTTGTTCTTCATTTCTCTTTGGTTGATGTTGTTAATGGCATGGAAGTCTCTATGGGGTTCATTGACTCCCACCTTTTCTTCTTCCTTTATTGTCGCACACTTACCTCTACATGCTTAGATTGATATCCCCTTCAGTCATTGTTCGTGGTCAGTCTTGAGGCAATGGTGTCCCGCCTTGCTTCTAATCAGCAATAACTCCTTTTCCTTGCACATAATGAAAATTGCACTCCCCTGATCTGCTTCATGTCGATTTTGGTTAACTTATCCTGCTAGGTCCTACTGATCATGTGCAAACAATGTTGCATTTCTGTTAGTTGTAAGCCGACTCTTCTCCTCACCATATTAGGATGCTATTAGTGGAGTTACGTCCACTTGTCCTTCCCTTCTCACGTCTCTCCATGGTGTAATGCTTTGTTATCTTTGGGACAACTTAGGCTCGATTGCGCACTACCATTTTATCTTAATCTCTTCAGAATTCAGGTAAATGCCAACCATAAATAAACTTGCACTCATTCATCTCTCCATCTTTGTGCCTTTTGAATGACACATCTCTTCTGCTTGGCTGCCCTTCTTGAATTTCTCGTGTGCAACTTTTCTTTTTCCTTCTTCCTTCCTTGGTGCAATGATGTTTTCATTAGGGCTCATGTTCTATTCAGCTAGTGCTCACTCCAGTGCCTCTATTTCCTCTGGTGCACCTTTGGACTCACGTGCCTCACTCTCATTTTAATTGCACTCAACAACTCCTAATTATTCTCTATGTAACTCTTCTTCCTCTTTGTCAAGTACTTTACATTGTGTGCTTTGATTGATACCCCTTCAAGCGTTGTTCCTAGTTAGTTTTAAGTTGATGGCCTCTTACCTTGCTCTTAATCAGTAATGACTCCTTTTCCTTCTGTGTAATGAAAATTGCACTCCTTTGATTGGCATCGGGCTGATTTTGGCTAATTCATCTCGGTAACTTATCTATGTCGTGTGCAAACAATGTCTTGTTTTTGTTAGTTGCATGTCGACTCTTTTCCTCTCCGCATGCATCTTCAGATGCCTTTTGTGGAGTTATGCCCACTTTTGTTTCCCTTTGCGTGTCTCTCCATGGCACAATGCTCTATTATCTTTATGACAACTTAGGTTCCACTGCAAGTTGTTACCTCTTTATCTTCTTCCCCTAATGCTTTAGGCAAATTTATACCACAAATAGACTTGCACTCTTTTGCCTCTCTATGTCTATGCCTTTTGAAGGACACATCTCTTTTGCATGGATGTTGTGCTTGAATTTCACTTGTGTAACTTCTCTTTTGCCTTCCTCATCTATTGACACAATGTTGTTTGCATTGGTGTTCAATCTCTATTTAGCTGGTACTTGCACTAATGCCTCTATTTACTTTGACACACTTTTAGACCCATGCGCTTCACTCTTATTTATGCTTCACTTAACAACTCCTAGTTGATCTCTAGGCAACTCTTCTCCTTCTGCAACATCTCTCATTGTTTCTTCTTTGGGTGCTTCCTTCAGAGAAGTTTCTCCTTGTCGAAGGTCCTTTAGAGCCTCTCCTTCCTCAGGCTCATTTTGCATTGCATCTGGGGCTAAGGGTTATCTTCTATCCATCACACACCATTGCATATGGATAATTGCTCCAAGATTACTCCATGTTGTTGTCAACCAATCCTTTGCTTTATGGAGATCTAATGCTCTCAACCCTTCCTTCGGTGCATCCTCCACTTCAAGCACTAACACTTGTGCTCTCTTAAGGTTTCTTCTTGTGCGCTCTTATCTCTGTGTAGGCTTCTCCTAGACCTTGTGTACCTTCTTGTGCTCTCGCTAGCTCTTATGGAATGATATCCACAATTGCTCTAACTTCCCTCTCTATCATTGTTGTTGTATTACAATCCATTATTTTATGGGGATACAAGGTTCTCAACCCTTCTTTTGGCACATCCTCCACTGTGAGCACCAGAACACCTATGCTCTCTTTAGGGTTCTTATGTGCCCTATTTTTGTGCAGATTGGTGCTATACCTTCCACATCTCCATGCACTCTTACTAGATCATGTGGAATGATATCCACTTTTCCTTCACCCATTTCACTCCACTACAACTGGGTTTAATCTTGGTTTCACTCCTCTATTGTTGCTTCCATGAAATACCTTCTTTTCCTTTGCTTCTTAAGCATCTTCTTTATGCAGCCTTCTCCGTAATGCCTTCTGAGATCAGCATTAGCTCCCACTCTTTCATCTTCTCAGGGGGATCTTTCTGACCTCTGCATTACTCCCATCTTGGCTCCTCTTCCGCATTGCCTTTCATGGCAATAATTTCTTCTTTACTTTGGAAGCGAGGCTTTGAAGGTTACCCTCAACATCTATCGAGTCTTCTCCATTTGAGATGGCCTTCTCGGTACACTACTTGGTTTTGTAGTTTAGAAATTATTTGTTGCCAAGTTTTGACCCTCTTATTGCTTTCCTTCTTCCTCTTTTATCACGCACTTCGCTTTGTGTGCTTGGACCGATATCCCATTCAATTGTTGTTCCTAAATAGTTTTGAGGTGATGGCCTCCTGCCTTGGTCCCAATCGGTAGTGTTTCCTTTTGCTTTCATGCAATGAAAATTGCACTCCTTTGATTGGCATCAGGTTGATTTTGGGTAATTCCTCTTGGTAGCTTATCTATGTCATGTGAAAAAAATGTCTTGTTTTGTTTATCTACATGTCATCTCATCTCCTCTCCTCATGCATCTTCAAATGCCTTTTGTGAAGTTATGCCCACTTTTTCTTCTCTTTGCTTGTCACTCCATGGTAAAATGCTCTATTGTCTTTATGACAACTTAGGTTCTACTACAAGCTGCTTCCTCTTTCTCTTCTTTCTCTAATGCTTTAGGAAAATTTCTGCCACAAATAGACTTACACTCTTTTGCCTCTCTATGTCTATACCTTTCAAATAACACATCTCTTTCGCATGGCTGTTGTGCTTGAATTTCACCCGTGAAACTTCTCTTTCACCTTCCTCATATATTGACATAATGTTGTTTGCATTGGCGCTCAATCTCTCTTCAGCTGGTGCTTGCACCAACGCCTCTATTTCCTTTATCGCACTTTTGGACACATACACCTCACTCTTATTTATGCTTTACTCAATAACTCCCAGTTGATCTCTAGGCAACTCTTCTCCTTCTGTAACATCTTTCACTATTTCTTCTTTGAGTGATTCCTTCAGGGAAGTTTCTCCTGGTCGAAGGTCCTTTAGAGCCTCTCCTTCCTCAAGCTCATTTTGCTTTGCATCTAGAACTAAAGGTTATCTTCTATCCGTCACACACCACTGCATATGAACAATTGCTCCAACATTACTCTATGTTGTTGTTATGAACCAATATTTTGCTTTATGGGGATCTAGTGTTCTCAACCCTTTCTTTGGTGTATCCTCCACTTCGAGCACAATAACACTTGTGCTCTCTTAAGGGTTCTTATGCATCCTTATCTCTATGTAGGCTGCTTTGACACCTTGTGCACCTTCTTGCGCTCTCACTGGCTCTTGTGGAATGATATCCACAATTGCTCTAGCATCCCTCTCTATCGTTGTTTTTGTGCTACAATCCAATACTTTTATGGGGATATAGGGTTCTCAACACTTCCTTTAGCACATTCACCACTGTGATCACAAGAACACCTATGCTCTCTTTAGGGTTCTTATGTGCCCCTATCTTTGTGCAGACTGGTGCTATACCTTCCACACCTTCGTGTACTCTTGCTATCTCATGTGGAATGATCTCCACTTTTCCTTCACTTATTTCACTCCACTACAACTGGGTTTATTCTTGGTTTCACTCTTCTATTGTTGCTTCCATGAAATAACCTTCTTTTCCTCTGCTTCTTATGCATTTTATTTATGTAGCCTTCTCTTCAATGCCTTTCAAGATCAGCAGTAGCTCCCACTCTTTCATCTTCTCAAAGGGCTCTTTTTGACCTCCACATTGCTCCTATGTTGGCTCCTCCTACGCATTGCCTTTCATGGTAACACATACTTCTTTACTTAGGGAGAGAGGGTTTGAAGGTTACCTTCAATAGCTTTTGATTCTTCTCCTCCATTTGAGATGGCCTTCTGGGTGCACTACTTAGTTCCATAGTTTGGAAATTATCTATTGCCAAACATTCACCTTTTTATTGCTTTTATTCTTCTTTTTTTGTCATTCACTTCGCTCTGTGTGCTTGGACTGATATCCCCTTCAAGCATTATTCCTAGATAGTTTTAAGTTGATGATGGTAGTGACTCGTCCTTTCGTAGAATGACAATTGTACTCCTTTCATTTGCATCAGGTTGATTTTGGCTAATTACTCTCAGTAGCTCATCCATGTCGTGTCTAAATAATGTCTTATTTTTGTTAGCTACATATTGACTCTTCTCCTCTCCTAATGCATCTTCAGATACTTTTTATGGAGTTATGCCCACTTTTCTGTATCTTTACGTGTCTCTCCATGGCATTAGGCTCTATTATCTTTATGACTACTTAGGTTCCACTTCAATTTGCTACCTCTTTCTCATCTTCCCCTAATGCTTTAGGCAAATTTCTGCCAGAAATAGACTTGCGTTATTTTGCATGGTTGTTGTGCTTAATTTCACCTGTACAACTTCTCTTTCGGCTTCCTCATCTATTGACACAACGTTGTTTACATTGGCGCTCAATCTCTCTTTAGTTGGTGCTTACACCAAAACCTGTATTTCCTTTGGCGTACTTTTGGACCCATGCACCTCACTATTATTTGTGCTTCACTCAATGACTCCCAGTTGATCTTTAGGCAACTCTTCTCCTTTTGCAACATCTCTCACTGTTTCTTCTTTGGGTGCTTCTTTCAGGGAAGTTTCTCCTAGTCGAAGGTCCTTTAGGGCCTCTCCTTCACGCTCATTTTTCTTTGCATTCGGGGCTAAAGGTTATCTTCTATCCATCACCCACTGCTATACATGGATAATTACTCTAGCATTACTTTATGGTGTTGTTGTTGTGAACCAATCCTTTATTTTATGGGAATCTATTGTTCTTGACCCTTCCTTCGATGCATCCTCTACTTCGAGCACAATAACACTCGTGCTCTCTTAAGGGTTTTTGTGCCCTTATCTCTGTGCAAGTTGCTCCTACACCTTGTGCACCTTCTTACACTCTCGTTGGCTCTTTTGGAATGATATCCACAATTGCTCTAACATCCCTCTCTATCGTTGTTATTGTGCTACAATCCATTACTTTATGGGGATAGAGGGTTTTCAACCCTTCCTTTGACGCATCCTCCACTCTGAGCACAAAAACACTTGTGATCTCTTTAGGGTTCTTCTTATGTGCCCCTTCCTTTGTGCAGATTGGTGTTATACCTTCCACACCTTCATGCACTCTTGTTGGCTCATGTGGAATGATATCCACTTTTCCTTCACTCATTTCACTCCACTACAACTGGGTTTATTCTTAGTTTCGCTCCTCTATTGTTGCTTCCATGAAATAACTTTCTTTTCCTCTTCTTCTTATACATCTTCTTTATGTAGCCTTCTCCTCAATGCCTTTGTCCTTCAATTACCTTTGCTTGATACCCTTAGTGGCATACAAGTCTTTATGGGGTCTGTCGACTCCTACCTTTTCTTCTTCCTCTATTATCATGCACTTCGATATATCTACTTGGACTGATATCCCCTTCAAGCATTGTTCCTCATTAGTTTCAAGTTGATGGGCTTTTGCCTTGCTCCCAATCAGTAGTGACTCCTTATCCTTCCACGCAATGAAAATTGCACTTCCTTGATTAGCTTCGAGCTGATTTTTTATAACCCCTCCCAGTAGCTCATCCATGTTGTTTGCAAACAATGTTGTATTTTTGTTAGCTATAGGTCGACTCTTCTCCCCTCATGCATCTTCGGATGTTTTTTGTGGAGTTATGCCTGCTTCTCGTTCCTTTTTTGTGTCTCTCTATGGTGTAATGCTTTGTTGTCTCTAGGACAACATAGGTTCTACTACAAGCGAGTACTGCTTTCTCTTCTTCCCCTAATGCTTTAGGCAAATGCCTGCCACAAATAGACTTGTGCTCATTTGCTTCTCTATGCCTGTGCCTTACGAAGGACACATCTCTTTTGCATGGTTGTTGTGCTTGAATTTCACCTATGCAAAATCTCTTTCGCATTTATCATTCATTGACACAATGTTGTTTACATTGGCGCTCAAGCTCTCATCCGTTGGTCCTTTCATAAAACACCTTTGGACCCCTCCACCTCACTCTCATTTTTGCTTCACTTAACAACTCCCAGTTGCTCTCTAGGGAACTCTTCTCCTTCTACATCTCCCACTGCTTCTTCTTTCAGTGCTTCCTTCAGGGAAGTTTCTCTTGGTCGAAGGTCCTCTATAACCTATCCTTTATGTGGCTCATTTTCCATTGCATCTGGGGCTAAAGGTTATCTTCTATCCATCACACACTATTGCATATGGACAATTGCTCTAACATCCATCTATGTTGTTATTGTTGTGCAAAAATCCTTTACTTTATGGGGATCTATAGTTCCCAACCATTCCTTCGGTGCATCCTCCATCTGAGCATAATAATACTTGTGCTCTCTTAAGGGTTCTTAAGTGCCCTTGTCTTTGTGCATGCTGTTCTTACACCTTGCGAACCTTCTTGCACTCTCGTTGGATCTTGTGGAATGATATCCACCTTGCCTTCACCTATTATGCTATGTTGTAACCGAGCTTCTTCTTGGCTTCACTCCTCTGTTGTTTCTTTGGTACAACTACCTTATTCGCCTTTGCTTCTTATGTAACTTCTTTACCCAATGTTCTCTTCAACATCGTTTGAGGTCGTTGTTGGCTCCCACTTTTTAATATTTTTAATATTACCGTGAATGACTTTTTTTGACCTTTGCATTACTCTCATGCTAGCTCCTTTGGTGTGTCACCCTTTATGGAAACTTTTTCTTCACTTTGGCAGCGAGGCTTTACAAGTTACTTTTTGCAGCTTTCGTGTCTTCTCCATTTGAGATGGCCTTTTGAATGCACTACTTGGTTCAATAGTTTGGAATTCATATGTTCCCAATCATGAACCCTCGTTTTGCCTTTCCATCTCCTTCTCTAATGGAGATCTCTCTAGCTATCTACTATGCTATTATGGAGCCTTTTATGTGCATACTCCACCCTTACGGAGTCCTTTACACCCTTCAATGCAAAATAGTGCTCAATATCCAATGCACTCCATCATTTCCTAAGGGCCTTCTTTTCTGGAGAACCTTTGTGTTCCAACTTTAAGCTAATGCTTTATTCGTATCAAAACCTTTGTGGCTTCTTTCCTCCCATTGGTCTCTCCCCGCTTTTCTATGGTATATTTCCTCCTAACCATATTTATTTCTATCCATGCCATCCTTGTTGCATCTATAATATGGAGGCTATCTTGTCACGACCTCTCTTCTTGCATTGTCGACTTGTGCTCATACTTTAAGTTGATTTGGACCTCATTTAATATTTTATTGTCAGAATGAGTTAATTTTTTTTAAGTTAACTTTTAATTTCATTTTTCAAAATTTCAAAGCAAGGTAAGTTTTAATTTCATTTTTCAAAATTTTAAAAATAAAAAGGGAATTAAATTGATTAAGTATTAAAGCTTTTTCTTTTCACATAAATGTATAAATACAATGTTGTCTTAATATATATGCGTAAAAATAATGAATGGATTAATATTGGAAATCGTCAAAAGTTATTTTTTTATAAAAAGGGATTTTTATTTTATTTAATTATTTTAATTTTAGAACTTTCAAATAAACTATATTTCCGTAGATAGTTTAAGAGTTCAATTATTATTTTTATTAACTATATATTTTTTAAATAATTTTTAAGATAATTAATTAATTATAAATTATAAATAATTTTAGGTTATTAATTAATTACATTTAATGTAAAACTTACAAATATTAAAATAAAACCAATCTAACCTAAAGCCCACCTTACATGCTAAATCCATGCATGCAAATCTGAGAACACTTGCTAACTAGACCTTCTACAACGCCATATAGGGAGGCAAAACAATTATAAACTATTAGTTATAAAATATCCTTCTTTCAGTTTGGAGTAATTCGTTCCACCTCCCGAAGTTCTACGCCACCTTAACACATGCAAATAAAATGAGACTGCCACTTAAGAATGGGTTAAGCCAATCAGGGAGAAAATTGAAGAGATATTTTTTTGTAAAAACAGTTTTAAATTGACATCAATGCAGAAGTAAAAGGAGCAGAAAAAAAAATAGAGCAGAGAGGAGAGAGAGACGCTTTGCAAGGAGAGGGAAACGATTTATTTGCAGAAGTGGAGGGAGAAGAAAGGGATCGCAGAATTGGAGGGAGAAGAAAGGGATCGCAGAATTGGAGGGAGAAAGGACGCTTGCAACACCATATCAAGTTTTATTCCATTTGTTTTTTTACTCAACCAACATCAACACCGTCGCCATTTACTTATTCTTTAGCTGCTTTCAATTCAAGCGGATTCACATTTCATTTTAGTCAAAGATTTCAACGGTAAAGGTAAATATTTTATTTATTTAAAATGTTTGGTAAAAAAAAATTGTTTTATTTAATTTATAAAATAAATGATTTTTATTTTATTTTATTTACATGAAAGGTAGATATTTTATTATATTTTAAATTGTAAAATAAATATTTTATATTATTTAAATTGGAAGTAAATAATTTATTTTATTTACATGAAAGGTAGATTATATTATTTTATTTTAATTGTAAAATAAAGAATTTATTTTATTTAAAATGGAAGGTATATAATTTGTATTATTTAAATTGAAAGGTAGATATTTTATTTAAAATTTTAGAATAAATATTTTATTTTATTTAAATTATAAGGTAAATAATTTATTTTATTTAAATTGTAAGAGAAACATTTTATTTTATTTAAATTGTAAGATGAATATAATATTTCATTTAAATCGTAAGGAAAAAAATCCTTCATTCTAGGGTTAAACCTTCAAATTTGAGAACCCTCCTTTCAAACGTATAAAGGATTTATCTAAATTTAAGTTCAATAAATTCCTTGTGTATAAGTTATTGTTTTTAGAAAAGTTTACCTAAATAGGCTAAAGATATAATTGTCCAGAATAAACATAGTTGAAAATCGACATGATGACTAAACTAGGAGATTATGTTTCTACTTTCCTATTAAAGAATTTGCTTTTGAAATATAATGCATTAATTTATTTTCAAGTATACTTTACTTTTCAAATCTCAAACTTAGATTAAGAATTTAAGGTTAAACAAAACTACGTAGCGTTCGGTATTAAGCGGTGCCTCTGGCTCACGTTTACGGGTAATGCCGTCGCGCTTGAGCTACTGCATCCATAGCCTAATATAGCTGCAACAACGACGTCTGGGCATCGTCCCTATAAACCGTCGGGGAGAAATAAGGATCATGTCATGTCATTAAGACCAAGAGGTGGGATAATCCCTCTTGGTCAACAACACTAATTAAGATAAAGAAATGACTTCGACTATTTTAGATGATTTTGACTTGTGAACTTATGAAATAAAATGGATAAAATATATTTTTTACTCAAAACTCGATATCACCAAAAAGGAGCAATAAAAATTAAGATTGAGAGTGTCAAACCAGTTATTATCAAGAAACCACCAACCATATGGCTCTTAGATAACGAAACTTTGGCAACAACAATTGTACGGATTATGATGTCTAAAGCAAGGATCAAAAACATTGTTGATGTAATTAAAGAGTAGAAAAGGGGGATGTAGATTGCAAATGTTTTTTTCTATTTTTTGTTAAGATTTTGGGCTAGTTTAGTAAAACAAGTATTCGATCACTTGAATTGATACTTTTACACTCCTATTTGGCTAGCAATCATAGAGGGACTATCTGGGGAACTGGACTCTAGAAAGGACTGCATACACAGATCTATAGTTCACATGAAATTTAGAATAGAAAATAGAAATACATATATACTACACCTTGATCCTGTTCAGAAGTAGGTATGTAGGCAATTTGGGAAGTGAAAGATGCTTCCAATACGCAGGTGAATAGGATGGGGTTTGGTGTTGTGCACTAAACAAAATTAAATTTAAATGAAAAGGCAAGACCATTGTAATAAAACCCTAGTTTAGATAAACAAACAAATATAATTCTATGATATACTCGAAAGGATCCCGCTTAGATTATCATAGTTCCTGAGGCTTTAGGCCAAATTATGAGGGAAAATGTGACTTTCGTTATATGTTTTATACATGCTACTGTTACGATGACCTCGGTGCTTATCTAGTAGAGATAAGTGGTGAACAGTGAGTGACTCAGGATCTGGTTGATCCCAATGAATCAAGTCTCTAGTCAGAGCATAACCTACTCATGTGTAGATGCCTAACCCATATGGTTAGACACTTGCCCATTTGGCAAAAAAATCTCATATTTGGTGATCTGTCTGCATTCCACTTGGCTACCTAACTTTTAGTAATCTGTCAATGCTTCCCCTCTCCTTTATAGTGCAATGGCTACCTCATGGTTAACCATCTGTCAATTCTCACACCACTCCTATAGGTTGCTTATAACCTTGTAACTTCTTACACTACCTGTTGTTTCCCTTTCTGTTGCAATCCTATGTAGGCACTTCGCACTATGGAATCACTCTAACAAATTCTCCCTCCATGATCCTACGTAGCTCATCCCGACTAAGTGTATTCTTTGTTTATGTTCTACCCACACACCCTACCTCCCTCATGGTGGTGAATGATGCTCTACTAGTTGCCTCACGTTCAACAATCTACTACCTTTGTTTTTGCTAGCTTGTCTCTCACTTGCAAGTTTATCTTTTCTTCTTACATATCTGAAGGGTCACAACCTTGCTTTGATATCATATTGGTGCTGGCCAAGATTAGGGGCCTAGTCAAGGAATACATTAACCATGTAACCCTCAAAATTCCACGTAGTGGATCATGATAATAAAGCATTTTATTCTTTAACTTCAGGCATTACAAGATAATATAAACTTAGTAGCTATATATTGAGCTCTTGGATCTACTTAGTCCAGTCCTCAGACATAGATATATGCTCTACTAGTTGCCTCACGTTCAACAATCTACTACCTTTGCTTCTGCTAGCTTGTATCTCGCTTGCAAGTTTATCTTTTCTTCTTACATATCTGAAGGTTCACAACCTTGCTTTGATATCATATTGGTGCTGGCCGAAATCAAGGGTCCTAGTGACGGAATACATTAACCATGTAGCCCTCAAAATTCCACGTAGTAGATCATGCTAATAAAGCATTTTATTCTTTAACTTCAGGTGTTACAAGATAATATAAACTTAGTAGATATATATTGAGCTCTTTAATCTACTTAGTCCAGTTCTCAGACATAGATATAAGTATCTTTCTTTTTATTTACTATGATGGCCTTAGAATACCATTCATCCATGATTACGAGCCTTCACTTGTTTACAAAGTTTCTTTTCTTTTTATCTTGCCTCAAACAATTTTTTTATCCCTTATGGGATCACTCTAACAAAGTCTTTCCTTGGCTTTTAAGCATTATAAATTCTAGACCAAGACCCCTTTTTTAGTTGCTTGAGCTTTAGTTGGTTCACTGAATTCCCACATAATTGGTCAACTTCATTTAATGTGGCTTTATGCAACTCTACAAACCTACTCTAGAAGTAGCATAGCCTTTTCTAAACCTCGAGCTGCACAAGTAGATCTTGTCAGTCTCTTTTGTTGTCACATCATTTGCAGTACTAACCTAGCCTAAGGAAAGGCTAACTATAGGTCCTCAAAACTAATTACTTATCCAATTATCTTCTACTTCCTCAGGCTTGCATCAAATGGCCTATGCCTAGCTTTTTATGCAACCTTGTACCTCAAAATCTCCTCCATTCCATGTGTCATCATCATCATACATTGGGTACCTTAGAGCTCAATCACTGGTTGATTACGATCTAGTCACATTTGAGCGCCCCTCGACTATGACTATGCACTGCTCTAATGTGCTCCCTTGATAAGCTCAACTCTTTGTGCATTTATTGCTCAAGTTTGAACTTAGCTTTGGTTGCAACTTTTCTTGTTCTTGTGAAACACACCTTCAATGAACAACTCCTGCACCACAATTCTTGGAACTTTGTAGGCCTCGGTTCTATCATGCACTATTGAGCAAGCCTTTACTTCTGCACCTTACTTACTATCCCTAGTGCATCTTTATGTGCTTTGTAGCTTTACGACTGTGTTGCTTAGCTTAACCAAAACTTGTACCCCCTTTTTATTCCCTAGCTCCTTGCGTAACTCTTAGCCACCATGCACAACCTTCCTTCCATGCAAGTGGACTCTTGTGTGGTATGTGTTACCGTACACAATTAGAGTTCGTTTATTTCTCATTTGACTGACTCTATTTTTGTCTAATGCAAGATTACAAATTTGCCTATGATGCTCCTGCATTAAACTCCCTAGACAATTAAAATATGAGCCCTTGTTTACAAATAGTGTTGGAGTGGTAGAAATGTCTTTCTGGTTGTTTGTGTTGACTACAGTGTTCCCGTCCCCTGGTGTGCCACCTGAGTAGGTTCACACGGTGCTTCCTTCTTTTAAAAACCCTCCTTGGATCATAAACTGTTCTCCTCTACCTAGCTCTGATACACTTCATCTTCCTTCCCTTTCTTGTTATTGTGGTTCTGCGCTCAGCTCTGTTTATTCTTGTGGGCCTATTCCCACCTTTGTTCTTGTGGGTTTGCACATAGTTTTGTCTATCGTGTGTTTGTGCCCATTCTTGTTCATCCATCTCCTCCAAAAGGTCTTCATACCTTTATTTTCTTTGTTTTTGTGTGTCTTTCACTTCTCTGTTATGCACACTCTCTTCCTTATGTGGCCTATGGCAAGTAGGTATACTTGCATGCCATTTTAACATGTGTTTCTCTTGCATTAAACTCCCTAGACAATTAAAATATGAGCCCCTATTTACAAATAGTGTTGGAGTGGTAGAAATGTCTTTCTGGTTGGCTGTGTTGACTACAATGTTCCCATCCCCCTAGTGTAGCACCTGAGCAGGCTCATGCGATGGTTCCTTCTTTTTTAAACCCTCCTTGGGTCATAAACTGTTCTCCTCTGCGTAGCTCTGATACAGTTCATCTTCCTTCCCTTTCTTTTTTTTGTGGTTCTGCACTCACCTATGTTTATTCTTGTGGGCCTATGCCCACCTTCATATCTTATGGGCCTAAGCCCACCTTTGTTCATGTGGGTTTGCACCCACTTTTGTCTATCGTGTGTTTGTGCTCATTTTTGTTCATCCATCTCCTCCAAAAGGTCTTCATACCTTTATTTTCCTTATTTTTGTGTGTCTTTTGCTTCCCCTCTGTTATGCACACTGTCTTCGTTATATGGCCTATGGCAAGTAGGTATACTTGCATGCCATTCTAACATGTGTTTCTCACAGGGTATGTCTACGTGGTTCTTCCACTACCCTTGTTCTTCATTTCTCTTTGGTTGATGTTGTTAGTGGCATGGAAGTCTCTATGGGATTTGTTGACTCCCACCTTTTCTTCTTCCTTTATTATCGCACACTTAACTCTACGTGCTTGGACTGATATCCCCTTCAGCCATTGTTCATGGTCAGTCTCAGGCTAATGGTGTCTTGCCTTGCTTCTAATCAACAATAACTCCTTTTCCTTGCACATAATGAAAATTGCACTCCCCTGATATGCTTCATATTGATTTTGGTTAACTTATCCTGTTAGGTCCTACTGGTCATGTGCAAATAATGCTATATTTTTGTTAGTTGTAAGCTGACTCTTCTCCTCTCACCCTATTCGGATGCCATTTATGGTGTTACATCCACTTGTCCTTCCCGCCTCATGTCTCTTCATGGTGTAATGCTTTGTTATCTTTGGGACAACTTAGGCTCGGTTACGCACTATCCCTTTGTCTTAATCTCCTCAGGTGCTCGTTTCAGTGCCTCTATTTCCTTTGGTGCACCTTTGGACCCACGTGCCTCACTCTCATTTTAATTGCACTCAACAACTCCCAATTGTTCTCTATGTAAATCTTCTTCCTCTTTATCACGCACTTTGCTTTGTGTGTTTGGACTGATATCCCCTTTAAGCGTTGTTCCTAGTTAGTTTTAAGCTGATGGCCTCCTGCCTTTCTTCCAATTGTAATGACTCCTTTTCCTTTCATGCAATGAAAATTTCACTCTTTTGATTGGCATCAAGCTGATTTTGGCTAATTCCTCTTGGTAACTTATAAATGTCGTGTGTAAACAATGTCTTGTTTTTGTTAGCTACATGTCGACTCTTCTCCTCTCATGCATCTTTAGATGCCTTTTATGGAGTTATGCCCACTTTTACTTCCCTTTGCATGTCTCTCCATGACGCAATGGTGTATTCTATTTATGACAACTTAGGTTCCACTGCAAGTTGCTACCTCTTTATCTTCTTCCCCTAATGCTTTAGGCAAATTTCTGCCATAAATAGACTTGCACTCTTTTGCCTCTCTATGTCTGTTCCTTTTGAAGGACACATCTCTTTTGCATGGATGTTGTGTTTGAATTTCACTCGTGCAACTTCTCTTTTGCCTTCCTCATCCATTGACATAATATTGTTTGCATTGGCGCTCAATCTCTATTTAGCTGGGACTTGCACTAACTCCTTTATTTACTTTGGCTCACTTTTGGACCCATGTGCTTTACTCTTATTTATGCTTCACTTAACAACTCTTAGTTGATTTCTAGGTAACTATTCTCCTGCAACATCTCTCATTATTTCTTCTTTGGGTACTTCCTTCAGAGAAGTTTCTCCTGGTCGAAGGTCCTTTAGAGCCTCTCTTTCCTCAGGCTCATTTTGCATTGCATCCGGGGCTAAAGGTTATCTTCTATCCATCGCACATCGCTGCATATGGATAATTGCTCCAACATTACTCTATGTTGTTGTGAACCAATACTTTGCTTTATGTGGATCTAGTGTTCTCAACCCTTCCTTTGGTGCATCCTCCACTTCAATAACTAACACTTGTGCTCCCTTAAGGGTTCATGTACACCCTTATCTTTGTGTAGGCTTCTCCTACACCTTGTGCACCTTTGTACACTCTTGCTGGCTCTTATGGAATGATATTCACAATTGCTCTAACTTCCCTCTCTATTGTTGTACTACAATCCATTATTTTATGGGGATATAGGGTTCTTAACCCTTCCTTGGACACATCCTCCATTGTGAACACTAAAAAACCTATGCTCTCTTTAGTGTTCTTCTTATGTGCCCCCATCTTTGTGCAGATTGTTGCTATACCTTCCACATCTCCATGCACTCTTACTAGCTCATGTGGAATGATACCCACTTTTCCTTAACTCATTTCACTCCACTACAACTGGGTTTATTCTTTGTTTTGTTACTCTATTATTGCTTCCATGAAATACCTTATTTTCCTCTGCTTCTTATGCATCTAATTTATGCAACCTTCTCCGTAATGCCTTCTGAGATCAGCATTAGCTCCCACTCTTTCATCTTCTCAAAGGGATCTTTCTGACCTCTGCATTACTCCCATCTTTGCTCCTCGTCCGCATTGCCTTTCATGGTATAATTTCTTCTTTACTTTGGGAGCGAGGCTTTGAAGGTTACCTTCAATATCTTTCGAGTCTTCTCCATTTGAGATGGCCTTCTCGGTACACTACTTGGTTCTGTAATTTGGAAATTATTTTTTGCCAAATGTTGACCCTCTTATTACTTTTCTTCTTCCTTTTTTGTTGTGCATTTCATTCTGTGTGCTTGGATCGATATCCCCTTAAATTATTGTTCCTAATTATTTTTAAGGTGATGGTCTCCTACCTTGATCCCAATTGGTAGTGACTCCTTTTGCTTCTGGGCAATGAAAATTGCAGTCCCTTGATTGGCATTGGACTGATTTTATGTAATTCCTCTTGGTAGCTCATCCATGTCTCATGCAAAAAATGTCTTGTTTTTGTTAGCTACATGTCGACTCGTCTCCTCTCCTCATGCATCTTCAGATGCCTTTTGTGAATTTATGTCCACTTTTTCTTCTCTTTGCTTGTCTCTCCACGGTGCAATGCTCTATTGTCTTTATGACAACGTAGGTTCCACTATAAACTGCTTCCTCTTTCTGTTCTTTCTCTAATGCTTTAGGCAAATTTCTGCTATAAATAGACTTACGCTCTTTCACCTCTCTATGTCTATGCCTTTTGAAGGACACATCTCTTTCGCATGGTTGTTGTGCTTGAATTTCACTTGTGCAACTTATCTTTCACCTTCCTCATCCATTGACACAATGTTGTTTATATTAGTACTCAATCTCTCTTCAACTGGTGCTTGCACCGATGCCTATATTTTATTTGGTGCACTTTTGGACACATACACCTCACTCTTATTTATTCTTCACTTAACAACTCCTAGTTGATCTCTAGGCAACCCTTCTCCTTCTATAACATATCTCGCTATTTCTTCTTTGAGTGCTCCCTTCAAGGAAGTTTCTCCTGGTCGAATGTCCTTTAAAGCCTCTCCTTCCTCAGGCTCATTTTGATTTGCATCCGGGGCTAAAGGTTATCTTCTATCCATCACACACCACTACATATGAACAATTGCTCCAACATTACTCTTTGTTGTTTTTGTGAACCAATCCTTTGCTTTATGGGGATCTAGTGTTCTCAACCCTTCCTTCGGTGCATCCTCCACTTTGGACACAATAACACTTGTGCTCTCTTAAGGGTTCTTCTTGTGCATCCTTATCTCTGTGTAGGCTGCTCTGACACTTTGTGCATCTTCTTGTGCTCTCGTTGGCTCTTGTGGAATGATATCCACAATTGCTCTAGCATCCCTCTCTATCGTTGTTGTTGTGGTATAATCCATTACTCTTATTGGGATATAGGGTTCTCAACCCTTACTTTGGCACATCCACCACTGCGATCACAAGAAAACTTGTGCTCTCTTTAGGGTTCTTATGTGCCCCTGTCTTTGTGCATACTAATGCTATACCTTCTACACCTTCATGCACTCTTGCTGGCTCATATGGAATGATATCCACTTTTCCTTCACTTATTTCAATCCACTACAAATGGGTTTATTCTTGGTTTCACTCCTCTATTGTTACTTCCATGAAATAACCTTTTTTTCGTTTGCTTCTTATGCATTTTCTTTATGTAGGGTTATTCTTATGTATCCTTATCTCTGTGTAGGCTTCTCTGACATCTTGTGCATCTTCTTGCGCTCTCATTGGCTCTTACGGAATGATATCAATAATTGCTCTAGCATCCCTCTCTATCATTGTTGTTGTGCTACAATCCAATACTTTTATGGGGATATAGGGTTCTCAACCCTTCCTTTGGCACATCCACCACTGTGATCACAAGAACACCTATGCTCTCTTTAGGGTTCTTATGTGCCTGTCTTTGTGCAGAGTAGTGTTATACCTTCTACATCTTCATGCACTCTTGTTGGCTCATGTGGAATGATATCCACTTTTCTTTCACTTATTTCACTCCACTAAAACTGGGTTTATTCTTGGTTTCGCTCCTCTATTGTTGCTTCCATGAAATAACCTTCTTTTCCTTTGCTTCTTACGTATTTTATTTATGTAGCCTTCTCCTCAATGCCTTCAGAGATCAGCATTAGCTCCCACTCTTTCATCTTCTCAAAGAGCTCTTTTTGACCTCCACATTACTCCCATGTTGGCTCCTCCTATGCATCGCCTTTCATGGTAACACATACTTCTTTACTTAGGGAGCGAGGCTTTGAAGGTTACCTTCAACGGCTTTCAAGTCTTCTCCTCCATTTGAGATGGCCTTCTAGGTGCACTACTTGGTTTTGTAGTTTGGAAATTATCTATTGCCAAAATTTCACCTTTTTATTACTTTTATTCTTCCTTTTTTTTCATGCACTTTGCTCTGTGTGCTTGGACTGATATCCCCTTCAAGCATTATTCCTAGATAGTTTTAAGTTGATGGTCTCCTACCTTGCTCCCAATTGGTAGTGACTCCTTTTCCTTTCATAGAATGAATATTGTACTGCTTTCATTGGCATCGGGCTGATTTTGGCTAATTCCTCTCAGTAGCTCATCCGTTTCGTGTGCAAACAATATCTTGTTTTTATTAGCTACATGTCGACTCTTCTTCTCTCTTAATGCATTTTTGGATGCTTTTTATGGAGATATGCCCACTTTTCTTTCTCTTTACGTGTCTCTCCATCGCATAAGGCTCTATTGTCTTTATGGCTACTTAGGTTCCACTACAAGTTGCTACCTCTTTCTCTTCTTCCCCTAATGCTTTAGGCAAATTTCTGCCACAAATAGACTTGTGTTCTTTTGCCTCTCTATGTCTATACCTTTTAAAGGACACATCTCTTTTGCATGGTTTTTGTGCTTAAATTTCACCCATACAACTTCTCTTTCAGCTTCCTCATCTATTGACATAATGTTATTCACATTGGCGCTCAATCTCTCTTCAGTTGGTGCTTACACCAACACCTCTATTTCCTTTGGCAAACTTTTGGACCCATGTACCTCACTATTATTTATGATTCACTCAATGACTCCTAGTTGATCTTTAGTTAACTCTTTTCCTTTTGCAACATCTCTTACTATTTCTTCCTTGGGTGCTTCCTTCAAGGAAGTTTCTCCTGGTCAAAGGTCCTTTCGAGCCTCTCCTTCACGCTCATTTTTCTTTGCATTCGGGTCTAAAGGTTATCTTCTATCCATCACCCATCACTGTATATGGACAATTACTCCAGCATTACTCTATATTATTATTGTGAACCAATGTTTTGCTTTATGGGGATCTAGTATTCCCAACCCTCCCTTCATTGCATCCTCACTTTGATCACAATAAAACTTCAGCTCTCTTAAGGGTTTTTCTTGTGTGCCCTTATCTCTGTGTAGGTTTCTCCTAAACCCTATGCACCTTCTTGCACTCTCGTTGGTTATTATGGAATGATATCCACAATTACTCAAACATCCCTCTCTATTGTTGTTATTATTCTACAATCCATTACTTAATGGGTATATAGGGTTCTCAACCCTTTGGTGCATCATCCACTATGAGCACCAGATCAGCTCTTTTTAGGGTTCTTACGTTCCCCTGTCTTTATGTAGACTGGTGCTATACCTTCCACACCTTCATGCACTCATGTTGGCTCATGTGGAATCATATCCAGTTTTCTTTCACTCATTTCACTCCACTACAACTGGGTTTATTCTTGGTTTCACTCCTCTATTATTATTTCCATGAAGTAACCTTCTTTTCCTCTGCTTCATATGCATCTTCTTTATGCAACCTTCTCCTCAATGCCTTTCGAGATCAGCATTAGCTCAGATTCTTTCATCTTCTCAAAGGGCTCTTTCTGACCTTCGCATACCTTCCACAAGAACTGATGCAGACTGGTGCTATACCTAAAGAGAGCATGGGGGCTATACAGACTGGTGCATGGGGGCTCTTTCTTTGTGTGCCCTTGTCTTTGTGTAGATTGGTGCTATACCTTCCACACCTTCATGCACTCTTGATGGCTCATATGGAATGATATCCATTTTTTCTTCACTCATTTCACTCCTCTACAACTAGGTTTATTCTTGGTTTCACTCCTCTATTATTGCTTCCATGAAATAACCTTGTTTTCCTATGCTTTATAGGCATCTTCTTTATGCAGCCTTATCAATGCCTTTCGAGATCAGCATTAACTCCCATTCTTTCATCTTCTCAAAGGGCTCTTTCTGACCTCCGCATTGCTCCTATGTTGGCTCCTGTGCATCACCTTTCATGGCAACACTTTCTTCTTTCCTTTGGGAGCAAGGCTTTGAAGGTTACCTTCAATGGCTTTTGAGTCTTCTCCTCCATTTGAGATGGCCTTCTGGGTGCACTATTTGGTTATGCAGGTTGGAAACTATCTATTGCCAAATTTTCACCCTCTTATTGATTTTATTCTTCCTCTTTTTTCATGCATTACGTTATGCGTGCTTGGATTTATATCCCCTTAAAGCATTGTTGCTAGTTAGTTTTAAGCTGATGGTCTCCTGCCTTGCTCCCAATGGATAGTGACTCATTTTCCTTCTGTGTAATGAAAATTCCACTCCTTTGATTTGTATTGGGCTGATTTTGGCTAATTACTCTCGATAACTCATCCATGTCATGTGCAAATAATGTCTTATTTTTTTTAGCTACATGTCGACTCTTCTCCTTTTGTCATGCATCTTGATATGCCTTTTGTGGAGTTATGCCCACTTTTCCTTCCCCTTGCATGTCTCTTCATGGCACAATGCTCTATTGTCTTTATGACAACTTAGGTTCTACTACAAGTTGCTACCTCTTTCTCTTTTTCCCCTAATGCTTTAGGCAAATTATTGCCACAAATAGGTTCCAATCCTCTATGTTGTTGTTGTTGTGAACCAATCCTTTGCTTTATGGGGATCTAGTGTTCTCAACCCTTCCTTTGGTGCATCCTCCACTTCGAGCACAATAACACTTGTGCTCTTTTAAGGGTTCTTGTGTGCCCTTATGTCTTTAAAGGCTGCTCCTACACTTTGTGCACCTACTTGCACTCTCGTTGGCCCTTGTGGAATGATATCCACAATTGCTCTAACATCCCTCTCTATCATTGTTGTGCTATAATCTATTACTTTATGGGGATATAGGGTTCTCAACCCTTCCATTGGCGCATCTTCCACTGTGAGTACAAGAACACCCCTCATCTCTTTAGGGTTCTTCTTATGTGCCCCTCTCTTTGTGTCGACTGGTGCTATACCTTCCACACTTTAATGTACTCTTACTGGCTAATGTAAAATGATATCCAGTTTTCCTTCACTCATTTCACTCCATTACAACTGGGTTTATTCTTGGTTTCACTCGTATGTTGTTGCTTTCATGAAATAACCTTCTTTTTATCTGCTTCTTTTACATCTTTATGCTACCTTCTCCTCAATGCATTTCGAGATCAGCATTAGCTCCCACTCTTTATCTTCTCAAAGGGCTCTTATTGACCTCCACATTGCTCCCATGTTGGCTCCTCCTGCATATGGTTTTTCATGGCAACACTTTCTTCTTTATATTGGGAGCAAGGATTTGAAGGTTACCTTTAACGGCTTTCGAATCTTCTCCTTCATTTGAGATGGCTTTCTGGGTGCACTACTTGGTTCTATAGTTTGGAAATTATCTGATGCCAAATTTTCACCCTCTTATTGCTTTTCTTCTTTTTTTATCACACACTTCTCTCTGTGTTTGGACTGATATCCCCTTCAAGCATTATTCCTAGTTGGTTTTAATTTGATGGCCTCCTGCCTTGCTTCTAGTCGGTAGTGACTCCTTTTCCTTCTATGCAATAAAAAGTGTAGTCCTTTGATTGGCATTGGGATGATTTTGGCTAATTCCTGAAGGTAGCTAATCCATGTCATGTATAAACAATGTCTTATTTTTGTTAGCTACATGTTGACACTTCTCTTCTCCTCATACACCTTGAGATGCCTTTTGTGGAGTTATGCCCACGTTTCCTTCCCTTTGTGTGTCTCTCCATAGCGCAATGCTCTATTGTCTTTAGGATAACTTAGGTTCCATTGCAAATTGCTACCTCTTTCTCTTCTTCCCTAATGCTTTATGCAAATTTCTGCCACTAATAGACTTGCACGCTTTTGCCTCTTTATGTATGTGCCTTTCAAAGGACACATCTCTTTGTGCCTTTGGTTCTTCTTAAGTGCCCCTATATTTATGCAGACTGGTGCTATACCTTCTACACCTTCATGCACTCTTGGTGGCTCATGTGGAATAATATCCACTTTTCCTTCATTCATTTCACTCCACTAGAACTGGGTTTATTCATGGTTTAACTCATCTATTATTGCTTCCATGAAATAACCTTCTTTTCTTCTTCTTCTTATGCATCTTCTTTATGTAGCATTGTCCTCAATGCCTTCTGAGATTAGCATTAGCTCCCAGTCTTTCATCTTCTCTATGGGCTCTTTCTGACCTCTGCATTGCTCCCATGTTGGCTCCTCCAAATCATCGCCTTTCATGGCAACGCGTTCTCATTTACATCAGGAGTGAGGCTTTGAAGGTTACCTTCAATGGCTTTTGAGTCTTCTCCTCCATTTGAGATGGCCTTTTGGGTGCACTACTTGGTTCTGTAGTTTGGAAATTATCTGTTGCCAAATTTTCTCCCTCTTATTACTTTTCTTCTTCCTCTTTTGTTGTGCACTTCACTCTGTGTTCTTAGATGGATATCCCCTTCAAGCATTGCTCCTAGTTAGTTTTAAATGGATGGCCTCCTGCCTTGCTCCCAATTAGTAGTGATTCCTTTTCCTTCTGTAATTGGTAGTGCTGATTTTGGCTAATAACTCTCGAAAACTTATCCATGTCATATGCAAACAATGTCTTATTTTTGTTAGCTACATGTTGACTCTTCTCCTCTCCTCATGCATTTTCAAATGCCTTTTGTATAGTTATGCCCACTTTTGCTTCCCTTTGTGTGTCACTCCATGGCATAATGCTATATCATCTTAATGACAACTTAAGTTCCATTGCAAGTTACGACCTCTTTCTCTTCTTCCCTTAATGCTTTAGGGAAATTTCTGCCACAAATAGACTTGCGCTTTTTTGCCTCTCTATATCTTTACCTTTCAAAGGACACATCTCTTTTTTATGGATGTTGTGCTTGAATATCACTCGTACAAATTTTATTTCACCTTTCTCATCTATTGACATAATGTTGTTTGCATTGGTGCTCAATCTCTATTCAGCTAGTTCTTGCACTAATGGCTCTATTTTCTTTGGCATACTTTTGGTCCCATGCGCTTCATTCTTATTTAAGCTTCACTCAATAACTCTTTGTTGATCTCTAAGTAACTCTTATCCTGCTGCAACATCTCTCACCATTTCTTCTTTGGGTATTTCCTTCAAAGAAGTTTCTCCTGGTCAAAGGTCCTTTAGAGCCTTTCCTTCCCCAAGCTCATTTTGTATTGCATCATGGGCTAAAGGTATCTTCTATCCATCACACACCACTGCATATGGATAATTGCTCCAGCATTACTCTATGTTGTTTTAGTGAACCAATCCTTTTCTTTATGGGGATCTAGTTTTCTCAACGCTTCCTTTGGTGCATCCTCTACTTTGAGCACAATAACACTTATGCTCTCTTAAGGGTTCTTGTGCTCCTTTATGTCTATGCAGGATGCTCTGACACCTTGTGCACCTTCTTGCACTCTCACTGGCTCTTGTGGAATATTATCCGCAATTGCACTAACATCCCTCTCTATCATTGTTGTGCGATAATCCATTACTCTATGGGGATATAGGGTTCTCAACCCTTCCTTTGGCCCATCCTCCACTGTAAGCATAAGAACACATGTGCTCTCTTTAGGGTTTTTCTTATGTGGCCCTATCTTTGTACAAACTGGTGCTTCATGCACTCTTACTAGCTCATGTGGAATGGTATCCACTTTTCTTTCACTCATTTCAATCTACTAAAACTGTGTTTATTCTTGCTTTCACTCCTCTATCATTGCTTCCATGAAATAGCCTTCTTTTCCTCTACTTCTTATGTATCTTCTTTATGAAACCTTCTCCTCAATGCATTATGTGATTAGCATTAGCTCCCACTCTTTCATCTTCTCCAAGGGCTCTTTCTGACCTCCGCATTGCTCTCATAATGGCTCCTCCTGTGCATTGCATTTCATGACAACACTTTCTTATTTACTTTTGGAGTGCAGCTTTGAAGGTTACCTTCAATGGCTTTCGAGTCTTCTCCATTTGAGATGGCATTCTGGGTGCACTACCTGGCTCTATAATTTAGAAATTATCTGTTGCCAAATTTTCACCCTCTTATTACTTTTTTTCTTCCTCTTTTGTCATGCACTTCACTCTGTGTGCTTGGACTGATATCCCCTTCGAGTATTATTCTTAGATAGTTTTACGCTGATGACCTCCTACATGTTGACTATTCTCCTCATGTGCAAATAATATCTTGTTTTTTATAGCTACATGTTGACTACTCTCCTCTCCTCGTGCATCTTCAGATGCCTTATTTGGAGTTATGCCCACTTTTCCTTCCCTTTATGTGTCTCTTCATGGCGTAGTGCTCTATTGTCTTTATGGCAACTTAGTTTCCACTACAAGTTACTACCTTTTTCTCTTCTTTGCCTAATGTTTTAGGCAAATTTCTGCCACAAATAGACTTGTGCTCTTTTGCCTCTCTATGTCTATGCCTTTCGAATGACACATCTCTTTTACATGGGTAGTATGCTTGAATTTCACCTGTACAACTTCTCTTTTGCCTTTTTCATCCATTGAAACATTGTTGTTTGCATTGGCACTCAATCTCTCTTCAGTTGGTGCTTGCACCAATGCCTCTATTTCCTTTGGCACACTTTTGGACCCATGCACCTCACTTGCTTCACTCAACAACTCCCAGTTGATCACTAGGCAACTCTTCTCCTACAACATCTCTTGTTGTTTCTTCTTTGTGTGCTTCCTTCAGGGAAGTTTCTCCTGGTCGAAGGTCCCTTAGAGCCTCTCCTTCCTCAAGCTTATTTTGCTTTATATATGGGGCTAAAAGTTATCTTCCATCCATCACACACCACTGCATATGGACAATTGCTCTAATATTACTCTATTTTGTTGTTGTTGTGAAGCAATCCCTTATTTTATGGGGATCTAGTGTTCTCAACCCTTCTTTCGGTGTATCCTCCACTTTGAGTACAATAACACTCTTAAGGGTTCTTCTTGTGCATCCTTATCTCCATGCAGGTGGCTCCTACACCTTGTGCATCCCTCTCTATTGTTGTTATTCTATAATTCATTACTTTATGGGGATATAGGGTTCTCAACCCTTCCTTTGGTGCATCCTCCATTATGAGCACAAAAACACCTGTGCTCTTTTTAGGGTTCTTATGTGCCCTTGTCTTTGTGTAGACTGGTGCTATACCTTCCACACCTTCATGCACTCTTGATGGCTCATATGGAATGATATCCACTTTTCCTTCACTCATTTCACTCCACTACAATTGGGTTTATTCTTGGTTTCATTCCTCTATCGTTGCTTCTATGAAATAACCTTATTTTCCTCTGCTTCTTATGCATCTCCTTTCTTATTTATGATTGAATTTTACCCGTGCAACTTCTCTTTTGCCTTCCTCATCCATTGACACAATGGTGTTTGTATTGGCACTCAATGTCTCTTCAGCTAGTGCTTGCACCATTACCTCTATTTCCTTTAGCACACTTTTAGACCCATACACCTCACTCTTATCTATGCTTCCCTCAACACCTCCCAATTTATCTCTAGGCAACTCTTCTCCTTCAACAACATATCTCATTATTTTTTCTTTGGGTGCTTCCTTCAGGGAAGTTTCTCCTGGTTGAAGGTCCTTTAGAGCCTCTCCTTCCTCAGGCTCATTTTTTTTTGCATCTGGGGTTGAAGGTTATGTTTTATCCATCACACACTGCTGCATATGGATAATTGCTCCAACATTACTCTATATTGTTGTTGTGAACCAATCCTTTGCTTTATGGGAATCTAGTGTTCTCAACCCTTCCTTCAGTGCATCCTCCACTTTGAGCACAATAACACTTGTGCTCTCTTAAGGGTTCTTGTGTGCCCTTATCTCTGTGTAGGTTGCTCCTACACCTTGTGTGCCTTCTTGCACTCTTTCTAGGTTTTATGGAATGATATCCACAATTGCTCTAACATCCCTCTTTATCATTGTTGTTATGCTACAATCCATTACTTTATGGGGATATAGGGTTCTCAACCCTTCCTTTGGCTCATCCTCCATTGTGAGTATAAGAACCCCTGTTCTCTCGTGAGGGTTCTTCTTATATGCCCCTATCTTTGTGCAGACTGGTGCTATACCTTCCACATCTTCGTGCACTCTTGATGGCTCATGTGGAATGATATCCACTTTTCCTTCACTCATTTCAATCTACTACGACTGGGTTTATTCTTGGTTTCACTCCTGTATTGTTGCTTCTATAAAATAACCTTCTTTTTCTCTGCTTCTTATGCATCTTTTTTATGTATCCTTCTCCTTAATGCCTTTCGAAATCAACATTAGCTCCCATTCGTTCATCTTCTTAAAGTTATTTTTTTGATCTCCATATTGTTTACATATTGGCTCCTCGTGTGCATCTCCTTTCATGGCAAGACTTTCTTCTTTACTTTGGGAGTGAGGCTTTGAAGGTTACTTTCAATGGCTTTCGATTCTTCTCCATTTGAGATGGCTTTCTAGGTGCACTATTTGGTTCTGTAGTTTGGAAATTATCTGTTGCCAAATTTTTACCACTTATTACTTTTCTTCTTCCTCTTTTATCGTGCACCTTGCTCTATGTGCTTTGATTGATATCCCCCTCAAGCATTGTTCCTAGTTAGTTTTAAGCTGACAGCCTCCTTCCTTGGTCCCAATCGGTAGTGACTCCTTTTCCTTTCCTGCAAAGAAAATTGCACTCCTTTCATTGGCATTGTGCTGATTTTGGCTAATTCCTCTCGGTATCTCATCCATGTCATGTGCAAATATTTTCTTATTATTGTTAGCTACATGTCGACTCTTCTACTCTCCTCATCCATCTTCCGATGCCTTTTGTGGAGTTATGCCCACATTTCCTTTCCTTTGCGTGTCTCTCCATGGCGTAAGGCTCTATTGTATTTATGATAACTTAGGTTCCACTGTAAGTTGCTACCTCTATCTCTTCTTCCCCTAATGATTTAAGAAAATTTCTGCAATTAATATATTTATGCTCTTTTGCCTCTCTATGTCTGTGCCTTTCGAAGGACACATCTCTTTTGCATGTCTCTTGTGCTTGAATTTCACCTGTGAAACTTCACTTTCATTTTCCTCGTCTATTTACATAATGTTGTTTACATTGGCGCTCGATCTCTCTTAATCTGGTGCTTCCACCAATGCCACTATTTACTTTGGTGCACTTTTGGACCCATGCAACTCACTCTTATTTATGCTTCATTCAACCACTTCCAATCGATCTTTAGGAAACTCTTCTCTTTTTACAACATCTCTGGTTGTTTCTTCTTTGGGTGCTTCCTTCAGGGAAGTTTCTCCTGGTCAAAGGTCCTTTAGAGCCTCTGCTTCTTCAGGATTGTTTAGTTTTGCATCTGGGGCTAAAGGTCTTTTATCCATCACACACTGGTGCATATGGATAATTGTTCCAACATTAGTCTATGTTGTTTTTGTTGTGAACCAATCCTTTGCTTTATGGGGATCTAGTGCTCTCAACCCTTTGGTGCATCCTCCACTTCGAGCACAATAACAGTTATGCTCTCTTAAGGGTTCTTCTTATGCACCCTTATCTTTATGCAGGCTGTTCCTGCACCTTGTGCACCTTCTTGCACTTTCGTTGGCTCTTGTGGAATAATATCCACAATTGCTCTAACAACCCTCTCTATTGTTGGTGTGCTACAATCCATTACTTTAAGGGCATAGAGGGTTCTCAATGCTTCTTTTGGTGCATCCTCCATTGTGAGTAGAAAAACTCCTTTGCTCTTTTTAGGGTTCTTCTTATATGCCCTTATTTTTCTGTTGGTTGGTGCTATACCTTCCACACCATGCACTCTTGTTGGCTCATGTGGGATGATATCCACTTTTCCTTCACTCATTTCACTCCACTACAATTGGGTTTATTCTTAGTTTTGCCCCTATATTGTTGCTTTCATGAAATAACCTTCCTTTCCTCTACTTGTTATGCATCTTCTTTATGTAGCCTTCTCCTCAATGCCTTCTGAGATTAGCATTAACTCCCCTTCTTTCATCTTGTCAAAAAGCTCCTTTTGATCTCTGCATTGCTCCCATGTTGGCTTCACTTGTGCATCACCTTTCATGGTAACACTTTCTTCTTTACTTTGAGAGTGAGGCTTTGAATGTTACCTTCAATGGCTTTTGAGTCATCTCCTCTATCTAAGATGGCCTTCTGGGTGCACTATTTGGTTATGTAGTTTGCAAATCATCTATTGCCAAATTTTTACCCTATTATTACTTTTTTTCTTCCTCTTTTGTCACACACTTTGCTCTGTGTTATTTAATTGATATCCCCATCAAGTGTTGTTCCTAGTTAGTTTTAATTTGACGGCCTCCTCTCTATCATTTTTTTTGTACCCAAAATTGGTAGTGGATCCTTTTCCTTCCATGAAATGAAAATTGCACTCCTTTCATTAGCATCGGGCTAATTTTGGCTAATTCCTCTCAGTATCTCATCTATGTTATGTGTGAACAATGTCTTATTTTTTTAAGTTACATGTCGACTCTTCTCCTCTCCTCATGCATTTTCAGATACCTTTTGTGGAGTTATGCCCACTTTTACTTCCCTTTGCGTGTCTCTCCATGGTGCAATGCTCTATTGTCTTTATGACAACTTAGTTTCCACTACAAGTTGCTACCTCTTTCTCTTCTTCCCCTAACGCTTTAGACGTATTTATGCCATAAATATATTTACACTTTTTTGCTTCTCTATGTCTATGCCTTTCAAAGGAATCATCTCTTTTGCATGGTTGTTGTGCTTGAATTTCACCCGTGCAACTTGTCTTTCACCATCCTCATCCATTGACACAATGTTGTTTGTATTGGTGCTCAATCTCTCTTCAGCTGGTACTTTCACCAATGCCTCTATTTCCTTTGGCGCACTTTTGGACACATGGGCCTCTCTTTTTTGTGATTCACTCAACAACTCCCAATTGATCTCTAGGTAGATCTTCTCCTTCTGCAACATCTTTCGATGTTTCTTCTTTGGGTGCTTTAGGGAAGTTTCTCTTGTTCGAAGGTCCTTTAAAGCCTCTCCTTCCTCAGGTTATCTTCTATCCATCACACACCATTACATATGGATAATTGCTCCAACATTACTCTATGTTAATGTTGTTGTGAACCAATCCTTTGCTTTATGGGGATCTAGTGTTCGCAACCCTTCCTTCGGTGCATCCTCAATTCGAGCATAATAATACTTGTGTTCTTTCAAGGGTTCTTCTTGTGCCCCCTTTTTTCTCTGTAAGTTGTTCCTACACTTTGTGCACCTTCTTACACTCTCGCTGGCTTTTGTGGAATGATATCCACAATTGTTCTAACATCCCTCTCTATCATTTTTATTGTGTTGCAATCCATTACTTTATGGGTATATAGGGTTCTCAACCCTTCCTTTGGCGCATCCTCCATTGTGAGCACAAGAACCCCTGTGCTCTCTTTAAGGTTCTTCTTATATGCCCTTGTCTTTGTGCAGACTAGTGTTATACCTTCCACACCTTCATGTACTCTTGTTGGCTCATGTGGACTGACATCCTCTTTTCCTTCACTCTTTTCACTCCACTACAACTAGGTTTATTCTTGGTTTCACTCCTCAATTGTTGCTTCCATGAAATAACCTTTTTTTCCTATGCTTCTTATGCATCTTCTTTATGCCACCTTCTCCTCAATGCCTTTTGAAATCAGCATTAGCTCCCATTATTTCATCTTCTCAAAGGGCTCTTTCAAACCTTCACATTGCTCCCATGTTAGCTCCTCCTATGCATCGCATTTCATAGCAACACTTTCTTCTTTACTTTGAGAGCGAGGCTTTAAAGGTTTCCTTCAATGACTTTTGAGTTTTCTCCTTCATTTGAGATGGCCTTTTGGGTGCACTACATGGTTCTGTATTTTGTATATTATCTATTACCAAATTTTCACCCTCTTATTGCTTTTCTTCTTCCTCTTTTGTAGTGCACTTTGCTCTGTGTGCTTGGACTAGTATCTCCTTCTAGCATTGTTCCTAGTTAGTTTTAAGCTAATGGCCTCCTCGCTTGTTCCCAATCAGTAGTGACTCCTCTTTTTTTTTATGCAATGAAAATTGCACACCTTTGATTGGCATCAGGCTGATTTTGGCTAATTCCTCTTGGTAGCTCATCCCTGTCGTGTGCAAACAATGTGTTGTTTTTCTTAGCTATATGTCGACTCTTCTCTTCTCGTCATGCATCTTCAGATGCCTTTTTTGGAGTTATGCCTACTTTTCTTTCCCTTTACGTGTCTCTCCATGGCGCAATACTCTATTATCTCTATGACAACTTAGGTTCCCCTATAAGTTGCTACCTATTTCTCTTCTTCCCCTAATGCTTTAGGTAAATTTCTGCCACAAATAGATTTATGTTCTTTTGTCTCTCTTTGTCTGTGACTTTCGAAGGACACATCTCTTTTGCATGGTTGTTGTGCTTGAATTTCACACATGAACTTATCTTTCACCTTCCTCATCCATTGACACAACACTCTTTACATTGGCACTCAATCTCTCTTCAGCTGGTGCTTACACCAATGCCTCTATTTCCTTTAGCACACTTTTGGACCCATGCGCCTCACTCTTATTTATGCTTCACTCAACAACTCCCAGTTGATCTCTAGGTAATTCTTCTCCTTCTACAACATCTCTCGCTGTTTCTTCTTTGGGTGCTTCCTTCAGAGAAGTTTCTCTTGGTCAAAGGTCCTTTAGAGGCTTTCCTTTTTCATGAAAATTTTGCTTTGCATCTGAGGCTAAAGGTTATCTTTTATCCATCACACACTGCTGCATATGGATAATTTCTCTAGAATTACTCTTTGTTGTTATTCTGAACCAATCCTTTGCTTTATGAGGATCTAGTGTTCTCAACCCTTCCTTCAGTGCATCCTCAACTTTGAGCACAATAACAATTTTGCTCTTTTAAGGGTTCTTTTTGTGCGCCCTTATCTCTGTGTAAGCTGCTCCTACACCCTATACACCTTATGATCTCACTGGCTTTTGTGGAATGATATCCATAATTGTTGTAACATCCCTCTCTATCGTTGTATGAAGCATCGAATAATGAATTCTTATATATAACTTGTATAAGTAGCCACTTTATAATGGCATTTAAGGATGAAACCCCTTAAACTACATAATTCAGATATAATGATGAAAATCCTTGTTATCAAACCCAAGGATGAAACCCCTTGTGGAATTATATTTTGTTTGAGATCCAAAAACTCTATATTGAATTCAACATAATTATTTCAATTATAAAATCTATATTTTATTTAAATGAAATTATGAGAAATCCAAATTCTTGTAAAATATTCCAATTTGGAATATTAAATTATCTTTGTGCAAGTTGCTCCTACATCTTATGCATCTTCTTGCGCTCTTACTGGCTCTTTCGAAATGATATCCACAATTGCTCTAACATCCCTCTCTATCATTATTGTTGTGCTAGAATCCATTACTTAATGGAGATATAGAGTTATCAACCCTTCCTTTGGTGCATCCTCCATTGTGAGCACAAGAACACGTGTGCTCTTTTTAAGGTTCTTCTTATGTGCCCGTATCTTTGTGGAGAGTGGTGCTATACGTTCCACAACTTCATGCACTCTTACTAGCTAATGTTGAATGATATCTAGTTTTCCTTCACTCATTTCACTCTACTACAACTGGGTTTATTCCTATTTTCTCTCCTCTATTATTGTTTCCATACAATAACCTTCTTTTCCTCTGCTTCTTGTGCATCTTCTTTATGCAACCTTCTCCTCAATGCCTTCCGAGATCAGCATTAACTCTCACTCTTTCATCTTCTCAAAGGGCTCTTTTTTACCTTTGCATTACTCCCATGTTGGCTCCTCCTATGCATCGCCTTTCATGGCAACACTTTCTTATTTACTTTGGGAGAGAGGCTTTGAAGGTTACCTTCAATGACTTTCCAGTCTTCTCCACCATTTGAGATGGCCTTTTAGGTGCACTACTTAGTTCTATAGTTTGGAAATTATCTGTTGCCTAATTTTTGCCCTCTTATTGCTTTTCTTCTTTCTCTTTTTTAATGCACTTCATTTTGTGTGCTTAGATTGATATCCACTTCAAGCGTTGTTCCTAGTTAGTTTTAAGCTAATGGCCACCTTCCTTGCTTCCAGTCGATAGTGACTCCATTTCCTTCTATGAAATGAAGATTGCACTCCCTTGATTGACATCAGGCTGATTTTGGCTAATTCTTTTCTGTAACTCATCCATGTCATGTGCAAATAATGTCTTATTTTTGTTAACTACATGTTGACTCTTCTCCTGTCCTCATGCATCTTCAGATGCCTTTTCTGGAGTTATGCCCACTTTTCCATCCCTTTGTGTGTCTCTTCTTCCTCTAATGCTTTAGGCAAATTTTTGCCACAAATAGACTTGCGTTCTTTTGCCTCTCTATGATTGTGCCTTTCAAAGGACTAATCTCTTTTGCATGGTTGTTGTGCTTGAATTTCACCTGTGCAACTTCTCTTTTGCCTTCCTCATCCATTGACACAATACTATTTGCATTAGTGCTCAATCTCTTTTCAGTTGGTGCTTGCACCAAGACCTCTATTTCCTTTGGTGCACTTTTGGACCCATATGCCTCACTCTCATTTATGCTTCATTCATCAAATCCCAGTTTATCTCTAAGCAACTCTTCTCCTTCTGTGACATCTATCGATGTTTTTTCTTTGGTTGCTTCCTTCAGGAATCTTTCTCCCAATCAAAGGTCCTTTAGAGCCTCTCCTTCCTCAAGCTCATTTTTCTTTGCATCTGGGGCTAAAGGTTATGTTCTATTCATCACACATCACTGCATATGGACAATTACTCCAACATTACTCTATGTTATTATTGTTGTCGTCAACCAATCCTTTGCTTTATGGAGATCTAGTGTTCTCAACCCTTCCTTCAGTACATCCTCCACTTTGAGCACAATAACACTTGTTCTCTTAAGGTTCTTATGCACCTTTATCTCTATATAGGTTGAACCTACACCTTGTGCACCTTTTTGCGTTCTTGTTGGCTCTTGTTGAATGATATCCACAATTACTCTTAACATCCCTCTCTATCATTTTTGTTATGCTACAATCCATTACTTTATGGGGATATAGGGTTATCAACCCTTACTTTGACGCATTATTCACTGTGAGCACAAGAACACCTGTGCTCTATTTAGGGTTCTTATGTGCCCCTATCTTTGTGTAGACTGGTGATATACCTTCCACACCTTCATGCACTCTTTTTGGCTCATGCAGAATGATATCCACTTTTCCTTCTCTCGTTTCACTCCACTACAACTGGGTTTATTATTGGTTTCACTCCTCTATTGTTGCTTCAATGAAATAACCTTCTTTTCCTCTTCTTCTTATTTATCTTATTTATACAGCCTTATCCTCAATGCCTTTTGAGATCAGCATTAGCTCCTACTCTTTATCTTCGCAAAGGGCTCTTTCTAAACTCCATATTGCTCCCATGTTGGCCCCTCTTACAAGTCACTTTTCATGGCAACACTTTCTTTTTTACTAAGACCGAGGCTTTGAAGGTTACATTCAATAGCTTTTGAGTATTCTCTTCCATTTGAGATGGCCTTCTAGGTACATTACTTGGTCTTGTAGCTTGGAAATTATCTGTTGCCAAATTTTCACCTTCTTATTGCATTTTTTCTTCCTTTTTTGTCACGCACTTCGCTTCGTGTGCTTAGACTAATATCCCCTTCAAGTGTTATTCCTAGTTAGTTTTAAGTTGATGGCCTCTTGCCTTACTCTTAGTCGGTAGTGACTCCGTTTCCTTCTGTGCAATGAAAATTACATTCCTTTGATTAGCATCAGGATGATTTTGGCTAAGTCCTTAGGGTAGCTCATCCATGTTATATGCAAACAGTGTCTTATTTTTGTTAGCTACATGTCGACTCTTCTCCTCTCCTCATGCATCTTCAGATGCCTTTTGTGGAGTTATACCCACTTTTCCTTCCCTTTGTATGTCTCTTCTTGGCTCAATGTTCTATTGTCTTTATGACAACTTAGGTTCCACTATAAGTTGATACCTCTTTCTATTCTTCCCCTAATGCTTTAGCCAAATTTCTACCACAAATAGACTTGCGCTCTTTTACCTCTCTATATTTGTGCCTTTCGAAGGACACATCTCTTTTGCATGGCTGTTGTGCTTGAATTTCACTCGTGCAACTTCTCTTTTGCCTTCCTCATCCATTGACACAATGTTATTTGCATTGGTGCTCAATCTCCCTTTAAGCGTTATTCCTTGTTAGTTTTAAGCTAATGGCCTCCTTCCTTACTCCTAGTCGGTAGAGACTCCTTTTCCTTCTGTGCAATGAAAATTGCACTACTTTGATTGGCATCAACATGATTTTGGCTAATTCATCAAGGTAGCTCATCCATGTGGTATGCAAATATTGTCTTGTTTTTGTTATCTATATGTCGACTCTTCTCCTCTCCTCATGCATCTTTAGATGCCTTTTGTAGAGTTTTGCCCAGTTTTCCTTCCCTTTGTGTGTCTCTCCATTGTGCAATGCTCTATTGTCTTTATGATAACTTAGGTTCCACTGCAAGTTGCTACCTCTTTCTCTTCTTCCCCTAATGCTTTAGGCAAATTTCTGCCACAAATAGACTTGCGCTCTTTTTCCCCTCCATGTTTGTGCCTTTCGAAGGACACATCTCTTTTGCATGGCTATTGTGCTTGTATTTCACCTATGCAACTTTTGTTTCACCTTCCTTATCTATTGATACAATGTTGTTTGCATTGGCACTTAATCTATCTTGAGTTGGAGCTTGCACCAATGCCTCTAATTCCATTGGTGCACTTTTGGACTTATTTATGCTTCAATAAATAACTCTCAATTGATCTCTAGGCAACTCTTCTCCTTCTGCACCATCTCTCATTGTTTCTTCTTTGGGTGCTTCCTTTAGGGAAGTTTCTCCTAGTTGAAGTTCCTTTAGAGACTCTCCTTCCTCAAGCTCATTTTGCTTTGCATCCGAGGCTAAAGCTTATGTTCTATCCATCACACACCGCTACATATGGACAATTGCTCCAACATTATTCAATGTTGTTGTTGTTATGAACTGATCCTTTGCTTTATGGGGATCTAGTGTTCTCAACCCTTCTTTTGGTATATCCTCCACTTCGAGCACAATAACACTTATAATCTCTTAATGGTTCTTCATGTGTGCCCTTATCTCTGTATAAGCTACTCCTACACCTTGTGCACCTTCTTGCGCTCTCTTTGGCTCTTGTGGAATGATATCCACAATTGCTCTAACATCCCTCTCTATCGTTGTTATTATGCTACAATCCATTACTTTATAGGGATGTAGGGTTCTCAACCCTTCCTTTGGCGCATCCTCCAATATGAGCATAAGAACACCTATGCTCTCTTTAGGGTTCTTATTATGTGCCCTTGTCTTTGTGCAAACTGGTGTTAAAACTTCCACGCCTTCATGCACTCTTGCTGGCTCATGTGGAATCATATCCACTTTTCCTTCACTCATTTCACTCCACTATAATTGGGTTTATTCTTGGTTTCGCGCCTATATTATTGTTTCCATGAAATAAACTTCTTATTAACCCGTCCTTTGGCACATCCTCCACTATGAGCTCCAAAACACCTATGCTCTCTTTAGGGTTGTTCTTATGTGCCCCTATCTTTGTGCAGATTGGTGCTATACCTTCCACATCTCCATACACTCTTACTAGCTCATGTGGAATGATATCCACTTTTCCTTCACTCATTTCACTCCACTACAACTAGGTTTATTCTTGGTTTCACTCCTTTATTGTTGCTTCCATGAAATACCTTCTTTTCCTCTGCTTCTTATGTATCTTCTTTATGCAGCCTTCAGCTTAATGCCTTCCGAGATAAGCATTAGCTCCCACTCTTTCATCTTCTCAAAGGGATCTTTCTGACCTCTGCATTACTCTCATCTTTGGGTGCTTCCTTGAAGGATGTTTTCTCTTGGTCGAAGGTCCTTTAGAGCCTCTCCTTCATGCTCATTTTGATTTGCATCCGGGGTTAAAGGTGATCTTCTATCCATCACCCACCGCTGTATATGGATAATTGCTCCAACATTACTCTATGTTGTTGTGAACCAATCTTTTGCTTTATGGGGATATAGTATTCCCAATCCTACCTTCGGTGCATCCTCACTTTGAGCACAATAACACTTGTGCTCTCTTAAGGGTTCTTCTTGTATGCCCTTATCTCTGTGTAGGTTACTCCTAAACCATGTGCACCTTCTTGTGCTCTCGTTGGCACTTTTGGAATGATATCCACAATTGCTCTAACATTCCTCTCTATTGTTGTTGTTGTCCTGCAATCCATTACTTTATGGGGGTATAGGGTTCTCAACCCTTTAGTGCATCATCCACTGTGAGCACAAGAACACCCGTGCTTTCTTTAGGGTTCTTCTTATGTGCCCCTGTCTTTGTACAGACTGGTGCTATACCTTCCACACCTTCATGCACTCTTGCTGGCTCATGCTAAATGATATCCACTTTTCCTACACTCATTTCTCTCCACTACAACTGGGCTTATTCTTGGTTTTGCTCCTCTATTATTGCTTCCATGAAATAACCCTCTTTTCCTATGCTTCTTATGCATCTTCTTTATGCAGGCTTCTCCTTAATGCCTTTTGAGATCAGCATTAGCTCCCATTCTTTCATCTTCTCAAAGGGCTCTTTCTGACCTCCACATTGCTCCTATGTTGGCTCCTCCTATGTATTCCATTTCATGATAACACTTTCTTCTTTACTTTGGGAGTGAGGCTTTTAAGGTTACCTTCAACAGCTTTTGAGTCTTCTCCTCCATTTGAGATGGCCTTCTGGGTGTACTATTTGGTTATGTAGGTTGGAAACTATCTGTTGCCAAATTTTCACCCTCTTATTGATTTTATTCTTCCTCTTTTATCATGAATTACGCTATTTGTGCTTGGATTGATATCCCCTTCAAGCATTGTTCCTAGTTAGTTTTAAGCTGATGGTCTCCTACCTTGCTCCCAATCGGTAGTGACTCGTTTTTCCTCTGTGCAATGAAAATTGCACTCCTTTGATTGACATTGGGCTAATTTTGGCTAATTACTCTCGGTAACTCACCCATGTAGTGTGTAAACAATGTCTTGTTTTTGTTATCTACATGTCGACTCTTCTCCTCTCCTCATGTATCTTGATATGCCTTTTGTGGAGTTATGCCCACTTTCCCTTCCCTTTGCATGTCTCTCCATGGCACAATGCTCTATTATCTTTATGACAACATAGGTTCCACTATAAGTTGTTACCTCTTTCTCTTCTTCTGCTAATGCTTTAGGCAAATTATTGCCACAAATATACTTGCACTCTTTTGCCTCTTTATGTCTTGAGACTTTTAAAACACACATCTATTTTACTTGGTTGGTCTGCTTGAATTTTACCCATGCAACTTCTCTTTTGACTTCTGCATCCATTGACATAATGTTGTTTGCATTGGTGCTCCATCTCTCTTCAATTGGTGCTTACACCAATGCCACTATTTCCTTTAGTGCACTTTTAGATGTATGCTCCTCACTCTTATTTATACTTCACTCAACAACTCCCAATTGATCTCTAGGCAACTCTTCTCCTTTTGCAACATCTCTTATTATTTCTTTTTTGGGTTCTTCTTTCAAGAAAGTTTCTCTCGGTCGAAGGTCCTTTAGATCCTCTCCTTCCCCAGGGTCATTTTACATTGCATCTGGGGCTAAAGGTTATCTTCTATCCATCTCACACCACTATATATGAACAATTATTCCAGCATTACTCTATGTTGTTGTTGTGAACCAATCCTTTGCTTTATGGGGATCTAGTGTTCTCAACCCTACCTTCGGTACATCCTCCACTTTGAGCAAAATAACACTTGTGCTCTATTAAGGGTTCTTCTTGTGCACCCTTATCTCTATGCAGGATGCTCCTACATCTTGTGTACCTTCTTTCTCTCTCACTCGCTCTTGTATAATGATATTCACAATTGTGTGATAATCCATTACTTTATGGGGATATATGTTGTCAACCCTTTGATGCAATCTCACTATCTCTATCTCTATCTCTTAACTGGGGCCGTCGGGGGAGGAGCTATCTAGAGTAGAGAGAATAAAGAGCCCTATCTAGATATATGGAGGTGGGTGCGCATGCCAAATATAGATAGGGTGGAAGGTGGGAGGTGCCCTCGGCCATCCTCCACTTGAGCACAAGAACACCTGTGCTCTCTTTAGGGTTCTTCTTATGTGCCCCTGTCTTTGTGCAAACTGGTGCTATACCTTTCACACTTTGATGCACTCTTTCTGGCTCAGGTGGAATGATATCCACTTTTCCTTCACTCATTTCACTTCACTACAGTTGGGTTTATTCTTGGTTTTGCTTCTCTATTGTTATTTCCATGAAATAAACTTTTTTTCCTCTGCTTCTTATGCATCTTCTTTATGCATCCTTCTCCTCAATGCCTTCTGAGATCAACATTAGCTCCCACTCTTTCATCTTCTCAAAGATCTTTTTCTGACCTCCGCATTGCTCCCATGTTGGTTCCTCTTATGCATCACCTTTTATGGCAGCACTTTCTTCTTTACTTTGGGAGCGAGGCTTTGAAGGTTACCTTCAACGGATTTTGAGTCTTATCCTGCATTTGAGATGGCCTTCTAGGTGCACTACTTGGTTCTATAGTTTTGAAATTATCTGTTGCCAAATTTTCACTCTTATTAATTTTCTTCTTCCTTTTTTATCGCACACTTTGCTCTATGTGCTTGGATTGATATCCTCTTCAAACGTTGTTCCTAGTTAGTTATAAGTTGATGGCCTCCTGACTTGCTCCCAATCGTTAGTGACTCTTTTTCCTTTCGTGAAATGAAAATTACACTACTTTGATTGGCATTGAGCTGATTTTGGCTAATTCATCTTGGTAGCTCATCCATGTCGTGCTCAAATAATGTCTTGTTTTTGTTAGCTACATGTCGACTCTTCTCCTCTCGTCATGCATCTTTAGATGCCTTTTATGTAGTTATGCCTCTCAATATTTGTGCCTTTCGAAGGACACATCTATTTTGCATGGCTCTTATGCTTGAATTTCACCCATGCAACTTCTCTTTTGCCTTATTCATCTATTGACAAAATGTTGTTTACATTGGTGCTCAATCTTTTTTCAACTGGTGCTTGCACTAATGCCTCTAACACCTCTATTTCCTTTGGTGCACTTTTGGACCCATGTGCCTCACTATTATTTATGCTTCACTCAACAACTCCCAGTGGATCTCTAGACAACTCTTCTCCTTCTGCAACATCTCTCGTTGTTTTTTCTTTGGGTGCTTCCTTCAGGGAAGTTTCTCCTAGTTAAAAGTCTTTTAGAACCTCTCCTTCCTTCGGCTTGTTTTGATTTGCATCTGTGGCTAAAGGTTATCTTCTATCCATCACACACCACTACATATGGACAATTGCCCAAACATTACTCTATAGTGTTGTTGTTGTGAACCAATCCTTTATTTTATGGGGATCTAGTGTTCTTGACCCTTTCTTCAATGCATCCTCCACTTTGAGCACAATAACACTTGTGCTCTCTTAAGGGTTTTTGCACCCTTATCTCTGTGTAGGCTGTGCCTACACCTTGTGCACCTGCTTATGCTCTTGTTGGCTCTTGTGGAATGATATCCACAATTGCTCTAACACCCCTCTCTATCATTGTTATTGTGTTACAATCCATTACTATAGGGTTTTCAACCATTCCTTTGGCACATCCTCTACTATGAGCACAAGAACACATGTGCTCTCTTTAGGGTTCTTCTTATGTGTCCCTTCTTTTGCACAAATTGGTGTTATACCTTCCACACCTTCATACACTCTTGTTGGCTTATGTGGAATGATATCCACTTTTCCTTCACTCATTTCACTCCACTACAACTGGGTTTATTCTTGGTTTTGCTCTTTTATTGTTGCTTCCATGAAATAACCTTCTTTTCCTCTTCTTCTTATGCATCTTATTTATGTAGCCTTCTCCTCAATGCCTCCATAGATCAGCATTAGGTCCCACTCTTTCATCTTCTCAAAGGGCTCTTTCTGAACTCCGCATTGCTCCTATGTTGGCTCCTCCTACGCATCACCTTTCTTGACATCACTTTATTATTTACATTAGGAGTGAGGCATTGAAGGTTACCTTTAATAGATTTCTTGTCTTCTCTTCCATTTGAGATGGCCTTCTGGGTGCACTACTTGGTTCTATAGTTTGGAAATTATTGGTTGACAATTTTTCACCCTCTTATTGCTTTTGTTCTTCCTCTTTTATTTCACACTTTGCTTTATGTGCTTGGACTGATATCCCCTTCAAGCATTGTTCCTAGTTAGTTTTAAGTTCATCGCCTCCTGTCTTGCTTCATTTCGATAGTAACTCCTTTTCCTTCCATGCAATGAAAATTGCACTCTTGTGATTGGCATCGGGCTGATTTTGGCTAATTCCTCTTGGTAGTTCATCCATGTCATGTGCAAATATTGTATTGTTTTTGTTAGCTACATGTCGACTCTTCTCCTCTCATCATGCATCTTGAGATGCCTTTTGTAGAGTTATGCCCACTTTTGCTTTCTTTTGCGTGTCTCTCCATGGCCCAGTGCTCTATTGTCTTTATGACAACTTTAGATCTAATGTAAGTTACTACCTCTTTCTCTTATTCCCTTAATGATTTAGGCAAATTTATACCACAAATAGACTTGTGCTCTTTTGCCTCTCTATGTCTGTGCCTTTCGAAGGAAACATCTCTTTTGCATGGTTGTGCTTGAATTTCATCCATGCAACTTCTCTTTCACCTTCCTCATCCATTGACACAATGTTGTTTGTATTGGTGCTCAATCTCTCTTCATCTAGTACGTACACCAACACCTCTATTTATTTTGATGCACTTTTAGACCCATGCACATCACTCTTATTTGTGCTTCACTCAACAACCCCCAGTTGATATCTAGCCAACTCTTCTCCTTCTACAACATATTTCATTGTTTCTTCTTTGGGTGCTTCCTTCAGGGAAGTTTCTCCTAGTCGAATGTCCTTTAGAGCCTCTCCTTCCTCAGGGTTGTTTTTCTTTTCATCCAGGGCTAAAGGTTAACTTCTATCTATCACACAGCATTGCATATGGATAATTTCTCTAGCATTACTCTATGTTGTTATTGTTGTGAACCAATCCTTTTATTTATGGGGATCTAGTGTTCTCAACCATTCCTTCAGTGTATCCTCCACTTCGAGCACAGTAACACTTGTGCTCTCTTAATGTTTCTTCTTGTGTGCCCTTATCTCTGTGTAGGCTGCTCCTACACCTTGTGCACCTTTTTGCGCTCTCACTAGCTCTTATGGAATGATATCCACAATTGCTTTGACATCCCTCTCCATCATTGTCATTGTGCTACAATCCACCACTTTATGGAATATAGGGTTCTCAACCCTTTGGTGCATCCTCCACTGTGAGCACAAGAGCACCTATGCTCTCTTTAGGGTTCTTATATGCCCCTGTCTTTGTGTAGACTGGTGCTATACCTTCCACACCTTCATGCACTCTTGTTGCATCATGTGGAATGATATCCATAATTGCTTTAACATCCCTCTCCATCATTGTTATTTTGCTACAATCCACTATTCTATGGGGATATAGGGTTCTCAACCCTTCCTTTGGGGCATCCTCTATTGTGAGCACAAGAGCACCTGTGCTCTCTTTAGGGTTCTTCTTGTATTCCCATGTCTTTGTGTAGAATGGTGCTATACCTTCCACACCTTCATGCACTCTTGTTGCATCATGTGAAATGATATCTACTTTTCCTTCACTCATTTCACTCCACTACAAAAGAATTAATTCTTGGTTTTTCTCCTCTATTGTTGCTTCCATGAAATAACCTTATTTTCCTTTGCTTCTTATGCATCTTATTTATGCATCCTTCTCCTCAATGCCTTCTGAGATCAGCATTAGCTCCCACTCTTTCTTGTTCTCAAAGGGCTCTATCTAACCTCAACATTGCTGCCATGTTGGCTCCTCCTGCGCATCACCCTTCATGATAACACTTTGTTCTTTACTTTGGGAGTGAGGCTTTTTAGGTTACTTTCAATAGCTTTTGAGTCTTTTCCTCCATTTGAGATGGACTTCTGGGTGCACTATTTGGTTCTATAGTTTGGAAATTATCTGTTGCCAAATTTTCACCGTCTTGTTGCTTTTCTTCTTCCTCTTTTGTCATGCATTTTACTCTATGTGCTTCGATTGATATCCCCTTGAAGCGTTATTTTGAGTTAGTTTGAAGATGATGGCCTCTTGCCTTACTCCAAATTGACAGTGACTCCTTTTCCTTCCGTCCAATTAAAATTGCACTTCTTTGATTAGCATCGTGCTGAGTAGTTAATGACTCTCTATGTCTGTGCCTTTCAAAGGACTAATCTCTTTTGCATGGCTGTTGTGCCTTTATTTCACCTGTGGAACTTCTCTTTTGCTTTCCTCATCCATTGACACAATACTCTAAGCATTGGTTCTCAATCTCTCTTCAGTTGGTGCTTGCACCATGACATCTATTTCCTTTGGTGCACTTTTGGATCCATGTGCCTCACTCTTATTTATGCTTCATTTATCAAGTCCCAGTTTATCTCAAGGCAACTCTTCTCCTTCTGCGACATCTCTTGATGTTTCTTCTTCAGGTGCTTCTTTCACAAATGTTTCTCCCAGTCAAAGGTCCTTTAGAGCCTCTCCTTCCTCAAGCTCATTTTGCATTGCATTTGGGGCTGAAGGTTATTTTCTATCCATCACACATCACTGCATATGGACAATTACTCCAACATTACTCTATGTTGTTGTTGTCAACCAGTCCTTTGCTTTATGTAGATCTAGTGTTCTCAACCCTTCCTTTGGTGCATCCTCCACTTTGAGCACAATAACACTTGTGCTCTCTTAAGGTTCTTCTTCTGCACCTTTATCTCTATGCAGGTTGATCCTACAACTTGTGCACCTTCTTGTGCTCTCGCTGGCTCTTGTTGAATGATATCCATAATTACTCTTAACATCCCTCTCTATCATTTTTGTTATGCTACAATCCATTACTTTATGGGGATATAGGGTTCTCAACCCTTACTTTGGCACATTCTCCACTGTGAGCACAAGAACTTTGTAATATGAAGAAATTGTTGGAATATTGTCATTGATGTCAAAGGAAAACATCGACAGAATTATTGCCAGAAGTGAACAGAGGTGTTATCATAATTGAACGGAATTATTGTTGGAAGTAAATGGAATTATTACCTGAAGTGAATGGAAAAATTAGTCGGAAGTGAACAAAAATGTCGATGGAAGTGAATGGAAATGTTGGCGGAAATATTAACAGAATTGTCGATGGAAATGTCCATCTTGGCCGACCTATTGGGAGGAGTTGTGACCGTTCGAATGGACCTTTTCATTTGAAGAGTCATGACCTTAATTTCTAGCTTTCTGTGGTTATAAATAAGTGCATAACGAGTGGCAAACTTGTAAGTTCGAGTGAGGAAGAAATAAAACAAGAATAGAAATATTTGAGAGCAAATTTTTGTGAGAATATTGAAAATAAAAATCCATCAAGTATAAGGCAGAGCATAACAGTGAAAACACTGAATTATAGATCAAATCAGAAGGAGATAAAGTAGTATTCTATCATCCATTGTGTTGACAACAAATTAGAGATAAAAGAGTGATTTTTGTAAGAAGGTTGGTGCCTTCGTTTTGAAGAGATTGGTGTCTCTTGCTGAATTGGTGCTCGATGAAAGGGGTTGGTGCTCCTGTAGGTTGGTGCCTACAAAATTGTTTTTGGGGTTGGTACTTTAGTAGGTTGTTGCCTACGAATACTTTATATTGAGAAAGATTTCTCCGTGGTTTTCTCTTTCGAAAGGGTTTCCACGTATATTTGGTATCACTATGCATTGTGTTATCTTGTGTTATGATTTAATTACTTTGAATATCTTAATTGGAATAAGTGATTAAGGTTTAGAAAAGAAAAAGATATTTATTATTGATTCACCCCCCTATCAATAATAAACTATGCTTAACAATTAGTATCAGAACGGGTTGCTTCAGATATAGTTTAACCATTGGAATGTAGATCACGTAAAGCACACATGGCTAGGTTTTTCCACAAATAAGGCACCATTGTTTGATGGAACCAAGCATAAGAATGAGGACATATCTGATGGCCCTTGGGTTTGACATTTGGAAATCTGTTGTAAATGGATACACAGAACCATAAACACCAACAACAAATCCCGCTGGAAAGAAGGCTAGAAAAAACAACGCTAAGACAATGAACGCTATTCTGTGTAGTCTTTCTGAATTTGAGTTTGTAAAAGTTATGCAATGTAAGTCAGCACATGAGATTTGGGAAAAACTTAAAACTATCTATGAGGGTGATAGCAAGGTAAGACAAGCAAAACTACAAACTCATAGGAGACAATTTGAGAGTTTAAAGATGAAGGAAGAAGAAAACATTACAGAATACATGCTACAGGTTGATGAAATAATTAATGTTATTCAAGGACTTGGAGAAACCGTGGAAGAATCTACAATCGTCCAAAATCTCTTGAGGTCCTTACCTTTGTGGTTTGATGCAAAAGTTTTATGTGATTGAAGAAATGAAAGATCTAGATAAATTAAAGATGGACGAGCTGCATGGAATCCTCACAGCATATGAAATGAGGACTGAGTCTGAAAGACCATCAAAAATAGAAGTAGCATTTAAAGCATCAAAGAAGGAAAAAGTCCAGGAACCTGAGCCAAGTGATAACTCAAGCAACGAAGAAGATGAAAAGGAGGCTCTATTCATTCAAAAATTTGAAGAAAGGTTCGGACAAATATAAAAGTAAGTTACCATTAAAATGTTTTAATTGTGGTAAGATTGGTCATTTTATAGCTAAGTGCCTGGATAAAGACAATAGTGATGAAGAGGAGAGCAAACCAAAATTCACGAAGGGATTCAAACAAAATAAAGATGAGATTTGAGAAACAAAAGAAAAGCTGATACTCCAGGAGGAACTATAGCTCATCTGAGGAAAGCGGAGCCAATGATTTAGACAATGACAATGATTAAACATTGTTCATGACCATAGAAGATGATGCTTCCATAAGCAAAAACAACTTGGAGGAAGAAGAAGATGAAGGTGACGTAAATCTCAAAGAAGAGCTTATCTATGCCTTAGGAGAGATAAAATATCTTAAGAAAAATAACATGAAACAAAAGCTTCTGATTCAAAAATATGAAAAAGAGAGTCATGACTCAGAAGCCAGAATATCACAAGGTCTTGAGGAATCAAAGAAGATAATTGCTGATCTAAAAGTCCAAATTGAAGTGGAAAAGAAAGTAGATTTAATGGATCAGCTAAAAAAGAAAGGAGAAGACTGTGAAAGGTATGAATTTGAGATTGTTGCTTTAAAAGGGATCCAGAAAAGGCGAATATTAAAATAGCAATTGACTTAAAATCTAAGAAAAGCACCCAAGTTTTGAATAAAATTCTGGAAAGTTAGAGATCACCATCTAACAAGTTAGTCATTGGGAATGAAAAAGAAAAAAAAAAGCTAAGAGCTATGCTAAAACTCTTAAGGAACCTGTGAAAAAGGAGACTAAGAAGGAAGAAGGCCAAAATACAAAAACCAGCTCTATCAACAATGAAAGCAAAGGAGAACAAAACTTCAGGAGACCACTTGCTCCAAAATATGCCAACAAAACTAGGTTTGGTAATTATTTTGATGGATATTGTTATTATTGCAATCATTTTGGTCACAAGAAATTAGATTGTAGAAAAAGAGTCAAGGATATTGAAGTCTGGAGTAGAAACAAAGGAACCTATGGAGCTTCGAATAGAAGCTACAACTCATTTGCTCCCCTATCAAACTTTGATGGAAAAGCTATAGTTTGTTATAAGTGTAACAACTATGGACATATAGCATGCTATTGTAGAAGTGTTTTCAAATCTGTAAGACAAGATGATAAGTTCAAGGCCCCAATAATAAAGAAAAGGGAACCAACAAAGATCTGGAAGAAGAAGCAAGAAGAATCCATGATCATTTAAACAACATTCCATGCTAGAGATGGACAATAATGGTTCATTGACAGTGAATGTTCGAGACACATGACTGGAGATAAAAGCAAGTTCATTTCGTTAAAAAAGGTCAATGAAGGCACGGTGAAGTTCAGAGACAACACTATACCCAAAATAACAAAAAAAGGTACGCTTAGTCTCCATAATGGAAGAACCAAAATAGAGAATGTGTTATATGTGGAAGGGTTAAAGCATAATCTTCTAAGCGTGAGCCAAATGTGTGATCAAGGACACACACTCAAGTTCTTTGCTGAAGGTTATGAGATAAGAAAAAGAGACATAGGAGAGCTAATTGCAGATGCTTATAGGACAACAAATAATTTATACATGCTTATAGAAGTCAAAGGAGAGAAGTGTTGTCAGAGTCAAGTTGAAAAAAGTTGGCTATGGCACAGAAGATTGGGCCATATAAATTTTGATAACCTTGTGAATATTAGTAAGAAGCAAGCTATAAGGGACATTCCAAAGATAACAAATCCATCAAGTACTCTTTGTAAGCAATGCCAGCATAGGAAGCAGACCAGAAAAAGATTCAAAATGAAAGAATATTCCACCATGAAGAAATTAGAGTTCATTCATACAGATCTGTGTGGACCCACTAGAACGCAAAGTATACAAGGTGAGAGGTATTTTATGTTGCTAATTGATGATTACACTAGAATGACATGGGTTACATTTTTGAAAGAAAAGTCTGAGGCCTTTAGCAAATTCAAAGCATTTACAACATTAATTGAAAATGAAACCGGTTTAAGGATCAAATGCTTAAGGTCAGATAGAGGAGGTGAGTTCATGTCAAATGAATTCATTGAGTATTATGAAGACCATGAGATAAAAAGATAGTAATCAACTACAAGAACCCCACAATAGAATGGGGTAGTAGAATGAAAGAACAAGACTGTCCAAGAAATGGCTAGGATAATGTTGAATGAACCCAAGTTATCAGACAAATATTGGAGAGAAGCAGTCCACACAGTTGTATATATCCTAAATATAGGGCATATCAGAGTCAACAATTATAAGACCCCATATGAGTTATGGACAGGAAGACCAACTTTTGTTAAATATTTCAAAGTATTTGGAAGTAATTGCTTTATTAAGAGGACTGAAGATGATTTGGATAAATTTGACTAAAGAGCCGACGAAGGAATTTTTTTGGGATATTCCACCAAAAGCAAGGCCTGCAAATGCTACAACAAGAGAATGCAAACTATTGTAGAAATTTCTAGTGTCAGAGTAGATGAAACTGGAACTCAGAAGGCAAGTGATCTATTAGATGAATAAGGTATTATTGAAAAAGATGTTGAAGTAGAGAAGATGGATGAAGATGAATGATAAGACACCAAGGCACGATCTCATTTCGTTTAGAAAAACCATGCCGAAAGCCAAATCATTAGTAATATAGATGCTAGAGTATAGACCAGAAGAAGGATTGTAAGAAATTCTAAACAAGTAAATTTTTCTTTATTATCTAAAATACAGCCTAAGAATTTTTCAAAAGTGACCCATGATGAACATTGGGTAAAAGCAATGGAAGAAGAGCTAAACCAAATTGAGAAGATTTAGACATGGGAGATGGTACCTAGACCAAAGGAACAGAATGTGATCAGTACCAAATGGGTATATAGGAACAAACTAAATGAGTATGGTCAAGTGATGCAAAACAAGGCTCGTTTGGTATGCAAAGGATATGCTCAAATCGAAGGTATTGACTTTGAAGAAACCTTTGCTCATGTGGCAAGATTAGAGGCAATCAAAATTTTTCTTGCCTATGTTGTTTTTAAAAACTTAAAGGTATATCAAATGGATGTAAAATTTGATTTTCTGAATGGTAAATTAGAAGAGGAAGTGTACATTGAGCAGCCAGAAGGATTCCTTCTATCAGAAGATAACAAATATATATGCAAATTGAAGAAAGCCTTGTATGGATTGAAGCAAGCCCCCAAAGTTTGGTATTCAAGACTTCACAAGTATCTTCAAGACCAGGTATTCAAGAGAGGATTTACCGACAATAATTTGTACATCAAAACTGAAGGTGAGCATCAATTGATAGTTGTTGTTTATGTTGATGACATAATATTTGGAGGATATAGTGAGACGCTGACGAAGGGATTCGTTGAAGACATGAAAAACAAGTCTGACATGTCCATGCTTGGAGAGTTATCTGTCCTTCTTGGATTACAAATCTCTCAATCCAATAAAGGAATCTTCATTTCTCAAACCAAGTATGCCAAAGAAATGTTGAATAAGTTTGGTTTTGAGGACTATGCCCCTGTTAACACACAAATGGCCACAAGAAATAAGATAAGGATGAAGAATCACCAGATGTAGATCAAATCTCTCTATAGATCAATGATTGGCAGTCTTCTGTATCTGACAGCGTCTAGGCCGGATATCATGCAGGCGGTAGGCATGGTGGCACGATATCAAGCAACCCCCCCAAGGAAACTCATGTACAAGTTGTAAAGAGGATATTAAGATATATAAAGGGGACCCTGGACTATGGATTATGGTATCCTACAGGGAGAGATTTCACTTTAGTGGAATATATAGACTCGGATTGGGCAGGTTGCCTAGATGATAGGAAGAGTATAAGTAGAGGTGCATTTTTCCTTGGTGATAGCTTAGTATCTTGGCTAAGCAAGAAATAGAATTCAGTTTCACTATCCACAATAGAAGTAGAGTATATAGTGACAGTTCTATGTTGCACTTAGGTGCTTTGGATGAAGCAAACTCTAGAAGATATTAAGGTGATGTATGATCAACCTATCTCCATATATTGTGACAACACCAATACCATCAGTATTTCAAAAAATCCAATGATGCACTCTAAAACGAAACATATTCCAATCAGATACCATTTCTTGAGAGAGTGAGTTGCAAATCAGCAAGTCAAGTTGGAATACATTAATACAACAGAGCAGATAGTAGATATTTTCATGAAGGCACTTCCGAAGGACACATTTGAGTACCTATGTGAGAGGTTGGGAGTAATTTCTTTTGCTTCTTGCCACTGAAGAGAAGCATCAACTTGAGGGAGAGCTAAGTACTAGCTCTTGGATAGACTCTTTACCATTGATGTCAAAGGTGGAGAAGTACAAAAAGAGGATGTCACAGAAAGGGGGAGCTACAACAAAGAATGATTCAGATAGAAGAGATAGTACAGTAAGGGGGAACAATTTCAGTATGTGGTTGTCATCAATGACAAAAGGGGAGATTTTTGGAATATTGTCATTGATGTCGAAGGAAAACATCAATGAAATTATTTTTGGAAGTGAATGGAAGTGTTACTGGAAGTGAACAAAATTATTGTCGGAAGTAAACGGAATTATTACCGAAAGTGAATGGAAAAATTGGTCGGAAGTGAACGAAAATGTCGACAAAAATATTAACAGAATTGTCGACGGAAGTGAATGGAGTTGTCGACGGAAATGTGAATGGACCTTTCCATTTGAAGAGTCATGAACTTAATTTGTGGCTTTTCGTGGGTTATAAATAAGTGCATAGCGAGTGGCAAATTTGTAAGTTTGAATGAGGAAGAAATAAAACAAGAATAAAAATATTGAGAGCAAATTTTTGTGAGAATATTGAAAAGAAAAACCCATCAGTTATAGATCGAATCGAAAGGAGATAAAGCCGTGTTTTACATCCGTTGTGTTGACAACAAATTCGAGATAGAAGAGTGATTTTTGTAAGAAGGTTGGTGCCTTCATTTTGAAGAGATTGGTGTCTCTTGCTAAATTGGTGCTCGGTGAAAGGTGTTGGTGCACCTGTAGGTTGGTGCCTACAAAATTGTTTCTGGGGTTGGTGCTCTAGTATTTTGGTGCCTACGAGTATTTTATATTGAGAAAGATTTCACCATGGTTTTCTCCCAAAAGGGTTTCCATGTATATCTGGTGTCACTTTGGATTGTGTTATCTTGTGTTGTGATTTAATTGCTTTGAATATTTTAATTGGAATAAGTGATTAAGGTTTAGAAAAGAAAAGAATATTTATTACTGATTCACCCCCTCTCAGTAATAAACTATGCTTAACAAAAATCGTTGCCAAAGAGAAATCATTGCTAAGGAGCAGCACTGCCATTTAATACAATAAATCATTAAACGGCTATGAATAAAAATGTCAAACAGAATTGTTGTCGGAAGTGAACAGAAATGTCGATGGAAATGTTGACAGAAATGCAAACATAAATGTCAATGGTCACATCTTTTGGTGAAGAGGTGCCTCTTGGATGGGATGCCTTCTTTGGGAGAAGCTTTTAAAGACTATATAAAGGAGAAGAGATGTGGAAGTATGAAGCATCGAATAATGAATTCAAATATATAACTTGTTTAAGCAACCACTTTACAATGGCATTTAATGACGAAACCCCTTAAATTATGTAATCCAGATACAAGGATGAAAACCCTTGTTATCAAACCCAAGGACGAAATCCCTTGTGGAATTATATTTTATTTGAGTTTCAAAAACTCTATATTAAATTCAACATAATTATTTAAATTATAAAATCTATATTTTATTTAAACGAAATATGGGAAATCCAAATTTTTGTAAAATATTTCGATTTGGAATATTACAATGGTATCAGAGTTTTTCATCCTGCCAGCTTGAGGGTTTCGATAGGCTTTATGCATTCAAATCATAAGGTCAAAATAAACAACTTAAATGATGCATAATTTGACCAATGGGCCCAAGGGCAAATTACGTTGATGTCACAATTAGTTCAACAAATGTAGCAGTTGAATAACTTGCTAACTCATAATTCTAATGGTGAGGGAAGATCATCACAAGCACAAAAGGGTTATACATTTAATAACAGTCATGAAGGACTCTCCTCAAGGACTTATGTACGCCCAACCATGCCCATATTCCTTCAATGAGAGGAACCAATATAGGGAGATGAGGTCGAGTTGGTTTTCAATGATATTAATGCATGTCACAATAAATATTTGAATCTTGATCCTATGATAAGGGATGAATTCAAATTCATATATTTTTGTCGTTTATATGGAAAATATGTACCAGAGAAAGATGAATGGCAGTCAAATTCGATCAAACAAGTCATCACAGAGAAGCTATCGAAGGAGCACAATATTTGGATGGTTGACAATGATATAGGCAATAACCTTGAGTTGCAAGAGCAGCCGATGGAAGTAAACTATTCAATGTTGAAAAACATCCCAACAACATCACTAAAAGAATTCTCTAAGCCTGAGTTGGAGGTGATGGTTCTTAACAACCAAACAAACATTGGAATCATCTCATGACAACCATAAATTCATCTTATTATTGCAACGTAAAGAAGTATGAATCCTTTATCAAAGATGAACCATTGCTTGGTCTCCAAGATAGCACAAAGAAAAGATTTGTCTTCACGGACAGTGGAGGTGAGTCATTAGTGGAGATTGTAAGGGTACATTTGGTGACAAATGAGCTTGAATAGGTCATTGGGTGCTTCCTTCAGGGAAGTTTCTCCTGGTGGAATGTCCTTATAAGCCTCTCCTTCCTCAGGGTCATTTTGCTTTGCATCCAAGGCTAAAGGTTAACTTTTATCTATCACACACTGCTGCATATGGACAATTTCTCTAGCATTACTCTATGTCATTGTGAACCAATCCTTTGATTTATGGGGATCTAGTGTTCTCAACCATTCTTTCGGTGTATCCTCGACTTTGAGCACAATAACATTTGTACTCTCTTAATGGTTCTTCTTGTGCGGCCTTATCTCTGTGTAGGCTGCTCCTACACCTTGTGCACCTTTTTTTTCTCTCATTGGCTCTTGTGGAATGATATCCACAATTGCTCTAACATCCCTCTCCATCATTGTTATTGTGATACAATCCACTATTTTATGGGGATATAGGGTTTTCAACCCTTCCTTTGGTGCATCCTCCACTGTGAGCACAAGAGCACCTGTGCTCTCTTTAGGGTTCTTATATGCCCCTGTCTTTTTGTAGACTGGTGCTATACCTTCCACACCTTCATGCACTCTTGCTGCATCATGTGGAATGATATCCACAATTGCTTTAACATCCCTCTCCATCATTATTATTGTGCTACAATCCACTATTCTATGGGGATATAAGGTTATCAACCCTTCCTTTGGGGCATCCTCCATTGTGAGCACAAGAGCACATGTGCTCTCTTTAGGGTTATTATATTCCCCTGTCTTTGTGTAGAATGGTATTATACCTTCCACACCTTCATGCACTCTTGCTGCATCATGTGGAATGATATCCACTTTTCCTTTACTCATTTCACTCCACTACAACAGGATTAATTCTTGGTTTTTCTCCTCTATTGTTGCTTCCATGAAATAACCTTATTTTCCTTTGCTTCTTATGCATCTTATTTATGCAGCCTTCTCTTCAATGTCTTTCGAGATAAGAAATAGCTCCCACTCTTTCATCTTATCAAAGGGCTCTCTCTGACCTCAGCATTGTTGCCATGTTGGCTCCTGCTGCACATTGCCCTTCATGGTAACACTTTGTTCTTTACTTTGGGAGCGAGGCTTTGAAGGTTACCTTCAACATCTTTCGAGTCTTCTCCTCCATTTGAGATGGCCTTTAGGGTGCACTACTTGGTTCTATAGTTTGGAAATTATTTGTTGCCAAGTTTTCACCCTCTTATTGCTTTTCTTCTTCTTTTTTTGTCATGCATTTTGCTCTATGTGCCTGACTGATATCCCCTTCAAGCATTGTTTTGAGTTAGTTTAAATCTGATGGCCTCTTGCCTTGCTCCAAATCGATAGTGACTCATTTTCCTTAAAATTGCACTCCTTTGATTGGCATCGTGCTGATTAGCTAATGCCTCTCAGTAGCTCATCCATGTCATGTGCAAATAATATCTTGTTTTTGTTAGCTACATGTCGACTATTTTCCTCTCCTCATGCATCTTGAGATGCCTTTCATGGAGTTATGCCCACTTTTCCTTCCCTTTGCGTGTTTGTCCATGGTGCAATGCTCTATTGTCTTTATGACAACTTAGGTTCCACTGCAAGTTGCTAACTATTTCTCTTCTTCCCCTAATGCTTTAGGAAAATTTCTCCCAAAAATAGACTTGCACTCTTTTGCTTCTCTATGTCTTTGTCTTTCAAAGGACACATCTCTTTTGCATGGTTGTTATGTTTGAATTTCGCCCGTGAAACTTCTCTTTCACCTTTCTCATCTATTGACATAATGTTGTTTACATTGGTGCTCAATCTCTCTTCAGTTGGTACTTGGACCAATGCCTCTATTACCTTTGGCAAAATTTTAGACCCATGTTCCTCACTCTTATTTATGCTTCACTCAACAACTCCTAGTTGATCTCTAGGCAACTCTTCTCTTTCTACAAAACATCTCTCGTTATTTCTTTATTGGGTGCTTCCTTCAGGGAAGTTTCTCCTTGTCGAAGGTACTTTAGAGCCTCTCCTTCCTCAGGCTCATTTTGCTTTGCATCTGGGGCTAAAGGTTATCTTCTATCCATCACACAACACTGCATATGGACAATTGTTCCAACACTACTCTATGTTGTTGTTGTTGTGAACCAATCCTTTACTTATGGGGATCTAGTGTTCTCAACCCATCCTTTAGTGCATCCTCTAATTCGAGCACAATAACACTCGTACTCTCTTAAGGGTTCTTATGCGTCCTTATCTCTGTGCAAACTGCTCCTACATCTTCTGCACCTTGTTGTGCTCTCGTTGGCTTCTTATGCATCTTCTTTATGCATCCTTCTCCTCAATGCCTTTCGAGATTAGCTCCCACTTTTTCATCTTCTCAAAGGGATCTTTCTGACCTCCACATTGCTCCCATGTTGACTCCTCCTACACATCACCTTTCATTGCAACACTTTCTTCCTTACTTTGGGAGTGAGGCTTTGAAGGTTACCTTTAATGGATTTTTTGTCTGCTCTTCCATTTGATATGGCCTTTTGGGTGCACCACTTGGCTCTATGGTTTGGAAATTATCTATTGCCAAAATTTCACCATCTTATTACTTTTCTTCTTCCTCTTTTATCGTGCACTTTGCTTTGTGTGCTTGGATTGATATCCCCTCTAAGTGTTGTTGCTAAATAGTTTTATGATGATGGCCTCCTACCTTGCTCCTAATCGGTAGTGAATCCTTTTCCTTTCGTGCAATGAAAATTGCACTCCTTTGATTGGCATCGGGCTGATTTTGTCTAATTCATGTCGGTAGCTCATCCATGTCGTGTGCAAACAATGTCTTGCTTTTTTTAGCTACATGTCGACCCTTCTCCTCTCATGCATCTTTTAATACCCTTTGTCGATTTATGCCCATTTTTCCTTCCCTTTGCATGTCTCTCCATTACGCAATGCTCTATTGTCTTTATGATAACTTAGGTTCCACTACAAGTTACTACCTCTTTTTCTTCTTCCCCTCATGCTTTAGGTAAATTTTTGACACAAATAAACTTACCCTCTTTTGACTTTCTATGTCTGTGCCTTTTGAAGGACGCATCTCTTTTGTATTGTTGTTGTGCTTGAATTTCACCTGTGCAACTTCTCTTTTACCTTCCTCATCCATTGACACAATACTATTTGCATTGGTGCTCAAACTCTCTTGTGCTGGTGTTGCACCAACTCCTCTATTTCTTTTGGCACACTTTTAGACCCATGCACCTCACTCTTATTTATGCTTCACTCAACAACTCCCAGTTGATCTCTAGGTAACCCTTCTCATTCTATAACATCTCTCATTGTTTCTTCCGTGGGTGCTTCCTTCACGGAAGTTTTTCCTGGTCGAAGGTCCTTTAGAGTCACTCCTTCCTTAGGTTCATTTTTCTTTGCATCCGAGGCTAAAGTTATCTTCTATCAATCACACACCACTGAATATGGATAATTTCTCCAACATCACTCTATGATGTTGTTGTTGTGTACCAATCCTTTGCTTTAAGCATATCTTGTGTTCTCAACCCTTCTTTTGGTGCATCCTCCACTTTGAGCATAATAACGCTTGTGTTCTCTTAAGGGTTCTTGTGCACCTTTATCTTTGTGCAAGCTACTCCTACACTTTGTGCACCTTCTTACACTCTCACTGACTCTTATCGAATAATATCCATAATTGCTCTAACATCTTTCTCTATTGTTGTTGTTATGCTAAAATCCATTACTTTATGGGGAAATAGAGTTCTCAACCCTTCCTTTGGCGCATCCTCCACTGTGAGCACAAGAACACCTGTGCTCTCTTTAGGGTTCTTATGTGCCCCTTTCTTTGTGCAGACTGGTGCTACCTTCCACACCTTCATGCACTCTTAGTGGCTTATGTGGAATAATATCCACTTTTCCTTCACTCATTTCACTCCACTAGAACTTGGTTTATCAAGGTTTTGCTCTTCTATTGTTTCTTCCATGAAATAACCTTCTTTTCCTCTTCTTCTTATGCATCTTCTCTATGTAGCCTTCTCTTAATTACCTTTCGAGATCAGCATTAGCTCCCACTCTTTCATATTCTGTATGGGCCCTTTCTGACCTCCGTATTGCTCCCATGTTGGCTCCTCCGACACATCACCTTTCATGGTAACACTTTTTCCTTTACATTGGGAGCAAGGCTTTGAAGGTTACATTCAACGGCTTTCGAGTCTTCTACTCCATTTGAGATGGCCTTCTAGGTGCACTACTTGGTTTTGTAGTTTGGAAATTATCTATTGCCAAATTTTTACCCTCTTATTGCTTTTCTTTTTTCCTCTTTTGTTGTGCACTTCACTCTGTGTGCTTGGATGGATATCCGCTTCAAGCATTGCTCCTAGTTAGTTTTAAGCTGATGGCCCCTTACCTTGCTCCCAATTGGTAGTGACTCCTTTTCCTTCCATAATTGGTAGTGTTGATTTTGGCGAATAACTCTTGGTAACTTATCCATGTCGTGTGCAAATAATGTCTTGTTTTTGTTAGTTATTTGTTGACTCTTCTCCTCTCCTCATGCATTTTCAGATGCCTTTTGTGTAGTTATACCCACTTTTGCTTCCATTTCCATTTCTCTCCATGGCATAATGCTCTATTATCTTTATGATAACTTAATTTCCACTGCATGTTGCCACCACTTTTTCTTCTTCCCCTAATGCTTTAGGAAAATTTCTGCCATAAATAGACTTGCACTCTTTTGCCTCTCTATGTCTGTGCATTTCAAAGGACACATCTCTTTTTCATGGATGTTGTGCTTGAATTTCACTCGTACAACTTTTCTTTCGCCTTCCTCATCTATTGACATAATGTTGTTTGCATTGGTGCTTAATCTCTATTCAATTGGTGCTTGGACCAATGCCTCTACTTCCTTTGGCACACTTTTGGAAGCATGTTCTTCACTCTTATTTAATCTTTACTCAACAACTCCCTATTGATCTCTAGGCAACTCATATCCTTCTGCAACATCTCTCACTGTTTCTTCTTTGGGTGCTTCCTTTAAAGAAGTTTCTCTGGGTCAAAGGTCCTTTAGAGCCTTTCATTCCCCAGGCTTGTTTTCCATTGCATCCTGGGCTAAAGGTTATCTTCTACCCATCACAAAACGCTGCATATGGACAATTGCTCCAACATTACTCTATGTTGTTGTTGTAATGAACCAATCCTTTGCTTTATGGGGATCTAGTGTTCTCAACCCTTCCTTTGGTGCATCCTCCACTTTGAGCACAATAACACTTATGCTCTCTTAAGGGTTCTTGTGCTCCTTTATGTCTGTGTAGGCTGCTCTGACACCTTGTGCACCTTCTTGCGCTCTCACTGGCTCTTGTGGAATATTATCCGCAATTTCAGTAACATCCCTCTCTATCATTGTTGTGTGACAATCCATTAATTTATGGGTATATAGGGTTCTCAACCCTTCCTTTGGCACATCCGCCACTATGAGCATAAGAATACCTGTGCTCTCTTTAGGGTTGTTCTTATGTGTACCTGTCTTTGTGCAGACTGGTGCTATACCTTCCACACCTTCATGCACTCATGCTGGCTCATGTGGAATGATATCCACTTTTACTTCACTCATTTCAATCCACTACAACTGTGTTTATTCTTGGATTCACTCCTCTATTGTTGCTTTCATGAAATAACTATCTTTTCCTCTGCTTCTTATGTATCTTATTTTTGTAGCCTTCTCCTCAATGTCTTCTGAGATCAGCATTAGTTCCCACTCTTTCATCTTCCCCAAGGGCTCTTTCTGACCTCCACATTGCTCTCATAATGGCTCCTTCTGTGCATTGCCTTTCATGGCAACACTTTATTATTTACTTTTTGAGTGGGGCTTTGAAGGTTACCTTCAACGACTTTCGAGTCTTCTCCATTTGAGATGGCATTTTGGGTGCACTACTTGGATCTATAATCTGGAAATTATTTGTTCCCAAATTTTCACCCTCTTATTTCTTTTCTTCTTCCTTTTTTGTCATGTAATTCACTCTGTGTGCTTGGACTGATATCCCCTTTGAGCATTATTCCTAGATAGTTTTAAGCTGATGGCCTCCTACCTTACTCCTAATCGATCCGTGAAATGAAAATTGCATTCCTTTGATTGGCATTGGGCTGATTATGGCTAATACCTTTCGGTAGCTCATCCATCTCATGTGCAAACAATATCTTGTTTTTTTTAGCTCTGTGTTGACTCTTCTCCTCTCCTCTCCTTATGCATCTTTAGATGCCTTATTTGGAGTTATGCCCACTTTTCCGTCCCTTTGCGTGTCTCTTCATGGCGTAGTGCTCTATTGTCTTTATGGCAACTTAGGTTCCACTACAAGTTAATACCTTTTTCTCTTCTTTGCCTAATGATTTAGGTAAATTTGTGCCACAAATAGACTTGTTCTCTTTTGCCTCTCTATGTGAATGCCTTTAGAATGACACATCTCTTTTGCATGGCTGTTGTGCTTGAATTTTACCCATGCAACTTCTCTTTTGCCTTCCTCATCCATTGAAATAATGTTGTTTGCATTGGCACTCAATCTCTCTTTAGTTGGTGCTTGCACCAATGCCTTTATTTTCTTTGGTGCACTTTTAGACCCATGCACCTCACTCTTATATATGATTCACTCAACAACTCCTAGTTGATCTCTAGGCAACTCTTCTCCTTCTACAACATCTCTCATTATTTTTTCTTTGGGTGCTTCCTTCAAGAAAGTTTCTCTTGGTTGAAGGTCCTTTAGAGCCTCTCCTTCCTCAAGCTTATTTTTCTTTGCATTTGGGGCTAAAGGTTATCTTCTATCCATCACACACCGCTGCATATGGACAATTGCTCCAATATTACTCTATTTTGTTGTTGTTGTGAACCAATCCTTTGTTTTATGGGGATCTAGTGTTCTCAACCCTTTTTTCGGTGCATCCTCCACTTTGAGCATAACAACACTTGTGCTCTCTTAAGGGTTCTTGTGCATACTTATCTCTATGCAGGCTGCTCATACACCTTGTGTACCTTCTTGTGCTCTTTCTAGCTCTTGTGGAATGATATACACAATTTCTGTAACATCCCTCTCTATTGTTGTTCTACAATCCATTACTTTATGGGGATATAGGGTTCTTAACCCTTCCTTTGGCACATCCTCCATTGTGAGCGCAAGAACACCTGTGCTCTCTTTAGAGTTCTTATGTGCCCTGTCTTTGTGTAGATTGGTGCTATACCTTTCATACCTTCATACACTCTTGATGGTTCATGTGGAATGATATTCACTTTTCCTTCACTCTTTTCACTCCATTACAACTGGGTTTATTCTTGGTTTCATTCATCTATTGTTACTTCCATGAAAAAACCTTCTTTTCCTCTACTTCTTATGCATCTTCTTTATATAGCCTTATCCTCAATTTCTTCCTTGTCCTCTCTTCTTTATGCTTGAATTTCAATCGTGCAATTTCTCTTTTGCCTTCCGCATCCATTGACACAATTGTGTTTGCATTGGTGCTTAACTCTCTTTAGCTAGTGCTTGCACCAATGCCTCTATTTCCTTTGGCGCACTTTTGGACCCATATGCCTCACTTTTTTTATGCTTCCCTCAACAACTCCTAGTTTATCTCTAGGCAACTCTTCTCCTTCAACATCTCTCATTGTTTTTTCTTTGGGTGCTTCCTTCAGGGAAGTTTCCCTTGGTTGAAGGTCCTTTAGAGCCTCTCCTTCCTCAGGCTTGTTTTGATTTACATCCAGGGCTAAAGGTTATCTTTTATCCATCACACAACGCTACATATGGACAATTGCTCCAACATTACTCTATGTTGTTATTATTGTTGTGAACCAATCCTTTGCTTTATGGGGATCTATTGTTCTCAACGCTTCCTTTGGTACATCCTCCACTTTGAGCACAATAACACTTGTGCTCTCTTAAGTGTTCTTGTGTGCCCTTATGTCTGTGCAGGTTGCTCCTACACCTTGTGTACCTTCTTGCACTCTTTCTGGCTTTTATGGAATGATATCCACAATTGCTCTAGCATCCCTCTTTATCATTGTTGTTATGCTACAATCCATTACTTTATGGGGATATAGGGTTCTTAACCCTTCCTTTGGCCCATCCTCTACTATGAGTACAAGAACACCTGTGCTCTCTTGAGGATTCTTCTTATGTGCCCATGTCTTTGTGTAGACTAGTGCTATACCTTCCACATCTTCATGCACTCTTGATGGCTCATGTAAAATGATATCGACTTTTCCTTCACTCATTTCACTCTACTATGACTGGGTTTATTCTTGGTTTCACTCCTCTATTGTTGCTTCTATAAAATAACCTTCTTTTCCTCTGCTTCTAATGCATCTTCTTTATGCAATCTTCTCCTTAAAACCTTTTGAGATTAGCATTAACTCTCATTCATTCATCTTCTTAAAGGCCTCTTTTTGACCTCCACATTGTTCGCATATTGGCTCCTCCTGTGCATCTCTTTTCATGACAACACTTTATTCTTTACTTTGGGAGCGAGACTTTAAAGGTTACTTTCAACAGCTTTTGAGTCTTCTCCATTTAAGATGGCCTTCTAGGTGCACTATTTGGCTCTATAGTTTAGAAATTATCTATTGCCAAATTTTCACCCTCTTATTGCTTTTCTTCTTCCTCTTTTGTCATGCACCTTGCTCTGTGTGCTTTGATTGATATCCCCCTCAAGCGTTGTTAGTTTTAAACTGCCAGTCTCCTTCCTTGGTCCCAATCGGTAGTGACTCTTTTTCCTTTTATGAAAATAAAATTGCACTCCTTTTATTGGCATCGAGCTGATTCTGGCTAATTCCTCTCGGTATCTCATCCATGTTGTGTGCAAACAATGTCTTGTTTTTATTAGCTACATGTTGACTCTTCTCCTCTCCTCATGCATCTTTCGATGCCTATTGAGGAGTTATGCCCACTTTTCCTTCCCTTTGCTTGTCTCTCCATGGCGTAATACTCTATTGTATTAATGACAACTTAGGTTCCACTTCAAGTTGCTACCTCTTTCTATTCTTCCCCTAATGCTTTAGGCAAAATTCTGCCATAAATATATTTGTGCTCTTTTGCCTCTTTATGTCTTTGTCTTTTGAAGGACACATCTCTTTTGCATGGATCTTGTGCTTGAATTTCACCTGTGTAACTTCTCTTTCGTATTCCTCATCCATTGGTATAATTTTGTTTACATTGGCGCTCGATCTCTCTTCATCTGGTGCTTCCACCAATGCCACTATTTACTTTGGTGCACTTTTGGACCCATGCACCTCACTCTTATTTATGCTTCACTCAACAACTCCCAGTTGATCTTTAGGCAACTCTTCTCCTTCTGTAACATCTTTGGCTGTTTTTTCTTTGGGTGCTTCCTTCAAGGAAGTTTCTCCTGGTCAAAGGTCCTTTAGATCCTCTCCTTCTTCAGGCTCGTATCACTTTGCATCTGGGGCTAAAGGTTATCTTCTATCCATCACACACCGCTGCATATGGATAATTGTTCCAGCATTAGTCTATGTTGTTTTTGTTGTGAACCAATCCTTTGCTTTATGGGGATCTAGTGTTGTCAACCCTTCTTTTGGTGCATCTTCCACTTCAAGCACAATAGCACTTGTTCTCTCTTAAGTGTTCTTCTTGTGTGCTCTTATCTCTATGCAGGTTGCTCCTACACCTTGTGTACCTTCTTGCACTTTCGTAGGTTCTTATGGAATGATATCCACAATTGCTCTAACAACTCTCTCTAGCATTGTTGTGCTACAATCCATTACTTTATGGGGATATAGGGTTCTTAATGCTTCCTTTGGCACATCCTCCATTGTGAGCAAAAAAACTCCTTTGCTCTTTTTAGGGTTCTTCTTATATGCCCCTATTTTTGTGCAGGTTGGTGCTATACCTTCCACACCATACACTCTTGCTGGCTCATGTGGAATGATATCCACTTTTTCTTCACTCATTTCACTCCACTACAACTGGATTTATTCTTGGTTTTGCTCATATATCATTGCTTTCATTAAATAACCTTCCTTTCCTCTACTACTTATGCATATTCTTTATGCATCCTTCTCCTCAATGCCTTCTAAGATCAGCATTAACTCCCACTCTTTCATCTTCTCAAAAATCTCTTTATAACCTCCGCATTACTCCCATGTTGGCTTTACCTGAGCATTGCCTTTAATGGCAACACTTTCATCTTTAATTTGAGAGTGAGGCTTTGAAGGTTACCTTCAATGGTTTTTTAGTCTTCTCCTCTATTTGAGATGGCCTTCTGGGTGCACTATTTGGTTATGTAGTTTGCAAATAATCTATTGCCAAAGTTTAACCCTATTATTGTTTGTTTTCTTCCTCGTTTTTCGTGCACTTTGCTATGTGTTATTTAACTGATATTCCCATCAAGCATTTTTCCTAGTTAGTTTTAATCTGACGACCTCCTTCCTTGCTCCCAATCGGTAGTGACTCATTTTCCTTTTGTGCAATGAAAATTGCATTCCTTTCATTGGCATCAGGCTAATTTTGGTTAATTCCTCTCAGTATTTCAACCATGTGTGCAAATAATGTCTTGTTTTTGTTAGCTACATGTCGACTCTTCTCCTCTCCTCATGCATCTTCAGATGCCTTTTGTAGAGTTATGGCCACTTTTCCTTCCCTTTACATGTCTCTGCATGGCATAATGCTCTATTGCCTTTATGAAAACTTAGTTTCCAATAAAAATTTCTACCTCTTTCTCTTCTTCCCCTAACACTTTAGAGAAATTTATGCCTTAAATAGACTTATGCTTTTTTGCCTATCTATGTCTGTGCCTTTCGAAGTTATCATCTCTTTTGCACGGTTGTTTTGCTTGAATTTCACTCGTGAAACTTCTCTTTCACCTTCCTCATCTATTGACCAACGCCTCTATTTCCTTTGGCACACTTTTGAACACATGTGCCTCACTCTTATTTGTGATTCACTCAACAACTCCCAGTTGATCTCTAGGCAGCTCTTCTCCTTCTGCAACATCTCTTGATGTTTCTTCTTTGGGTGCTTCCTTTAGGGAAGTTTCTCCTGTTCGAAGGTCCTTTAAAGCCTTTCCTTTGTCAAGCTTGTTTTATTTTGCATATGGGGATAAAGATTATGTTCTATCCATCACACACCATTGCATATGGATAATTGCTTTAACATTACTCTATGTTATTTTTGTTATGAACCAATCCTTTGCTTTATGGGGATCTAGTGTTCGTAACCCTTCCTTCAGTGCATCCTCAATTCGAGCACAATAATACTTGTGCTCTTTTAAGGATTCTTCTTGTGCCCCATTTTTTTTTGTGTAAGCTACCCCTACACCTTGTGTACCTTCTTGCACTCTCGCTGGCTCTTATGGAATGATATCCATAATTGTTCTAACATCCCTCTCTATTGTTGTTATTGTGCTACAATCCATTACTTTATGGGGATATAGGGTTCTCAACACTTCCTTTGGCACATCTGCTCTCTTTAGGGTTCTTCTTATATGCCCCTGTCTTTGTGCAGACTAGTGCTATACCTTCCACACCTTCATGCACTCTTGCTGGCTCATGAGGAATGATATCCTCTTTTCCGTCACTCCACTACAATGAGGTTTATTCTTGGTTTTGCTTCTCTATTATTGCTTCCATGAAATAACCTTCTTTTCCTCTACTTCTTATGCATCTTCTTTATGTAGCCTTCTCCTCAATGCCTTCCAAGATCAGCATTAGCTCCCATTCATCATCTCAAAGGGCTCTTTTTGACCTCCACATTGTTCCCATGTTGGCTCCTCCTATGCATCACATTCCATGGAAACACTTTCCTATTTACTTTGGGAGAGAGGCTTTGAAGGTTTCCTTGAATGACTTTTGATTTTTCTCCTCCATTTGAGATGGCCTTTTGGGCGCACTACTTGGTTCTGTAGTTTCAAAATTATCTATTGCCAAATTTTCACCCTCTTATTGATTTTCTTCTTCCTATTTTGTAGCGTACTTCATTCTTTGTGCTTGGGCTAGTATCCCCTTCTAGCGTTATTCCTAGTTAGTTTTAAGCTAATGGCCTCCTGCCTTGCTCCCAATCAGTAGTGACTCCTTTTACTTTAATGCAATGAAAATTGCAGCCTTTGATTAGCATCGGGCTGATTTTGGTTAATTCATCTCGGTAACTCATCCATGTCATGTGCAAACAATGTGTTATTTTTCTTAGCTACATGTCGAATCTTCTCTTCTCCTCATGCATCTTCATATGCCTTTTGTGGAGTTATACCGGCTTTTGCTTCCCTTTGCATGTCTATTCATGGCACAATGATCTATATTCTCTCTGATGACTTAGGTTCCTCTACATGTTGCTAGCTATTTCTCTTCTTCCCCTAATGCTTTAGGCAAATTTCTGCCACAAATAAACTTGCACTCTTTTATCTTGTTATGTTTGTGCCTTTCGAAGGACACATCTCTTTTGCATGGTTATTGTGCTTGAATTTCACACGTGCATCAGGCTAATTTTGGCTAATTCCTCTCGGTAGCTCATCCATGTCATGTGCAAACAATGTGTTATTTTTCTTAGCTACATATCTAATCTTCTTTTCTCCTCATGCATCTTCAGATGCCTTTTGTGGAGTTATGCCTGCTTTTCCTTCCCTTTGCATGTCTCTCCATGGCACAATGCTCTATTGTCTCTCTGATGAATTAGGTTCCTCTACATGTTGCTACCTATTTCTCTTCTTCCCCTAATGCTTTAGGCCAATTTCTACCACAAATAGACTTGCACTCTTTTATCTCTTTATGTCTGTGCTTTTCGATAGACTCATCCCTTTTCCATAGCCGTTGTGCTTGAATTTCACATGTGCAACTTCTCTTTCACCTTCCTCATCTATTGACACAACACTCTTTGCATTGGCGCTTAATCTCTCTTCAGCTGGTGCTTGCATCAATGACTCTATTTCCTTTGGTGCACTTTTGGACCCATGCACCTGACTCTTATTTATACTTCACTCAACAAGTTCAAGTTGTTCTCTAGGAAACTCTTCTCCTTCCACAACATCTATCATTATTTCTACTTTGGGTGCTTCCTTCAGGGAAGTTTCTTTGGGTCGAAGGTCCTTTAGAGCCTCTCCTTCCTCAGGTTCATTTTGTTTTGCATATGGGGCTAAAGGTTATCTTCTATCATCACACACTGTTGCATATGGACAATTGCTCCAGGAATTATTCTATGTTGTTTTTGTGAACCAATCCTTTGCTTTATGAGGATCTAGTGTTCTCAACCCTTTGGTGCATCCTCCACTTTGAGCACAATAACACTTTTACTCTTTTAAGGGTTCTTCTTGTGCACCCTTATCTCTGTGCAGGCTGCTCCTACACCTTGTGCACCTTCTTGCAATCTCACTGGCTTTTGTGGAATGATATCCACAATTGCTGTAACATCCCTCTATATCGTTGTTATTGTGCTACAATCCATTACTTTATGGGGATATAGGGTTCTCAACCCTTCCTCTGGTGTTTCCTCCACTATGAGCTCAAGAACCCTTGTGCTCTCTTTAAGGTTTTTCTTATCTGCCCCTGTCTTTGTGCAGATTGGTGTTATACCTTCCACACCTTCATGCACTCTTGCTGGCTCATGTGGAATGATATCCACTTTTACTTCACTCATTTCACTCCACTACAATTGGGTTTATTATTGGTTTCGCTCCACTATTGTTACTTCTATGAAATAACCTTCTTTTCCTATGCTTCTTATGCATTTTCTTTATGCAGCCTTCTCCTCAATGCCTTCTGAGATCAGCATTAGGTTCCACTCTTTAATATTTGTAAATGGCCCTTTCTCACCTCCACATTGCTCCCATGTTTGCTCCTCCTTCCCATCACCTTTCATGGCAACACTTTCTTCTTTACTTCAGGAGTGAGGTTTTGAAGGTTACCTTCAACGTCTTTTAAGTCTTCTCCATTTGAGATGGCCTTTTGTGTGCACTATTTGGTTCTGTAGTTTGGAAATTATCAGTTGCTAAAGTTTCACACTCTTGTTGCTTTTCTTCTTCTACTTTTATCGTGCACTTCACTCTATGTGCATGGACTGATATCCCCTTCAAGCATTGTTCCTAGTTAATTTTAAATTGATGGCCTCTTGTCTTGCTCACAATCGGTAGTGACTTTTTTTCCTTTTGTGCAATGAAAATTGCACTCCTTTGATTGGAATCGGGATGATTTTGGCTAATTCCTCTCAGTAGTTCATTCATGTCATGTGCAAACAATGTCTTGTTTTTGTTAGCTAGATATTGACTCTTCTCTTCTCCTCATGCATCTTCAGATGCCTTTTATGGAGTTATGCCCACTTTTCATTCCCTTTGTGTGTCTCTCCATGGCGCAACGCTCTATTGTATTTATGATAACTTAGGATCCACTGTAAGTTGCAACCTTTTTCTCTTCTTTCCGTAATGATTTAGGAAAATTTCTACCACAAATAGACTTGTGCTCTTATGCCTCTCTATGTCTATGCCTTTCGAAAGAAACATCTCTTTTGCATGGTTGTTGTGCTTGAATTTCACCTGTGCAATTTCTCTTTCCCCTTCCTCATGTATTGACACAATGTTGTTTGTATTGGTGCTCAATCCCTCTTTAGCTGGTGCTTACACTAATGCCTCTATTTCCTTTGGCACACTTTTAGACCCATGCACCTCACTCAACAACTCCTAGTTGATCTCTAGGCAACTCTTCTCCTTCGGCAACATCTCTTGTTATTTCTTCTTTGGGTGCTTCCTTTAGGGAAGTTTCTCCTAGTCGAAGGTCCTTTAGAGACTCTCCTTCCACATGCTAGTTTTGCTTTGCATCTAGGGTTAAAGGTTATCTTCTATCCATCACACACTATTGCATATGGACAATTACTCCAGCATTACTCTATGTTGTTATTGTGAATCAATCTTTTGCTTTATGGGGATCTAGTGTTCTCAACCCTTCCTTTAGTGCATCTTCCACTTCGAGCATAATAACACTTGTATTCTCTTAAGGGTTTTTATGCCCCCTTATCTCTGTGCAGGCTACTCTTACACCTTGTGTACCTTATTACGCTCTCGCTGGCTCTTGTGGAATGATATCCATAATTGCTCTAACATCCCTCTCTATCATTGTTATTGTGCTACAATCCATTATTTTATGGGGATATAGGGTTCTCAACCCTTCCTTTGATGCATCCTCTACAGTGAGCATAAAAATACCTGTGCTTTCTTTAGGGTTCCTCTTATATACCCTTGTCTTTGTGCAGACTAGTGCTATAACTTCCACACCTTCTGGCACCCTTGTTGGCGCATGTGGAATGATATCCACTTTTCCTTCACTCATTTCACTCCACTATAATTGGGTTTATTCTTGGTTTCGCTCCTCTATTGTTGCTTCCATGAAATAACCTTCTTTTCCTCTACTTCTTATGCATATTCTTTATACAGCCTTCCCCTCAATGTCTTCTGAGATCAGCATTAGCTCCCACTCTTTCATCTTTTCAAAAGGCTCTTTCTGACCTCCGCATTACTCCCATGTTGGCTTCTCCTGTACATCGCCTTTCATCTCAACACTTTATTTTTTACTTTGGGAACGAGGCTTTGAAGGTTACCTTCAACAGCTTTCCAGTCTTCTCCTCCATTTGAGATGTCCTTCTAGGTACACTACTTGGTTCTGTAGTTTGGAAATTATCTATTGTTAAAATTTCATCCTCTTATTTCTTATCTTCTTCCTCTTTTGTCACACACTTTGCTTTATGTACTTGGACTGATATCCCCTTCAAGCATTGTTCCAAGTTAGTTTTAATCTGATAGCCTCCTGCCTTGTTCCTAATCGGTAGTGAATCATTTTCCTTTTGTGCAATGAAAATTGTACTCCTTTGATTGGCATCAGGCTAATATTAGCTAATTCCTCTCGGTAGCTCATCCATGTCGTGTGCAAATAATGTCATTTTTTTGTTAGCTACATGTCGACTCTTCTCCTCTCCTCATTCATCTTTAGATGCTTTTTGTGGAGTTATGCCCACTTTTCCTTCCCTTTGCGTGTCTTTCCATGGCGCAATGCTCTATTGTATTTCCATTGCAAGTTGCTACCTATTTCTCTTCTTCACCTAATGCTTAGGCAAATTTCTACCATAAATAAACTTGTGCTCTTTACCTCTTTATGTCTTTGCCTTTCAAAGGACACATCACTTTTGCATGCCTATTCTGCTTGAATTTCACCTGTGTAACTTCTCTTTCACCTTCCTCATCCATTGACATAATGTTGTTTGCATTGGTGCTCAATCTCTCTTCAATTGGTGCTTGCACCAATACCTCTATTTCCTTTGGCACAATTTTGGACCCATGCACCTCACTCTTATTTATGCTTCAGTCAACAACTCCCAATTGATATCTAGGCAACTCTTCTCCTTCTACAACATCTGTCATTGTTTTTTCTTTGGGTGCTTCCTTCAGGTTATTTTTGCTTTGCGTCCGGGGCCAAAGGTTATCTTCTATCAACCACACGCCACTAGATATGGATAATTACTCCAGCATTACTCTATGTTATTGTTGTTGTGAACCAATGCTTTTCTTGATGGGGATCTAGTGTTCTCAACCCATCCTTTCGTGGATCCTCCACTTCGAACATAATAACACTTGTGCTATCTTAAGGGTTCTTCTTATGCTTCCTTATCTCTGTGCAAGTTACTCCTACATCTTGTGCATGTTCTTGGGCTCTCACTGGCTCTTTTGAAATGATATCCATAATTGCTCTAACATCCGTCTCTATCATTATTGTTATGCTATAATCCATTGCTTTATGCGGATATAGGGTTCTCAACCCTTTGGCACATCCTCCACTGTGAGCACAAGAACACCTGTGCTATTTTTAAGGTTCTTTTTATGTGCCCCTATCTTTGTGGAGATTGTCGCTATACCTTCCACACCTTCATGCACTCTTGCTGGCTAATGTGGAATGATATCCAATTTTCCTTCATTCATTTCACTCCACTACAACTAGGTTTATTCCTAGTTTCTCTCCTCTATTGTTGCTTCCATGAAATAACCTTCTTTTCCGCTGCTTATGCATCTTTTTTATGCAAGCCTCTCCTCAATGCCTTTCGAGATCAGCATTAGTTCTCTCTCTTTCATCTTCTCAAAGGGCTCTTTTTGACCTCTGCATTACCCCCATGTTGGCTCCTCTTGTGCATCGCCTTTCATGGCAACACTTTCTTTTTCACTTTGGGAGCGAGGCTTTGAAGGTTACCTTCAACAACTTTCAAGTATTCTCCACCATTTGAGATGGCCTTCTAGGTGCACTACTTGGTTCTGTAGTTTGGAAATTATCTATTGCAAAATTTTTGCCCTCTTAATGCTTTCTCTTCTTCCTCTTTTGTCGTGCACTTCACTCTGTGTGCTTGGACTGATATCCACTTCAAGCATTGTTCCTAGTTAGTTTTAAGCTGATGGCCTCTTGCCTTATTCCCAATTGGTAGTGACTCCATTTCCTTCTATGCAATGAAGATTGCACTCCTTTGATTGGCATTAGGCTGATTTTGGCTAATTCCTTTCTATAACTCATCTATGTTGTGTGCAAATAATGTCTTATTTTTGTTAATTACATGTCGACTCTTCTCCAGTCCTCATGCATCTTCAGATGCCTTTTCTAGAGTTATGCCCACTTTTCCATCCCTTTGCGTGTCTCTTCTTCCTCTAATGCTTTAGGCAAATTTCTGCCACAAATAGACTTATGCTTTTTTACCTCTCCATGTCTGTGCCTTTCAAAGGACTAATCTCTTTTGCATGGCTGTTGTTCTTGAATTTCACTCATGCGACTTCTCTTTTGCCTTCCTTATCCATTGACACAATTCTATTTGCATTGGTGCTCAATCTCTCTTCAGTTGGTGCTTGTACCAATGCCTCTATTTCCTTTGGTGCACTTTTGGACCCATGTGGCTCACTCTTATTTATGCTTCATTCAACAAGTCATAGTTTATCTCTAGGAAAGTCTTTTCCTTCTACGACATCTCTCGATGTTTCTTCTTTGGGTGCCTCCTTCACAATTTTTTTTTTTCTGGTCAAAGGTCCTTTAGAGCCTCTCCTTCCTCAAGCTCATTTTGCTTTGCATCTAGGGGTAAAGTTTATTTTCTATCCATCACACATCATTGCATATGGACAATTACTCCAACATTACTCTATGTTGTTGTTGTTGTCAACAAATCCTTTGCTTTATGGGGATCTAGTGTTCTCAACCCTTCCTTCGGTGCATCCTCCACTTTGAGTACAATAACACTTGTGCTCTCTTAAGGTTCTTCTTGTGCACTTTTATCTCTATGCAGGTTGATCCTACACCATGTACACCTTGCGCTCTCGCTAGCTCTTGTGGAAAGATATCCACAATTACTCTTACCATACCTCTATCATTTTTGTTATGCTACAATCCATTACTTTATGGGGATATAGGGTTCTCAACCCTTACTTTGGCACATCCTCCACTATGAGCACAAAAGAATCAAACTCTATTTCTTTGTTACAAATCTTGTCTGTAACTATTCAATATCTGCACATTCTTTGTGTGCTCTTTCTTCTTCTCTGCCTCACTCTCTTTTTGTGTCTGGATATATCTCTCTGTCCCTCTAACCTTTTCTATGTGTCTGCATGCGTCTGCAATCGAGTCACTCTAGTAGCTCCTTTGGCAATTTCAACAGCAGCAAATGACAATGCTCTAGATGTCATATATATATATATAGACAATGCATCTAGGGTTTCATGTCTTCAAAAAGTGTTTACATTCTGACTACACCTTACTGGTTCCGATTCTTGATTTCATTTAATGTGGCCTGGCATTTACAGCTCTAGCATCTCAACTCATGCTTCACGTCATAATGTCCAGGTCTCTTTACTATATTTGGCAACTATTGGATTCAAGTCATAAATGTGTAGCCTCCTTAATTGTAGATTGATCAGTTGGATCAATCAATCTCGAGCTCTATGTAGATATGTCGAATTCATCACCAGTTATGTCTGTTCCTCCACTTGACTGTTAGAACATATTAAATGCGGGCTTTTGATTTCTTTCTTCATGCCATTTTTTGGCTCTTTCATTAACCGTCGAGCTCCTTTTTATATCTCATTCTCTCCTATATAATTGGGTCACTTTCGCTCCTTTCGATTTACTCGAATATGCTTGATCTTTAATATCCCACTATGTTGATAATCATCGATTACCTTGTTCCACTGTGTCCTCGCGCTTCATTGGATCTTCCTCATCCAGATTTTCATGTGTTGTTCGATCTCTAAAGATGCATGATCTTTATATTGGCTTGGTCGTTAAACTTCTACATGTTGACGTCATCTCGTATTCTTTAGCATCCATGTATTGTTTTCGCTCCTTTGATCTCTTCAGACTTGTTCCACCTTTACCCCGCCTTGATCCTTTGGTAACATTGCGAGTGACCTATACTTCTTCCGAAATATCCTTCGAAAAATTTATAAGTTACCATTCCATCCGAAAGTATCCTTCGGGATCTTAGTTACATGTCCTTCTGCCTTAGACAAATTCTTTGTAAAAATTCATCAAAACCCTTTTTCCGAAAGTGTCCTACAGGATTTCCGAAAGTGTCCTACAGGACTTCTACAAGTGACCTATTCAGAACTTTTGCTTGAGACACATCTTTCGAAAGTTGTGTAAATTGACCATTTTGAGCCTTTGTTTGGGTCACATGCCCTTCAGAGCTTTGGCAAAGTACCCTTTGGAATCTTTTGTTGCAGCCTTTTCATGTAAGGGTCTTCGGGATAATATCCCGACACAATATCTAAGTGCCCTTCGGAACTTTTGGCATGTACCCTTCAGAACCTTTGAAAGAGCCTTGCGGAAATTTTGGCATGTACCCTTTAGAACCTTTCAAAATGACTTTCAGAAACTTTGTAAGTGTCTTCAGCTCCATTCGAACTATCCTTCAGAACAATTGCAAGTGCCCCTTCAAAAATCTTGTTGTGGACATTTTGTCCGACATAGAGTTAACCATTTTTCTGAAAGAATTCAGCGAGGCACTTTCTCCGAAAGAAAATTCTTCTTTTGGAACTTTTGTTTCGAACAATTTTTCCGAAAGAATTCCCAAGCTTGTAAAATCGACTGTGGAGGCCAAACATTTTCCCAAAGGAATTCCAAAGCTTCGGAACATTTGTTGTGGGCTTTTTGTCCAAAGAGTCTTCAACATTTCTCAGAAATAATTGCCCAAGCTACTTCTTCTGAAATAATTCTCCAAACAAATGCAAAGGTGCAAAAATGACTGTGGAAATGTAGAGGCTTTTAGCTGAGGGATAACCTTATGCATTTGTAATAATTGCTCTACTCATCCTTATGACTTAGAACTTAGACCACAAAGAATAGGCACAAACCTAATTATAGTGTGATCATTTCCTTCAGATGTTGCCATATTTGCAAATGCAGTCATCAACAAATTGTGTATTCAGCCATATTCAATAAACTAGCAAAGGCATTCATATGACTGTTGTTAAAAATCAAGGTGCACAAATGACTCCATGAGGACTCTACAACTAGTCTGTTCAGCTCAACACCTTTGTCATTAATGCTTGATAGTTCATTCTATATTTGACATCAATGGCAATATTTTAGAGTTTATTTGTTGGTTGATTACACTCTAGGTACATTTGCATGCCCCTTGACTATGATTGTGTACTGCTCTTAGTGCCTCAATCGTGAAAGTTTGAAATTAGCTTTAGTTTCAACTTTCTTTGTTGTAATGTAACACATCTTCCATGAATAACTCCTTATGTGCCATGTTCTTTGGAGATCTATAGGCCTCGGTTCCTTTGTATGCTTTTGTGTGAGCCCTTACTTATGCACCTTATTTCTTTTCTTAGTGTGTCTTTATGTGCTTTGCAGTTATACGTGCACGTTACTTACCTTAGCAAAAACATTTACCCCCTTATTTTCTAACCCACTGTGTAATTCTTAGCCACTTTCCTTCCATTCAAATGGACTCTTACGCATTTCAGAACAACCTTTTAAAATGTTTCCCTGTGCATAGCTAAAGATGGTTTATTTCTCGCTTGACTAACTCTATTTCTATTTAATGCAAGATTGTCAATTTGCCTAGGATACTCATGTATTAGACTTTCAAGGTAATGAAAATGCATTCTTCTTCTTACAAGTAGTGTTATAGTAGTAGAACCACCCTTTTGGTATGTTACCTTGACCATAGTGTTACGCTCTACCCGATGTGGCACATGAGTAGGCTCACACAATGCTTCCTCCTTATCTAAACTCTCCTTGTGCCATAAACCACCTTCCTAGCTCGAATACCCTTTCTCTTCCATCCCTCCTTTCCTTTTGTGGCTCTATGCCCACCTCTATTTGCTCTTGTGGGTCTATGCCCACTTTCATCTCTTATGGATCTACACCCACTTTCATCCCTCATGGGTCTATGCCCACTCTTGTGAATCCACCTCCAACAAAAAGTCTTCATACCTTTCATTTTGTTTATTTTGTGAACCTTTCTCTTCCCTTGTGATATGCACACTTTCTTCCTTCTGACATCCGTGACAAGTGGGCATACTTACAAGCTATTCTTCCACGTGTTTCATGAGGCACATCTGTATAGTTATTTTATTGCACTTGTCTTTCTCCATTTCCCCTTGATTTTCTTAGTGGCATGAAAGCCTCTATGGGGTCCATGGACTCCTCAAGGCCTTTTTTCTAGAGAACCTTTGCGTTTCAGCTTCATGTTGACTCTTGGTGCGCCTTAAAACATGTGTAGGCTCTTTCCTCTCATGTGTCTCTCCTTGCTTCTCTATGGGATCCTTCCTCCCAAATTTATTTTTTTTGCATTTGCACCATCTTTTCCTATAGCACCTACAACATTGAGGCTATCTCCTTCATTTTCTTCAAAATTTGACTCGGGGTCACGTCTCATCGTGGCTTCTTACTGAGGCATCTTTTGTGCTTATCGCTATCTATCCATCAACACTTGATGGAGAACATCCTTTTTTGGCACCTTCTACCTAATACGCTCATGGTTGATGAGTTGTAGGCATTGCCATCCCTTTCACATGATTCATTATTGACCCACTTATTCTTTGCATGTGAAGTCCCTCACGGTTGGTGATATATCAGTGCTTTATCCATATCCATGACTCTAGATTTCCTCATATCTAGTGATTTTGCTTGATTACCTTACTTTCGATGATTTGTTGATGCTTCATCTCTATTTTCCAGTGTAATGACTACCTGAGGTTCAATAATCTATCAGTGCTCGTATAATAATCATGCAGCTTGCTTGAACTACCTATGTTGCCCTCTTATCTTAGGAATCGTTATCGCAAATTCTGCCTCCATGATCCTATGTAGCTCATCCTTGCCGAGTGTTATCTTTGCTTATATTGCACCTACTCGTTATGCACCCACCTCCCTCATGGTGGAGAATGATGCTCTGCTAGCTACCTCACATTTAGTGACTGCTAGCCTTCCTTTCACTAGTTTATATCTCACTTGCAAGTTTATCCTTTTTTCTTGGATGTCTGAAGGTTCATGACATAGCTCTGATATCAAACTTGCATCAATTGAGATCAAGGGTCCTAGTAAAGTGATGTTTTAACCATGTAGCCTTTAAATTTTGATGTAGTGGATCATGAAAATGAAGCCTTTTATTCCCTAAAATTAGGTATTACAAGATATTATAAGCTTCACAGCTGTACATTGAGATCTTAGCTATATTTAGTCTAGTTCTGTGATAAATCTATGTCTTTCTCTTTACTAAGGAGTCTTTAGACTACCATTTACTGATGGCTATGGGCCTTCACTTATCATGCAAAGTTTCCTTACTCTCTATTTGGCCTTAGACAAAATTTCCTTATATCTTTACGGGATCACTCTAATAAAGTCTCCTTTGTTGGAAATATTGTCATTGATGTCAAAGGTTTAGTATTATTGGTGATAAAGGCCCCATTGCATTTAATGTTGTTTGTAATAAATATTTCTTGGCTAATATGAGTTAATATTTATTTAATATTAACGAATATATTTTTGGTTGCATATGAGACAAAAGAAGGGCCCATGGAGAAGTCGAAGAGCCATGGGGTAAAGACAAAAGAAGGATGGGATGCATTTTCCCATGAAGAGTCATTTTGGGGAATACCAAGAGTCACCAAGTGAAGACAAAAGAGTAAGGGCGAATTTATCATGAAGGGACACTGTAAGGAATACGAAAAGTCACCAAAGATAAGGACAAAAGTGGGAAAGACGTTTTTGGTCATGAAGGGTCACCACATGACTTTTCAAATGCTTGGATATGAAGGGTCATCCAAGATTGGCGCCATTTTCCATGAGGATTGAAGAGTCACAAAGGGGGAAGGCCAAAGGTCATTTGGAAAGATATAAATAAAGGCTTGAGTAGCCATTTGTAATGTGGATATGAGAGGTTGATTTGATATTGTAATATCTAGCTTAGAAGAGCAATTGGGAGAGATGAATATGATTTGTATTTGTTATATCTAGCTTAGAAGAGCAAAGGTGAGAGAGAGGAAGGAGATGTTGTATTGATCTATCATTTTTTTTGATAGCAACATTGAGAGATAGGTGTGTGGTATACATAAAGGGGTTGGTGCTCCTGTGGGTTGGTGCTCATGAATTGTTGTTGGGTTGGTGCTCGGCAAAGGGGTTGGTGCTTCTGTGGGTTGGTGTTCATGAATAGGTGCTAGGTTGGTGCTCGGCAAGGGGTTTGAAGCTCTTATGGGTTGGTGCTCACGAATTGTAGCTAAGGTTTGTACTTGGCAAAGGGGTATGGTGCTCCTGTGGGTTTGTTCTCATGAATATATTTGAGATTGATTCTCCGTGGTTTTTCCCACATTGGGTTTCCATGTTATATCTGGTGTCTCTCTCTATCTTGTGTGATGTTTATTGTTTGAGTTTTATTGCATATCCTGAATGTTTGATTAAGTGGGATTTGGTTAAAGGAAAGATTTATAAGATATATAATATACTGATTCGCCCCCCCTCTTAGTATATTTCGTGCTTAACATCCTCCTTAGCTTCTAAGTGTTACAAATATTGGTCTAAAACCCTTATTTAAAGTTGCATAAGCTCTGGTTGATTCATTGAATTATCATGCAATTAGTTGACAACTACGTTTAATAGTGCTCTGTGTGAGTTTACACACCTGCCCTAGAAGTGACATAGCTTTTTATGGACCTTGAGCCATGTAAATCTGTTTATTGTCAAAATATATTCGCACATAATAGATCTTATCACTTGTCCCTTCTGATATTGCATCATTTGTAATATTGACCTACCCTAAGGAATGACTAAGTGTAGATCCTTGCAACAGATTGCTCATCTACATGTCTTCTACTTCCTTGGGTTCTGTATCAAATGTCCTGCTCCTAGATTTATGTGCAACCTTGTGCCTTGAAATTTTATTTCCATGCATCATTATCATCACACATTGGGTACTTTAGATCTGCCTATTGTTTGATTACACTCTAGGTGCATTTTCACAGATGTTGACTGTGACTATACACTTCTTTGATGTACTACATTGATAAGCTAAACTGTTTACGTCTCAGTCATGCAAGTTCAAACTTAGCTTTGGTTGTAACCTTGATACTTCTTGAGAAACACACTTTCAACGAGCAACTTCCTATATGCCATATTCCTTGGCATTTTGTAGGCTTCAATTCTTTCATGTGCTACTACACAAGCCTTTTCTTTTGTGCCTTGCTTCCTATCCCTAGTTCATGTTTATGTGCTTTGCAGCTCTATGCATGATTTGCTTGGCTTAGCCAAAACTTGTACCCCATTATTACTATTGAAAGGCACAAAAGTTTTTTGAGCACATCTAGCAAGTTCATGTAATGTCCCCATTTCTAAATTAAAAAAATCAAAGGACTCAAAGCCTATCTTTATTTCCTAAGTAACTAATACGGGTACAGGTACAAGCATCAAGTACGTGGATATGGGGGGTTTGTTTTTGGGGGTTCGGGTATGGCTAGGTACTACCGTACAAAAATATATATAAAAAAATAAAAAATATAAAAATATAGCCATATAAACAAAGTTAACCACATAATATGCATAGAGGAAACATAATAAGTTAAATAACCACAAAAAATACTAATAATGATGCCAAATATCATAATATTCAATTGTCAAGCATAGATTAGTCTTATTACAAGTACATAGTGCAAATGTTACAATGTATGGATAAAAAAAAGGCAAAAGAAAATGCATTCTCTGTAGTTTGGTGAAGATTATAATGAGATGACCTGGTGCTAAATCAACTTAAGACCATGGCCTATTCTCTTCTTTGAGTTGTTTCACGAATTGAGCTTTTGTATTATACCTATGCAAATGATTTTATTGTATGTACTGCACAAAAAGAGTCTTAGAGAACCATATATTTGGGACATAGAGGGTAAGCAAAAAAAGACATTACTGATTTTAACCTCTCCCTCATCTTGATCATGTTACAAAAATTTATTCCCTTTAATTTGGCAAGGCCGAAACATGATCAAATAACTGGAAGACTTACTGACTTACTCTGGCAAACCTTCATAGCTATTATATATAGCCCTAATAAAGAAGATACAGATGAATCAACTGAGGTTCACGTTTTGAAAACACAGTCAGCCATTGAAACAACAAGAGTGAAAAAATATGCAATGGGAGGTAAAAATGCAATGAAAGGTAAATGTGTTGTTATCTTTTAATAAAATGAGTGTGATTCATGCTTTTAGGGTTGTAAATGCACTTTAAAATGTTTTTAAATGTTTTTTGAGGTCCATATTTGACTTTGACTAGCAAAATAAGGAGGAAAAAATTAAAAAATATGCTTTTTTTCTTGGGGGTACACCATCCCTACGCCTAGTGTATGCCCCAACCCTTGTGGGTACGCTCGGGTACGTCCTCAAATGTACCCAACCATACCCGTAGGGGTTGGGCTAGTGTACCGTCTCTTGTACCCATACCCAAATGTATCATACCCATACCAACTGGGGCTTACAGCATATCCGGTAACGTAGTTTATTTCCCATTGGCTAAGGGGATTTAATGAAGGAAATAGTCTAATAACAATTCATTTAAGTTTTCCTAAGTTACTCTATGCTATAATGTGTAAAAATGACACTTAGGTATTATTATTATTATTATTTTTAAAAATCAAAATTATATTATAGAAAATTCAAAGTGTACGGCTTCTAATGTGCCAAGATTAAAAACTAATAGTCCAAACCTAGGTAGTAAACAAAAAAGAGAACATGTGAACATTCATCGATACAAATCTAAATTGAGAATGTTCCTCAAATCTATTTCCAACTTGGACGACCACCAAAAAGGAGGCAAGCCATAACATACAAGGTTATGACTGTCAAGAGCCCAGTTGGCTAAGCCATCGACTACTTTATTTCTTTCTCTGGGAACATGGCCAAAAAGAAAATATTTATTAAATGGCCAAAACTATAATAATTAAAGTTTTTAAAATACTTTTAGGGTTAGGGTGAAATTGGAAAAGTGAATTTGTAAAAGGACAAGTGGGGCCAAAAAGAATTGTTGATTATTGATTATTCAATTTTCATTATTCACGATTGATTTCAGAATTCTTTCAACTTCTATTTTTGAGGACAGAAACCATCCATTACAATCAAATTTGAGGATGAAAACCCTCTAGTCTTTAGAGGTGACTCCATACAGGGATTACAATTGTTCAAATAATCAAGATTACGTTCAGACTTGTGTTTGCCAAAAAACATAATCAATTCTAGGGTTTCATGAAGATGTGAAGGGCAATAAAACTTAGAATTTCAGCATTCTAGGGCATCCATATTGAAGCATTACACTTGGAGAACAAAATGACTGTCATTCGGGCAAAACCGTTATTCCTAGTTAGTTTCAAGTTGATCTCCTCTTGCCTTCATCCCAATTGGTAGTGACTCCTTTTTCTTCCACGCAATGAAAATTGCACTCCCTTGATTGGCTTTGGGCTGATTTTGGCTAACCCTTCCTAGTAGCTCATCTATGTCATGTGCAAACAATGTTGTGTTTTTATTAGCTACATGTCAACTCTTCTCGTCCTTCATGCATTTTTAGATTCCTACTATGGAATTATGCCCACTTCTCCTTCCCTTTGCGTATCTCTCCATAGCATATTGATATGTTGTCTTTCTCTTCTTCCCCTAATGCTTTAGGCAAAAAGACTTACGATTTTTTGCCTCTCTATGTATGTGCTTTATGAAGGAAACATCTCTTTTGCATGGTTGTTGTGCTTGAATTTCACCTATGTATCTTCTCTTTTGCCTTCCTCATCCCTTAGCACAACGTTTCTTGCATTGGTGCTGAAGCTATCTTCATATGGTGCTTGCAATAATGCCTCTATTTCCTTTGGTACACCTTTGGACCCATGCACCTCACTCTCATTACTACTTCACTCAACATCTCCTAGTTACTCTCTAGGAAACTCTTTTTCTCCTTTTGCAACATTTCCTACTGCTTCTTCTTTTGGTGCTTCTTTTAGGGACACTTCTCCTAGTTGAAAGTCCTTTAGATCCTCTCCTTCCTCAGTCTCATTTTCCTTTACATCTGGGGCTAAAGGTTATCTTGTATCCATCACACACCATTGCATATGAGTAATTACTCTGGCATCCCTCTATGTTATTGTTGTTGTGAACCAATCCTTTGATTTATGGGGATCTAGGGTTCTCAACTCTTCCATCAGTGCATCCTCCACTTTGAGTACAATAACACTTGTGATCTCTTAAGAGTTCTTCTTATGTGCCCTTGTCTCTATGCAAGTTACCCCTACACCTTGCGAACCTTCTTGTGCTCTTGCTAGCTCTTTTGGAAAGATATCCACCTTGTCTTAACTTCTTGTGCTCTACTCTAACCAATTTTTTTCTTGGCTTCGCTCCTTTGTTGTTGCTTTGGCACAACCTTCTTCGCCTTTGCTAACTGTGTAACTCCTTTACCAAGCATTTTCAATGCATTTGAAGATTGGTGATGACTCCCACTTTTTAATCTTTTTGATGTTATGATGAAGGGCTCCTTCTAACCTCTGTGTTGCTCCTATGCTGGCAACTCCTGTGAATTACCCTTTATGGCAACATTCTCTTCTTCACTTTGGCAGTGAGGCTTTGTAGGTTACTTTTTGTGACTTTTGAGTCTTCTCCATTTGAGATGGCCTTCTGAATGCACTACTTGGTTCAAGAGTTTGGAAGCCATTTATTCCCCACTATGAACCCTCTTCTTGCCTTTCCATCTTCTTCTCTAATAAAGATCTCTTTATCCATCTATTACGCTATCAAAAATTCTTTTCTATCCATACTCCAACTTTATGGAGTCGTTTACACCCTTCAATGCGAAATAACACTTGATAGCCAATCCACTTCATCATTTCCTCAGGGCCTTATTTTATAGAGAAACTTTGCACTTTAAATTCTAGCTAATTCTCGATTTACATTAGATACTCTGTGAGCTCTTTCCTTCCATGGGTCTCTCCCTACTTCTCTATGGTATGCTTCCTCCAAACCATTTTTCTTTTTGTCGATGTCATCCTTTCTTGTAGCGTCTGCAACATGGAGGCTCTCCAATTTGTTCAAGTTTTGCAACTTTGGGTCATGTCTCATTTTGGCTTCTAAACTAGGCTATCTCTATTTTCCTAGAATTCCATGCAGTGGATCATGCTAAAAAACCATTTTATTCCTTAATTTTGGGTGTCACAAGATAATATAAGCTTTATAGCTATATATTGAGCTCCCGGATCTACTTAGTTTAGTCCTCAGACATCGATATAAGTATCTTTATTTCTACTTTGGTGTCCTTATACTACCATTTGCTCATGACTGCGAGCCTTCACTTATCTACGAAGTTCATTTTTTCTTTGTCTAGCCTTGGACAATTTTTTTTGCCCCTTTATGGGATCACTCTAATAATGTCTTTTAGCTTTTGAGCATTACAAATTTTGGACCAAGACCCCTTTTTTATATTTGCTTAAGCTTTGGTTGCTTCATTGAATTAACATGCTATTGGCCAACTTCATTTAATAAGGCTTTACACAAGTCTACTAACCTACCCTAGAAGTAGCATAGCCTTTTATGGACATCAACCTGCACAAGTAGATCTTGTCAGTCCATTTTATTGTCATGTCATTTATAGTACTAACTTAGCCTAAAGAAAGGTTAACTATTGCTTATCTATCTGTCTTCTACTTCCTCAGGGTTGCGTTGAATGCTCTACACCTAGATTTCTACTCACCCTTATACCTCAAAATCTCTTCCTTTGCATGTGCTATCATCATCACACATTGGGAACCTTAAACCTCCTTCACTAGCTGATTATGTTCTAGGCACATTTGTGTACCCCTCGACTCTAATGGTACACTACTCTAACGTGCTCCCTTGATAATCTCAACTCTTTGTGCATTTGTTGCTCAAGTTCGACTTAGCTTTGGTTGCAAGTTTTCTTGTTCTTGTGAAGCACACCTTCAGTGAACAACTCTTTTCATGCCATGGTTTTTGGAACTTTTTAGGCCTTGGTTCCATCATGCATTGTTGAGTGACCCTTTATTCATGCCCCTTCCTTCCTGTCCCTAGTACATCTTTGTGAGCTTTATAGCTTTGCAAGTGTACTGCTTGGCTTAGCCAAAACATGTACCCCCTTTTATTCTCTAATTGTCTGATGTAAGATTGCAAATTAGTCTGTGATGCTCCTGCATCAAACATCCTAGTTAATTAAAATATGAGTTGTTTATAAATAGTGTTGGTTTGGTAGAACTGTCTTTCTAGTCAGCTGCCTTGACCATGGTGTTCCCGTCCATCCGATGTGGCACCTACACAGGCTCACTCAGTGCTTTCTTTTTTTCAGACCCTCATTGGGCCATAAACTATCCTCCTTTGCTTGGCTCTAATATGCTTCATCTTCCTTCCCTTTCTTCCTCTCATGGTTTTTCACCCACCTTTGTTTACTCTTGTGGCTCGATGCCCACATCCATGTCCTATGGGTTTTCCCCCACTTTTGTTTCTCATGGGTTTGGGCCCATTCTTGTTCATCCATCTCCTCCAAAAGGTCTTCATACCTTTCCTTTCCTTCCTTCTGTGTGCCTTTTGATTATCCTCTGTTATGCAGACTCTCTTCTTTATATCGCCTGTGGCTAGTAGGTATGCTTGTGTGTTATTCTTTCATGTGTTTATCAGGGGTGTCTGCATGGTTCTTCTGCTGGCCTTGTCCTTCATTTGTCTTTGCTTGATGCCCTCAGTGGCATGGAAGTGTCTATGGAGTCCATTGACTCCCACCTTTTTCTTCTTCCTTTAATGTTGTGCACTTCCCTCTACACACTTGGATTGATATCCCCTTCAGTCATTGTTCATAGTCAGTTTCAAGTTGATGATCTCCCACCTTACTCCCAATCAGCAATAACTCCTTTTCCTTGCTTCCAATGAAAATTGCACTTCCTTGATCTACTTCATGCTGATTTTGACTAACCCATCATGGTAGCTCTTATGGGCTGTGTACAAACTATGTTGTGTTTTTATTAGCTGCAGGCTGACTCTTCTCCTTCCTTTTTCATGTCTCTTTATGTGGAGTTATCTCCACTTCTCCTTCCTTTTTCATGTCTCTTTATGGCGTAATGCTCTGTTTTCTTTGGGACAACTTTGGATCAATTGCGCACTACCTTTTTATCATGATCCCCTTAGGATTTAGCTAAATGCCTCTAACAAATAAACTTGCACTCTTTCATCTCTCCAACTTTGTGCCTTTCGAAGGACACATCTCTTCCACTTGGCTATTATTATCAAATTTCTCTTGTGCAGCTTTTCTTTTGCATTTCTCCTTCCTTAGGGCAATGTTTTTTGTACTAGCGCTCATGCTTCTTCAATTGGTGCTGGCCCTAGTGCCTCTATTTCCTTTGGTGCACCTTTAGACCCATATGCCTCACTCTCATTTCAACTACACTTAATAACTCCCAATTGTTCTCTATGCAACTCTTCTCCTTTTGTAGCATCTCTCGTTGATTTCTCCTTTAGTACTTCTTTCAAGGAAGTTTCTCTTGGTCAAAGGTCTCCTAGAGCCTCTCCTTAGGCTCCTTTTCCTTGTCTTTAGAGTTAAAGGTTGTCTTCTATCCATCGCGCACTCTGCATATCCACAATTGCTCTGAATCCCTCTCTATGGTTATTATTGTGCTACAATCCATTAATTGATGGGGGTCTAGGGTTCTCAACCCTTCCTTTGATGCATCCTCCACGATGAGCACAAGAACACTTGTGCTCTCTTTAGGGTTATTCTTATGTGTCCATGTCTTTGTGCAGACTGGTGCTATGCCTTCCATACCTTCATGCAATCTTGTTGGCTCATGTGGAATGATATCCACTTTTCCTTCACTCATTTCACTCCACTACAACTGGGTTTATTCTTGGCACCTTGCACACCTTTATGCACTCTCGTTGGCTCACGTTGAATGATATCCACCTTGCCTTCACTCAGATCACTCCTGTACATCGCTTTTCATGTCACACTCTCTTCTTTACTTTGGGGGCAAGGCTTTAAAGGTTAATTTTTATGGCTTTCAGGTTTTCTCCTCCATTTGAGATGACTTTCTACATGTGCTATTTGGTTCTGTAGTTTGGAAACAATCTATTGCCAACTTTTCACCCTCTTATTTCCTTTCTATCTCCTCCTCTCTTGGAGATCTCTGCAGCTATTTACTGCATTATCATAGAGCATTTTTTGTGCATACTCCACCTTTATGGATTCCTTTACATCCTTCAATGTGAAATAACATTGGAAATTTAATACCCACTCCATCATTTACTCAGGGCCTTTTTTCTGGAGAACCCTTGCATTTCATCTTCAAGGTTGTTCTCGATGTGCCTCAAAACCTCTTGGGGATCCTTCCTCCCTTAGGTGTCTCCCTATTTATCTTTGGGATCCGCCCCCCTACGGTTTTCCTTATTCTTTCCTTTCCTATAGTGCTTGTAACGTTGAGGCTATCTCCTCCATTTTACTTAAGGACACATATCTTCCAATTGGCTTTTATGCTCAAATTTCTCTTGTGCAGCTTCTCTTTTGCCTTCTTCCTTCTTTGTGGCAATGTTGTTTGCACTAGCACTCATGCTTTCTTCAGCTGGTGTTGGCCCTAGTCCTCTATTTCCTTTGGCGCACCTTTGGACCCATGTACCTCACTCTCATTTCAACTACACTCAATAACTCCCAATTGTTCTCTATACAACTCTTCTCCTTTTGTAGCATCTCTTGTTGCTTTTTCCTTTAGTACTTCATTCAAGGAAGTTTCTCTTGGTCAAAGGTCCCCTATAGCCTCTCCTTCCTCAGGTTCTTTTTCGTTGTATCTGGGGTTAAAGGTTGTCTTATATCCATATCACGCTATTCCATATCCACAATTGCTCTGAATCCCTCTCTATGCTCATTGTTGTGATACAATCCATTATTTGATGGGGGTCTAGGTTTCTCAACCCTTCTTTTGGTGCATCCTCCATAGTGAGCACAAGAACACCTGTGCTCTCTTTAGGGTTATTCTTATGTGTCCCTGTCTTTGTGAAAACTGGTGTTATACCTTCCATACCTTCATGCACTCTTGTTGGTTCATGTGGAATGATATCCACTTTTCCTTCACTCATTTCACTCCACTACAATTGGGTTTATTCTTGGCACCTTGCACACCTTCATGTACTTTCATTAGCTTGCATTGAATGATATCCACATTGCCTTCACTTAGTTCACTCTTGCGCATTGGCTTTCGTGTCACACTCTCTTATTTACTTTGGGGGCGAGGCTTTGAAGGTAATTTCTACGGCTTTCAAGTTTTCTCCTCCATTTGAGATGGCCTTCTAGATGCACTACTTGGTTCCGTAGTTTGGAAATAATATGTTGCCAACTTTTCACCCTCTTATTTCCTTTCTATCTCCTCTCTTGGAGATCTTTGCAGCCATTTATTGTGTTATCATAGAGCATATTTTATGCATACTCCACCTTTGTGGATTATTTTACATCCTTCAACGTGAAATAATATTTGAAATCTAATACCCACTCCATCATTTTCTTAGGGCCTTTTTTTTAGTGAACCTTTATATTTCACCTTTAGGTTACTCTCGGTGTGCCCTCTGAGGGCTCCTTCCTCCCATAGGTATCTCTCTATTTCTCTTTGGGATCTTCCCTCCCTATGGTTTTCCTTCTTCCTTCCTTTCCTACATTTCTTGCAATGTGGAGGCTATCTCCTCCATTTTACTTAAGATATGTGATTCCAGGTCATGTCTCATTTTTAATTTTTACTAAGCCAACTTTTGTGCTCCTAATTCTCTATCCATTTGCGCTTGATGGAGAACATCTTTATTTTGTACTTTCTACCTGATACACGTATTAGAATATGCTTGTGCACATTGACTGCCTCATGGTTAATGATTTATCGGCCCCGTCATCCACTTACTTGATTCATTATCAACCCATTTTAGCTTTGTGTACGAACTGCATGATCGATAATTTGTCAGTGCTTTCTCCTCATCGACATCTTTGGACCACCTCACATAAGTTGATCTATCCTTTTTGTGCTCAACCACACCACTTATAGTGATTTGTCAATGCTTCACCTCTCCTTTCCATTAATGAGTATGTCAAGTCTAGCTATCTCTCAATTCTCACACAACACTACTACGGGTTGGTTACAACCTCACAACTTCTTAGACTATATATTATTGCACTCTCCATCACAATCGTATGTAGGTGCTTGAACTTAAGAACTGTTATTGCAAAGTATCCCTTTACGATGCTAGTTGCCTCAAGTTCAACCATTTGCTAGTGTTTTCTCTGTTAGTTTATATCTCATTTACAGGTTTATCCTTCCTTCTTGCATCCCTCAAGGTTCATGACCTTGGTTTGATATGAAACTAGTGTTGATCGAGATCAAGAGTCCTGCTGAAGGGATGCATCAGGAGGGATACATTAACCATGCAACCTTCAGATTTCCATGTAATGGATCATGCTAGTAAAGGCTTTTATTCCTTAATTTCAGGTGTTGTAAGATAATATAAGCTTCGTAATTGTACATTGAGATTTTGACTCTACTTAGTCCAATCCTTAGATATAGATCTATGTTTTTCTCTCTTTACTATGGTGTCCATAAACTACCATTCACTTATGACTACGAGCCTTCACCTATCATGTGAAGCTTCCTTTTTATCTCTCTAGCCTCAGATGAATTTTCCTTATACCTTTACGAGATCACGCTAATAAAATAACCTCCTTGGGTTCAGATTGTTAAAAATGCTTGACCAAAACCCCTATTTATAGGTGCCTAAACTCTAGTTGATTTGCCTATTTCCCATGCAATTAGCCTACAACTTCTTTTGATGGGAATCTGTGTGATTCTGCAAACTTACGCTATTATTATCATAGCCTTTTATAGACCCTGAGCTACACAAGTATAAGTGTTGTGAGAAGATATCCTCACAGTGTAGATCTTGTTGGTTATCCCTTAAGTTGTCGTGTCAGCTGTAGTAATGACCTAGCCTAAGGCAAGGTAATTGCAAATCCTTGCAATTAAGTAGTCATCCAACTTTATTTTGCTTCCTTGGGTTTTACATTGAATGCCTTGCTTTTGGCCTTTTGTGTGTTTTTGTGCTTCATACTCTCCTTTCACAGGCCATCATCATCACACATTGTGTACCTTAGAGCTCTTTCGATAGTTGATTATGTTGTAAGCGCATTTGCCATGCCCATTAACTGTGATTGTGTACTGGTCTAATGTGCACCTCATGTGTTCTCTCTGTCTATGCCTTATGAAGGACACATCTTTTTCATGGTTGTTGTGTTTGAATTTCAACTATGTAGCTTCCCTTTCACCTTCCTCGTCCCTTAGCACAATTTTGTTTGCATTTTCTCTCAAGCTCTCTTTAGTTGGTGCTTGTACCAACGCCTCTTTTTCTTTTGGTGCACCTTTGAACCCATGCAACTCAATCTCATTTTTGCTTCACTCAACAACTACCAATTACTCTCTAGGCAACTCTTCTTCTCCTTCTGCAACATCTCCTGTTGCTTCTTTTGGTGCTTCCTTCAGGGAAGTTTCTCCTGGTCAAAGGTCCTCTAGAGCCTCTCCTTCCTCAGGGTCATTTTCCTTTGCATCCGGGGTTAAATGTTATCTTGTATCCATCACACACCACTACATATGGATAATTTCTCTAGCATCACTCTATGTTGTTGTTGCTATGCAACATCTTTTGCTTTATGGGGATCTAGGGTTTTCAATCCTTCCTTTAGTGCATCCTCCACCCTGAGCACAATAACACTTGTGCTCTCTTAAGGGTTCTTATGTGCCCTTGTCTTTGTGCAGGTTGCTCCTACATGTTGCACACCTTCTTACACTCTCATTGGCTCTTGTGAAATGATATCCACCTTATTGCAATCGAGTTTCTTCTTGGCTTCACTCCTCTGTTGTTGCTTTGGTAGGACAACCTTCTTTACCATTGCTTCTTATGAAACTTCTTTACCCAATGTTCTCCTCCACACCTTTTGAGATCGTTGTTGTGTCCCACTTTTAATCTTTTTAATATGGCTAGGAAGGGCTCCTTTTGACCTCTACATTGCTCCCATAAGGGCTCCTCCTATGTGTCACCCTTCATGGCAACATTCTCTTATTCAATTTAGTGGCGAGGCTTTGCAGGTTCCTTTTTGCAGCTTTCGAGTCTTCTCCATTTGAGCCTTTTCACTGCATACTCCACCTTTATGGAGTCCTTTACACCCTTCATTGCGAATTAGTGCTTGACATTCAATCCACTCCACCATTTCCTCATAGCCTTCTTTTCTATGGAACCTTTGGCCTTCAGCTTTAATCTAATTCTAGATTCACATCAGGATTTCTATGGGCTCTTTCCTCCCATGGGTCTCTCCTTTCTTCTCTATGGTATGGTTCCTCCCAACCATTTTTCTTTCAGTTTGTGTCATCCTTTCCTATAGCATCTAAAAAATGGAATCTATCTCCATTTTCTTTGAGTTATGCAACTATGGGTCATGTCTCATTTTGGCTTCTAGCTGAGTCATCTTCTGTGTTCTTCATTCTCTATCCATCTGTATTTTATGGAGAACAAGCTTTTTTGGCACCTTATACCCAATATGCTGATTAAAAGATGTTCCCATAGCCTGACTGCCTCACGTTCGATGATCTATAGGCATATTCATTACTTTCACGTGATTCATATCAACCCTTTTTTTCTTTGCATGTGAACTACCTCATGGCCGAAAATCTATCGATGATTTCTCCTAATCCATTCATCTGGACTACCTCACATTCAACGATCTGTTTGCGTTTTACTTGGATACCTCACTTATAACAATTTATTGATGTTTTACCTCTCCTTTCTATTACAATGATTGCCTCATGGTCAAAAACATATGTCAGTGCTCCCACAATACTCCTGAGGGTTGCTTACAACCTCATAACTTCTTACCCTACCTACTGTTGTGCTTTTCATCGCCATCTTACATAAGTGCTTTGTAGTAAGGAACTACTCTAACAAATTTTTGCTCCATGATCCTACGTTGCTCGTCCCTACCAAGTTTTCTCTTTTCTTATGTTCCACTCGCTTGCTATCTACCTACCTCCATGGTGATGAATGATGCTCAACTAGTTGGCCATGTTTGATGATCAACTAACTTTCCAACTGCTAGTTTGTATCTCACTTGCAAGTTTATCTTTTCTTTTTATATCTCTCAAGGTTCATAACCTTGTTTTGATATCATATTGGTGCTGGCCGAGATTAGGGGTCCTAGTGAAGGGATACATTAACCATGCATCCTTTAGAATTCCATGCAGTGGATCATGTTAAAAAAGCATTTTATTCCTTAACTTTAGGTGTTACAAAATAATATAAGCTTTACAACTATATATTGAGCTCTCCACTCTACTTAGTCGAGTCCTCTCTTTTTATTTGCTATGTTATGCTTAGACTACCATTCGCTTATGACTATGAGCCTTCACCTATCTATGAAGATCTTTTTCTAATTGTCTAGCCTCAAATATTTTTTTGTCCATTTATGGGATCACACTAACAAAGTCTCCACCTTGGCTTCTGAGCATTACAAATTTTGGACCAAGGCCCCATTTTATAGTTCCCTAAGCTTTGGGTTCTTCGCTGGATTCCCATGCAATTGGCCAAAATCATTTAATGTGGCTTTACACAAGTCTAGAAACCTACCCTAGAAGTAGCACAACTTTTTATAGGCCTCGAGCTGCATAAGTAGATTTTGTCAATCCCTTTTGTTGTCACGTCATTTTCAATACTAACCTAGCCTTAGGAAAGGCTAACTATAGGTCCTCACAACTAATTGCTTATCCAACTATCTTCTACTTCCTTAGGATTGCATCAAATGCCCTGTGTTTGGCCTTTTGCACACATTTGTACCTCAAAATCTCCTCCTTTCCACTTGCCATCATCACACACGAGGTACCTTAGAGGTCCTTCATTAGGTGATTAAGTTATAAGCAGATTCAAGCACCCCTCGATTGTGATTGTGCATTGCTCTAATGTGTTTTCTTGGTAAGCTCAACTCTTTGTGCATTAATTTCTCAAGATAAAACCTAGTTTTGGTTGCAACTTTCCTAGTTCTTGTGAAACACATTTTCAATGAACAACTACTTCCATGCTACAGTTCTCATAACTTTGTAGGCCTCAGTTCCTTCATGCACTATTGAGCAAGCCTTTACTTTTGCACCTTGTTTCCTATCCATGGTGCATATTGAGGCACTTTGTAGCTTTGCGAGTGTGCTGTTTGGCTTAGGTAAAACTTGTACCCCCTTTGATTTTCTAACTCCCTACACAACTCTCAGTCACCTTCCTTCCATGCATGTGGACTCTTACGTGGTCCATGTAACCGTGCACAAGTAGAGTTGGTTTATTTCTCACTGATTGACTCTATTTTTGTCTGATGCTCTTGCTTACAAATAATGTTGGAGTGGTAGAACTATATTTTTGGTTGGTTGTCTTGATAACAGTGTTCACATCCACCCGATGTGGCCCCTGAACAAGCTCACTTAATGCTTCTTTCTTTTCCAGACCTTCCTTGGGCCATAAATTATCCTTCTTTGCCTAGATCTAATATGTTTCATCTTCCATCCCTTTCTTCCTCTTGTGGTTCTGCACCCACCTCTGTTTCCTCTTGTGGGCCTTTGCCCACCTTCATCTATTATGGGCCTATGCTCACCTCCATCTCCTGTGGGTTTGCAACCAATTTTATCTCTCATGGGTTTGCACCCATTCTTGTTCATCCATCTCTTTTAAAAGGTCTTTATACCTTTCCTTCGTTCTGTGTGCCTTTTACTTCTCCTCTATTATGTGCACTCTCTTCCTTATGTCACCTTTGGCAAGTAAGTATATTTGCGTGTTATTCTTCCATGTGTTTCTCATGTGGTATGTCTACATGGATCTTCCACTACCCTTGATCCCATCTTATTCTTCCATGAGTAATGCTTTGTTATCTTTGGGACAACTTAGATTTAGGTGCACACTACCTTTTTATCTTGATCCCCTCAGGTTATGGGTAAATGCCTCCCATAAATAAACTTACACTCTTTCATCTCTCCATCTTTGTGCCTTTCAAAGGACACATCTCTTCTTCTTGACTGCTATGCTTGAATTTATCCTGTGCAGCTTCTCTTTTGCCTTCCTCCTTCCTAGGTGCAATGTTGTTTTCATTAGTGCTCATGGTCTCTTCAGTTGGTGCTTGCTCTAGTGCCTCTATTTCTTTTGGTGCACATTTGGTTCCATGTGCTTCACTCTCATTTCAACTGGACTCTAACAACTCCCAATAATTTTCTATACAATTCCTCTTCTCCTTTTGTAGCATCTCCTATTACTTATCCTTTAGTGCTTTAGGTAAGTTTCTCCTGGTCAAAGGTCCCCTAGAGCCTTTCCTTCCTTAGGCTCATTTTCCTTTATATCTAGGGCTAGAGGCTATCTTTTGTGCATCATACACTATTGTATATCAAAATTTGATCAAACTTCCCTCTCTATCATCATTGTTGGGCTACAATCCATTAGTTTATGGTGACCTAAGGTTCTCAACCCTTCCTTATCCATTGTGAGCACAAGAACACCTGTGCTCTCTTCCAGGTTCTTATCATGTGCCCTTGTCTCTTTGCTTCTTGCCCTTTGTGGTATGGAAATCTCTATGGGGTCCATTGACTGCCACCTTTTCTTCTTAATTTATTATCACACAATTCCCTCGATGAGCTTGGATTTATATCCCCTTTAGTCATTGTCCCTAGTCAGTTTCAGGTCGTCAGTCTTCTACCTTGCTCCCAATCAGTATTAACTCTTTTTCCTTATGCGTAATGAAAATTGTACTACCCTGATCAGCTTCGAAGTGATTTTGACTAACCTATCATAGTAGCTCCTCCAGGGCATGTGCAAACAATGTTGCATTTTTATTTGCTGCTGGCTGATTCTTCTTCTCTCCTCACATAGCTTCAGATGCCTTTTGTGGATTTATGTCCACTTCTCCTTCCCTTCTTGCATCTCTCCATAACATAATGCTATGTTGTCTTTAGGACAACTGAGGTTCAATTGCACACTAACTTTTTATCTTGATCCCTCAGGATATAGGTAAATGCCTCCCAAAAATAAACTTACACTCTTTTGTCTATCCATCTCTATGCCTTTGAAAGGAGACATCTCTTCTTCTTCACTGCTATGCTTGAATTTATCCTATGGAGCTTCTCCTTTGCCTTCCTCAGAATAATGTTGTTTGCATTAGCGCTCATGCTCTCTTTAGCTGGTGCTCATTCTAGTGCCTTTATTTCCTCAGGTTCGCCTATAGTCCCATGTGCCTCACTCTCATTTCAACTACACTCAACAACTCCCAGTTGTTCTCTATGCAACTCTTCTTCTCCTTTTATAGCATCTCCCGTGACTTCTTCCTTTAGTCGTTATGCTACAATCCATTACTTTATGGGAATCTAGGGTTCTCAACCCTTCCTTTGGTGCATCCTTCACTGTGAGCAAAAGAACACCTATGCTCTCTGGAGGGTTCTTCTTATGTGCCTCTGTCTCTTTGCTGACTACTACTACACCTTTCACAACTTCATGCACTATCATTGGCTCATGTGGAATGATATCCACCTTGCCTTCACTCATTTCACTCGACTGCAACCGGGTTTCTTCTTGGCTTTGCTCCTCTATTTTGCTTCCATGAAATAACCTTCTTTGCCTCTGTGTCTTACTCATCTTCTTTGTACAACCTTATCCTCAATGCCTTCTGAGATTAGCATTAACTCTTGCTCTTTCATTTTCTCAAAAGGCTCTTTCTGGCCTTTGTGTTGCTCCCACACTAGCTCTTTCACTGCATCGCCTTTCATGACAACACTCTCTTCTTTACTTATGGGCGAGGCTTTGAAGGTTACCTTATTCTTTTTTTGAGTCTTCTCCTCTTATCTCCTTCTCTCTTGGAGATCTTTGTAGCCATTTACCAGCATTATCACAAAGCAATTTTTGTACATACTCCACCTTTATAGATACCTTTACATCCTTCAACATGAAATTAGATTTGACATCTAAGACACTTGATAATTTACTCAGGACCTTTTTTCTGGAGAACCTTTGTGTTTCAATTTCAAGTTTATTCTTGGCATGCCACAAAACCTCTGTGGCCTCTTTCCTTTGATTGGTTTCTTTCTGCTTCTCTTTGGGATGCTCCCTCCCAACGATTTTTCTTTTTTACTTGCACTGTCCTTTCCTATAGAGCTTACAACATGGAGGCTATCTCCTCCATTTTATTTAACAATTTTTCTTTTTTACTTGCACTGTCCTTTCCTATAGAGCTTACAACGTGGAGGCTATCTCCTCCATGTTATTTAACATCTACAACTCCAGGTCACATCTTGTTTTTGCTTTTTGTTGAGCCATCTTCCATGCTCCTCTTTTTTTATTCATCTGCACTTGATGGAGAACCACTTTTTTTTGGTACCTTCTACCCAATACACTAATTGGAATATGCTCATGCACCTTGACTACCTCACAGTTGATGATTTATCGACACTATCATCCATTTCAATTGACTCATTATCAACCCATTTGATCTTTGCTTGTGAATTGCTTCACAATCAATAATTTGTCAATGATTTCTTCTCATCCATGCCTCTTCATCGCCTCACATTCAGTGATCTATCCTAATTGTTCTCAATTACATCACTTATAGCAATTTGTCAATGCTTCACCTCTCCTTTCCAGTAATGACTGCATCAAGGTTGGTGATCACTCAATTCTCACGCAACACTCCTGTAGGTTTCTTTCAACCTCATAACTTCTTATACTACATGTTCTTGTGCTTTCCATCACAATCATATGTAGGTATTTGAACTTAAGAATTATTATTACAAAGTCTCCCTTCATAATCCTATGCACTCGTCTTTGCTTATCTTCCACCTACTTACTATCTACCTACCTCCCTTATGTTCAACTGTCTGCTAGCTTTTTATCTATTAGTTTATATCTCACTTATAGGTTTATGCTTTCTTCTTACATCCCTCAAGGTTCATGACCTTGCATTGATATCAAACTAATAGCAGTTGAGATTAGGAGTCCTAGTGAAGGGATGCATTAACGATGTAGCCTTCAGAGTTCCACGCAGTGTATCATGCTAATAAAGGATTTTATTCCTTAATTTTAGGTGTTACAAGATATTATAAATTTGTAATTGTACATTGAGCTCTCGGCTCTACTTAGTCCAGTCCTTAGATATAGATCTATGTGTCTCTCTCATTACTATGGTGTCCATAGACTACCATTTGCTCATGAGTATGAGCCTTCCCCTGCCATGTGAAGCTCCCTTTTTATTTATCTCTCCTTAGAGAAATTTTTCTTGTCCCTTTATGAGATCACCCTAATAAAGTATCCTCCTTGGCTTTAGAGATTTAAAAATGCTGGAGCAAGACACCTAATTATAGTTACCTGAACTCGGGTTACTTCGCCTGCCTCCCATGCAATTGGCCAACAACTTCATTTGATGGGAGTCTACGGGAGTCTATAGAGATACCCTAGAATTATGATAGCCTTTTACAACCTTTAAAAGTGTTCTATAATTTAAGTTGCATAGCTACAGTTGGTTTATTTCTCCCTTGTTTGACTATTTTTTTGTCTGATGAAACATAGCTAATTCCCCTGTGATGCTGCTGCATAAGACCCCAAAGGTAATTAAAATGTAAGTTCCTTCTTACAAGAATGGTAGGAGTGGTAGAACCACCCTTCTAGTCTGTTGCTTTAAGGTAATTAAAATGCAAGCTCCTTTGCCTTTCTTCCTCTTGTGGGTCTGCATCCACCTCTATTTTCTCTTTTGGTCCTATTGCCACCTTTGTCTCCTCTGGGTCTATGCCCAGATTTATCTCTCATGGTTTTGCACCCACTTTTGTCTCTCATGGGTCTATGGCCACTCTTGTCCATCCACCTCCACCAAAAGGTCTTCATACTTTTCATTTCCTTCCTTTTGTGTGGCTTTTGGTTCTCTTTTGTTATGCATACTTTCTTTCTTTTGTTTCTCGTGGCAAGTAGATATACTTACATGCTATAGTTCTTCATGTTTCTCACAAGGTATGTCTGTGTAGCTTTATGAATGCCCTTGTCCTTAATTGAGCTTTGCTTGATGCCCTTAGTGGCATGCAAGTCTTTATGAGGTCTGTCAGCACCCAACTTTTCTTCTTCCTCTATTGTCGTACACTTTACTATTTGTGGTTGGATTGATATCCCCTTCAAGCGTTGTTTTTATTTATTTTCAAGCTAATGGCCTCCTGCCTTTCTTCCAATTGGAAGTGACTCCTTTTCCTTTGATGTAATTAAAATTGCACTCCCTTGATCAACTTTGGGCTGATTTTGGCTAACCGTTCCTGGTAGCTCATCCATGTTGTGTGCAAATAATGTTATATTTTTGTTAGCTACAAGTCAACTCTTCTCCTATCCTCATGCATCTTCAAATGCCTTTTATGGAGTTATGCCCACTTCTCCTTCCCTTTGTGTGTCTCTTCATGGCGTAATGCTCTGTTGTCTTTGGGATAACTTAGGTTCTATTACAAGCTACTACCTCTTTCTTTTCTTCCTCTACTGCTTTAAGCAAATGCCTGCCCTAAATAGACTTGCACTCTTTTGCCTCTATATGTATGTACCTTACGAGGGACATATCTCTTTTGTAAGGTTGCGCTTGAATTTCACTAGTACAACTTCTCTTTCACCTTCCTCATCCCTTGGCATAATGTTGTTTGCATTGGCACTCAAGCTTTCTTTAGCTTGTGTTTGCACCAACACCTCTAATTCCTTTAGTGCACCTTTAGACCCATCCGCATCACTCACATTTTTGCTTCACTCAACAAGTCCCAGTTTCTCTCTAGTCAACTCTTCTTCTCCCTTGATCAACTTTGGGATGATTTTAGCTAACCCCTCTTGGTAGCTCATCCATGTCATGTGCAAACAATGTTGCATTCTTGGTAGCTACAGGGCAACACTTCTCCATTCCTCATACATCTTTAGATGCCTTTTATGGAGTTATGCCCACTTCTCCTTCCCTTTTCATGTCTCTCCATGGCACAATGCTCTGTTGCCTTTGGGATAACTTAGGTTCTGTTACAAGCCGCTACCTCTTTCTCTTCTTCCTCTAATGGTTTAGGAAAATACCTGCTTCAAATACACTTGAGCTCTTTTGCCTCTCTATGTTTGTGCCTTATAAAGGACATATCTCTTTTGCCAGGTTGTGCTTGAATTTCACCCAGGGAACTTCTCTTTCACCTTCCTCATTCCTTGGCATAATGTTGTTAGCATATGCGCTCAAGCTTTCTTCAGCTGGTGCTTGCACCAATGCCTCTATTTTCTTGGCACACCTTTGGATCCATGTGCATCACTCGTATTTATGCTTCACTCAACAAGTCCCAATTAATGTCTAGTTGACTTTTCTTATCCTTTTGCAGCATGTACTACTACTTATTCTTTCAATGTTTCCTTCAAGGAAGTTTCTCTTGGTCGAAGGTCCTCTAGAGCCTTTCCTTCCTTAGGGTCATTTTCCTTTGCATCCGGGGCTAAAGGTTATCTTCTATCCATCACATGCCATTGCATATGGATAATGGCTCCATCATCCCTTTATGTTGTTGTTGTTGTGCAACAATCTTTTGCTTTATGAGGATCTAGGGTTCTTAACCTTTTCTTCGATGCATCCTCCACTACAAGCACAATAACACTTGTGCTTTCTTAAGGGTTCTTCTTTTGCACACTTGTCTCTGTGCAGGCTGCTCCTACACCTTGCACACCTTCTTACGCTCTCACTGGCTCTTATGGAATGATATCTACTTTGACTTAACCTATTGCAGTTTGCTACAATCGAGATTCTTCTCAGCTTCACTCCTCTATTGTTGCTTTGGTACATCAACTTTTTTTGCCTTTGCTTCTTATGCAGCTTCTTTACCTGATGTTCTTCTCAATGCCTTTCGAGATCGGTGTTGGGTCCCGCTTTTTAATATTTTTAATGTTGCCATGAAGGTCTCCTTCTGACCTACGTGTTGCTCCCATGTTGGCTCCTGCTCTACATCATTCTTCATGGAAACAATTTATTCTTCACTTTGGCAATGAGGCTTTGTAGGTTACTTTTTTCGGCTTTCAAATCTTCTCCATTTGAGATGGCCTTTTGAATTCACTACATGGTTTAGTAGTTTGGAAGCCATTTGGTCCCAACTATGCACCCTATTCTTGCCTTTCCATCTCCTTCTCTAATAGAGATCTGTCTATCCATTTGTGGAATGATATCCACCCTTCCTTCACATGTTGTACTTCGTTGCAACTGAGTTTCTTCTTGGCTTTGCTCCTTTGTTGTTGCTTTGGCACAATCACCTTCTTTGTCTTTGCTTCTTATGGAACTTCTTTACCCAATGTTCTCCTCATCACCTTTCAATATCACTAGTGGCTTCCACTTTAAATATTTTTAATGTTGGCTTATACTTTTAAAGCTTATTTTAGGGAAGCTTCTCCTTGTCAAAAGTCCCCTAGAGCCTCTCCTTCCTCAAGCTCCTTTTCCTTTGTCTCTAGGGCTAAAGGTTGTGTTTTATCCATCACGCACTACTTCATATCGACAATTGCTCCAACATCCCTCTCTATCATTATTGTTGTGCTACATTCCACTACTTTATCGGGATCTAGGGTTCTCACCCCTTCCTTCGACACATCTTCCTTTATGAGAACAAGAACACCTATGCTCCTTCCTGGGTTCTTCTTATGTGCCCCTGTGTCTGTGCAGAGTGCTCCTACACTTTTCACACCTTCATACACTTTCGTTGGCTTGTGGAATGATATCCACCTTGCCTTCACTCATTTTACGCTGCTTTATTTGAGTTTCTTCTCTATTTCACTTCTATTGTTACTTATGTGAAATAACCTTCTATGCCTCTACATCTTATGCATCTTTTTTGTGTAGCCTTCTGCTCAACAACTTCCAAGATCACCATTAGCTCATACTCTTTCATCTTCTCAAAGGGCTCTTTTTGACCTCAGCACTGCACCCATGTTGGCTGCTCCTGTGCATCGCCTTTCATGGCAACACCCTCTTCTTTACTTTGGGGGCGAGGCTTTGAAGGTTACCTTCAATGGATTTTGTGTTTTCTCCTCCATTTGAAATGGCGTTCTGGATGCGCTACTTGTTTTTATAGTTTGGAAGCTATATACTGCCAACATTGAACCCTTTTATTGCTTTTGTATCTCCTATCTTGGAGGTCTCTATAGCGATTTACTATGTTATCATAGAGCATATTTTGTGCATACTCCACCTTTATGGATTCCTTTACATCTTTCAACACAAAATAACATTCATCATATAAGACCCACTCCATCTACTTGAGGCCTTTTTTTGGAGAACCTTTGCATTTCAGGGTCACGATTATTCTCGGCATACCTCAAAACCTCTGTGGGCTCTTTCCTCCTATAGGTCTCTCCTTGCTTATCCTTGGGATCCTCCCTCCCAATGGCTTTTCTTTCCACCTACACCATCCTTTCCTATAGTGCTTGCAACATAGAGGTTATCTCCATTTTCATCGAGACCTATGACTCTAGGTCATGTCTCATTTTTGCTTTACACTGAGCCATCTTTTGTGCTCCTCATTCTCTATCCATCTGCACTTCATAGATAACAACTTTACTTGGTACCTTCTTCTCGATACACTAATTAGAAAATGCTCATGTACCTTGACTGCCTCACAGTTGATGATCTATCGGCATCATCATCCATTTCACTTGATTTATTATCAACCCAATTGATCTTTACCTGTAAACTACCTCATGATCGATAATTTGTTAGTGTTTTCTCCTCCTTCGTGCCTCTGAACTACCTCACATTCTATGATATGTCCTCATTATGATCGACTATCTCACTTACAATAATTTGTCAATGCTTCACATCTCCATTCCATCAATGACTGTGTCAAGGTTGGCAGTCTCTTAGTTCTCAAATAACACTCCTGAGTGTTGCTTACAACCTCAACTTACACTACCTATTTTTGCAATCTCCATTGTAATCCTACGTAGGTGCTTGAACTTAAGAACTGTTGTTACAAAGTCTCACTCTGCGATCTTATGTACTCATCTCTTCTGAGGGTTCTCTTTGATTATCTTCCACTTACTATCTACCTACCTTCACATTGGCGAGTAATGCTATGCTAGTTGCTTCACGTTCAACCATTTACTAGATTTTTCTTTGCTACTTCATAGCACAATTACAGGTTTATCCTTTCTTCTTGCATCCTTCAAGGTTCACCACCTTTCTTTGATATCAAACTAGTGCTAGTTGAGATCAGTGTCTTGGTGAAGGGATGCATTAACCATGTAGCCCTTAGAGTTCCACATAGTGGATCATGCTAATAAAGACTTATTCCAAAACTTCAGGTGTTACAAGATAATATAAGCTTAGCAAGTGTGCATTGATATCTCAGCTCTTCTTAGGCGAGTCCTTTAAGTGTCTCTCTCTACTATAGTGTCCATAGACTACCATTTGCTCATGACCATGAGCCTTCACTTATCATGTGAAGCTCCCTTTCTATCTGTCTATCCTTAGACAAATTTTCCTTGTTCCTTTACGAGATCAGCCTAACAAAGTATCCTTCTTTACTTCAAAGCATTAAAAATGCTAGACCAAGACCCCTTTTTATATTTGCCTAAGTTCTGGGTGCTTCACCTATTTCTCATGTAATTGGTCTACAACTTCATTCAATGGGAGTCTACGCAAGTTTGTATACCCTAGAATTAGTATAGTCTTCTATGGACCTTGATCCATGTAAGTTTGAGTGTTGTTAGAATATATCCTCACAACGTAGATCTTATCGGTTGAATTCCTTGCACCTGGCTTTTTGCTTGCCCTTGTGCTCCAGACTCTTCTTTCAGGCACCATCATCATCGCACACTATGTACCTTAGAGATCCTTCGCTAGTTGAGTATGTTGTAGTGGCATTTGTGTGCCCCTTAATTCGCACTATTCTAATGTGATCCCTTTTAAAGCTCAACTCTTTGCATCTCATTCATATAACTTTCCCTATTCTCGTGTAGCACACCTTCAACAACTAACTTCTTGTGTTCCATGTTCCTTTAAACTCTATAGGCATCGGTTCCTTCATGCATTATTGCACGAGCCTTTACTTTTCCACCTTGATTCCTATCCCTAGCGCATCTTTATGTACTTCAAAGCTTTGTGTGCACGTTGCTTGCCTTAATAAAAATAGGTACCCCCTCCTCATTCTCTAACTCCTTGCACAACTCTCAATCATATTCCTTTTGTGCAGTCTATAACAACCTTTAAAGGTGTTCTGCCATTTAACCTACATAGCTAGAGTTGGTTTAGTTATAGGTGTTTGACTATGTTTTTGTCTAATGCAACATAACTAATTCACCTAGGATGCTCCTGCATCAGACTCGCAAGGTAATTAAAATTTACGCTCCTTACAAGAAGGGGTGGAGTGGGATAATCACCCATCTAGTTGGTTGCCTCAAGGTAATTAAAATTTAAGCTCCTTTCCCTTTCTTCCTCTCTAGTGATGCACTTCGCTCTGTGTGTTTGGACTGATATCCCCTTCAAGCATTGTTTCTAGTTAGTTTCAAGTTGATGTCCTCCTGCCTTGCTCCCAATTAGTAGTGACTCCTTTTCCTTCTGTGCAATGAAAATTGCACTCCCTTAATCAGCTTCGGGCTGATTTAGGCTAACCCCTCCCGGTATCTCATCCATGTCATGTGCAAACAATATTGCATTTTTGTTAGGTATAAGTCGACTCTTCTCCTCTCCTCATGTATCTTTGGATGCCTTTTATGGAGTTATGCCCACTTCTACTTCCCTTTGCATGTCTCTCCATGGTGTAATGATCTGTTGTCTTTGGGATAACTTATTATCTGCTACAAGTCGCTACCTCTTTCTCTTCTTCCCTTAATGCTTTAGGCAAATACCTACCACAAATAGACTTGGGCTCTTTTGCCTCTCTATGTTTGTGCTTTATGTAGAACACCTCTCTTTTGCATTATTGTTGTGTTTGAATTTCACCTGTGCAGCTTCTCTTTCACCTTCCTCATCCCTTGGCACAATGTTGTTTGCATTGGCACTCAAGCTCTCTTTAGTTGGTGCTTGCACCAATGCCTTTATTTCCTTTGGCACACTGTTGGACCCATGCGCCTCACTCTCATTTTTGATTCACAGAACAACTTCCAATTGGTCTCTAGGAAACTCTTCTTTTCCTAAAAAAACTCCCACTTCTTCTTTTGGTTCTTCCTTCAAGGAAGTTTCTCCTGGTCCAAGGTCCTCTAGAGCTTGTCCTTCTTTAGGCTCATTTCCCTTTGCATCAAGGGTCCCAGTGAAGGGATACATTAACCGTGCAGCGTTTAGAATTCCACGTAGTTGATTATGCTAATAAAGCATTTTATTCCTTAACTTCAGGTGTTACAAGATAATATAAGCTTCGTAGTTGTATATTGAGCTCTCAGCTCTACTTAGTCCAATCCTCAGACATAGATATAAGTATCTTCCTTTATTTGGACTATGGTGTCCTTAGACTACCATTCGCTCATGACTACAAGCCTTCACCTATCTTTGAAGTTCTTTTTCTCTGTCTAGCCTCAAATGATTTTCTTTGTCCCTTTATGGGATCACTCTAACAAAGTTCTTCCTTGGCTTCTAAGCATTACAATTTCTAGACCAAGACCCCTTTTTATAGTTGCCTAAACTTTGGTTGCATCACTGAATTCTAATGCAATTGGCCAACTTCATTTAATTTGACTTTATGCAAGTCTACAAACCTACCCTAGAAGTAACAAACTTTTATGGACCTCGAGCTGCACAAATAGATCTTGTCAGTCTCGGTTGTTGTCACATCATTTATAGTACTAACCTAGCTAAAGAAAAGGCTAACAATAGGTCCCCACAAATAATTGCTTATCCCACTATCTTCTACTTATGTAGACTAACGTCAAATGCCCTGTGTCAGGCTTTTTGTGTGCCTTGTACATCAAAATATCCTCCTTTCAACTTCCATCATCATTTCACACTAGGTACCTTAGAGCTCCTTTGCTGGCTGATTACATTCTAGCCACATTTGAGCACCCGTCGACTATGACAGTGCACTGCTCTAATGTGCTCCCTTGATAAACTCAACTCTTTGTGCATCTGTTGCTCATGTTTGAACTTGGCTTTGGTTGCAAGTTTCCTTATTTGTGTGAAGCACACCTTTAGTGTACAACTCCATTCATGCCATAGTTCTTGGAACTTTGTAGGGTTTGGTTCCTTCATACATTGTTGAATGAGTCTTTATCTCTGCACCTTTCTTCCTATCCCTAGTGCATCTTTGTGTGCTTTTTAAATTTTCAAGTGTGCTTCTTGGCTTAGCCAAAAGTTGTACCCCTTTTTATTCTCTAACTCCCTGCACAACTCTCAACCACCTTCCTTTCACGTAGATGGAATCTTGTGTGGTCCATGTAATCGTGCACATCTAGAGTTATTTATATCTCATTTGACTGACTCTATTTTTATCTGATGCAAGATTACAAATTCCCCTGTGATGCTCCTCCATCAAACACCCTATGTAATTAAAATGTGAGCTCCTACTTAAAAATAGTGTTGGAGTGGTAGAACTATCTTTTTGGTCCGCTATCTTGACCATGGTGTTCTCATCCACCCAATGTGGCACCTAAGTAGGTTCACTTGATGCTTCCTTCTTTTCAAGACCCTCCTTGGGCCTTAAACTGTCCTCCTCTACCTAGCTCTTATATGCTTCATCTTCCTTCCCTTTCTTCCTCTTGTGGTTCTACACCCACCTTTGTTTACTCTTATGGGCCTATGCCCACCTCTATCTCTTAGTGGGCATATGCCCATGTCCGTATCTTGTGGGTTTGCACCCACTTTCATCTCTCATGGTTTTTTGCCCATTCTTGTTCGTCCATCTCCTCCAAAAGGTCTTCATACCTTTCGTTTCCCTCTGCACATTTTGCTTCTCCTTTATTATGTGCACTCTCTTCCTTATGTCACTTATGGTAAGTAGGTATAATTGCATGCTATTCTTCCATGTGTTTCTCATGAGAAATGTCTGCATGGTTCTTTGGCTACCCTTGACCTCCATTTCTCTTTGCTTGATGCACTTAGTGGCCTGAAAGTCTTAATGGGGTCCATTGACTCATACCTTTTCTTCTTTATTATCGTGCACTTCCTTCTATGTGCTTTGATTGATATTCCCTTCAGTTGTTAATTCTTGGTTAGTTTTAGGCTGACGATCTCTCACTATGCTCTCAATCAACAATAACTCTTTTTCCTTCTGTGCAATGAAAATTTCACTCCCCTAATCTGCTTCACGCTAATTTTGGATAACCTATCATGGTAGTTCTTACGTGACATGCACAAACAATGTTGCATCTTTTTTAGCTACTGGTCAACTCTTCTCCTCTTCTCACACATCTTCAGATGCATTATTTGGAGTTATGTCCACTTCTCCTTCCCTTTGCTTATCTCTCCATGGCATAATGTTATATTGTCTTTGGGATAACTTAAGTTCGATTGGGCACTAACTTTTTATCTTGATACCCTTAGGATTAAGTAAATTCCTCCCACAAATAAAATAAAACTATTTCATCTCTCCATCTTTGTGCCTTTCAAAGGACACATCTGTTTTTCTTGGCTACTATGCTCAAATTTCTATTTTGTATCTTCTCTTTTGCCTTCCTCCTTCCTTGGCATAATGTTGTTTGCATTAGCGCTCATGTTCTCTTCAGTTGGTGTTCGTTTCAGTGCCTCTATTTCCTTTGGCGCACCTTTGGACCCATGTGCCTCACTCTCATTTCAACTACACTCAACAACTCCCAATTGTTCTCTAAGTAACAATTGTCCTTTTGTAGCATATCCCTCTTTATCATCACTATTGTGCTACAATTCATTACTTTATGGAGATCTAGGGTTCTCAACCCTTCCTTCAGTGCATCCTCCACTATGAGTGCAAGAACACATATGCTCTTTTTCAAGGTTCTTATGTGCCCCTATCTTTGTGCAGACTGGTTCTACACCTTGTACACCTTCATGCACTCTCACTAGCTCATGTGGAATGATATACACCTTGATTTCACTAATTTCAATCTACTACAACCATTTTTTTTCTTGGCTTCGCTCCTTTATTATTGCTTTTTTGAAATAACCATCTTTGCCTCTGCATCTTATGCATCTTCTTTGTGTAGCCTTATCCTCAATGCCTTCCAAGATCAACATTAGTCTCATTCTTTAATCTTGTTAAAGGGCTCTTTCTGACCTCCACGCTACTCCCATGCTGGATCTTCCTACGCATCGCCAATCATGGAAACACTCTCTTCTTAACTTTTGGGGTGAGGCTTTGAAGGTTACCTTCTATGGCTTTCGGGTCTTCTCCATTCGAGATGGCCTTCTGGATGCACTACTTAATTCTATAGTTTGTAAACTATTTGTTGCTAACTTTTCACCCTCTTATTGCCTTTCTATCTCATTCTCTCTTGGAGATCTCTATAGTCATTTACTGCGTTATAGCATAGCACTTTTTAAGCATACTCCACCTTGATGGATTCCTTTACATCCTTCAATGCAAAATAACATTCGACATCTAAGACCAACTCTATTATTTGCTTAGGGCCTTTTTTCTAGAGAACCTTTGCATTTCAATTTTAGGGTTATTCTTGGCATGCCTCAAAAACTTTATAGGTTGTTTCCTCCCATAGGTCTCTCCCTACTTCTCTTTGGGATCCTCCCTCCCAATGGTTTTTCTTTTCACCTTCACCCTAATTTCTTATAGTGCTTGCAACGTAGAGGCTATCTCTTCCATTTTCCTCGAGATCTATGACTCTAGGTCGATTCTCATTTTTGCTTTTCACTGAGCCATCTTCTTTGTTCCTCATTATCTATCCATCTACATTTTATTTGGTATGTTCTACCCAATACACTGAATGAAAGATGCTCGTGCACCCTAACTACCTCACGGTTAATGATCTATCCACACCTCATCCATTTCACTTGATTCATTGTTAACCCATTTGATTTTTGCTTGCCAACTGCCTTATGATCAATAATTTGTAAGTGCTTTCTCCTTATCTGCACCTCTAGACTGCTTCACACTTGATGATCTATCCTTGACTACCTCACTTATAGCAATTTGACGATGCTTCACCTCTCCTTTTTAGCAATGATTGCCTCAAGGTTGGTGATCTCTCAGTTCTCTCACAACACTCCTGTGGGTTACTTATAATCTCACAACTTCTTACACTACTTGTTGCTATGCTTACCATTACAATCCTACATAGGTGATTGAACTTAAAAACTATTATTGTAAAGTCTCCCTCCGTGATCCTATGTACTTGTTCCTTCTGAGGTTTCTCTTTTCTTATCTTTCACTTGCTCGCTATCTACCTACCTCCCTCACATTGGTGAGTGATGCTATGCTAGTTGCCTCATGTTCAACCATCTATTGGCTTTTTTTCTACTAGTTCATGTCTCTCTTGTAGGTTTATCCTTTCTTCTTGCATCCCTCAAGGTTCACAACCTTGCTTTGATATCAAACTAGTATCGGTCGATATTAGGAGTCCTAGTGAAGTGATGTATTAACCATGCATCCTTCATAGTTCCACTCAGTGGATCATGCTAATAAAGGTTTTTATTCCTTAGCTTCGAGTGTTACAAGATAATATAAGCTTCACAAATGTATATTGAGCTCTTGGCTCTACTTAGTCCAGTCCTTAGATATAGATCTAAGTGGATTTATCTACTATGGTGTCCATAGACTACCATTCATTCATGACTATGAGCCTTCACCTGTCATGTGAAGCTCCCTTTTTATTTGTCTAGCCTGAGATAAATTTTCTTTGTCTGTTTACCAGATCACCCTATAAAAGTATCCTCCTTGGCTTCAGAGCATTAAAAATGCTAGACCAAGACACCTATTGATAATTTCCCAAACTTTGGTTACTTTGCTTATTTCTCACACAATTGGCATACAGCTTCATTTGATGGGAGTCTGCACAAGTTTGTAGACCTACCCTAGAATTAACATATCCTTTTACAAACCATGAGCTGCACAAGTTTGAGTGTTGTTAGAAGATATCCTCACAAAGTAGATCTTGTCGGTTGTCCCTTAAAATATCCTTACAATAAGGGCTAGAATGGTAGAACCATCTTTCTAGTTGGTTGCATAGACCACGATATTTCCCTCCACCTGATGTAGCACTTAAGCAATCTCACTCGACACTTCCTCCTCTTGGCCCCTGTCCTCTTGCACCTAACTTTGATAACCTTCCTTTTTATTCCCTTTCTTCTTCTTGTCGGTTTGCACCAACCTCTATTTCTTCTTGTGAGCTTATGCCCACCTTCATCTCTCATGGGTTTATGCCAACATTCATCCCTCATGGTTTTGTGTCCACTTTCATGCCTCATGGGTCTATGACAAATTTTGTCCCTTATGGGTTTGTGCCCACTCTTGTCCATCCATCTCTATGAAAAGGTCTTCATACCTTTCATTTCCTTCATTTTCTGTGCCTTTTGCTTCTTTTTTATCTGCACTTTCTTCCTTATGTCGCTCATGGCAAGTAGGCATACTTGTACACTATTTTACCATGTATTTCTCATGGGGTATGTCTGCATAAATATTCTATTGCCATTGTCCTTTTTCATTTCCCTTTACTTGCTACCCTGAGTGGCATGCAAATTTCTATGAGTCCATTAACTCCCAACTTTTCTTCTTCCTCTATTTTACATGCAATCCATTTTGTCTGCTTGGATTGATATCCTATTTAGTTTCTCCTTCTATTTAGTATTAGTCTAATAGTTTCTTGCCTTATCCCTAATTGGCAGTGACTCTTTTTCCTTGCACAATGAAAATTACACCCCCTAATCATCTTCAAGCTTATCTTGGCTAACTCATTTTATTAACTCCTCTAGGATGTGTGTATACAATGTTGTATTTTTATTAGTTGCAAGCCAAATCTTCTACTGTACTTGCACGTATTTGGATGCCTTCTATGGAGTTATGAACACTTCTCCCTCTCTTCTCGTATCTCTCCTTGGTGCAAAGTTGTGTTGTCTTTAGAGTAAATTAGGTTCAGCTACAATTCAATACCTCTTCATCTTTTTCTTCTTAGGGTTTAAACAAATGCCTTGTGCAAATAGACTTGCACTTTTGTATCTCTCCATCTCTATGCCTTTTGAATGACATATCTCTTTTGCTTGGCTATTGTGTATGAGTTTCTCTTGTGTGTCTTCTTTTTTGCCTTCCTCCTCCCTTGGCGAATATTGTTTGCATTAGTGCTAAAACACTTTTTAAATGGTACTCAGTCCAGCTCCTCTATTTCCTTTGGCTCACCTTTGGACCATGTTCCTTATTGTTATTTTTGTTGCACTTAGCAGTGCCTAGTTGCATTCTAGGCATCATCCTTTGTTGCTTCTTCCTTTGATTCTTCCTTGAGGATAGTTTCTCCTGGTCGAAGGTCCTCTAGAGCCCCTTTTTCCTATGGCTCCTTTTCCTCTACCTACAAGGCTAAAGGTTGGCTTTTGTCCATCGTGCACTGCTGCATATAGACATTTGCTTCAACATCCTCTATTTTTTGTGTTGCGCAACAATCCTCTTTTTTATGGGGATGTAGTGTTCTTATCCCTTCATCTAGTACATCCTCTACGATGAGTAAAATAACACTTGTCCTCTCTTTATGGTGATATAGTATTCTTAGCCCTATATATGTGTAGGTTATTCTTACACATTGTGTACCTTCTTACGCTCTCATTGGCTCGTATGGAGTGATATCCACTTTATCGTCACCCATTGTGCTCTACTGCAACTAGGTTTTTTTTGGCTTTGCTCATTTATTGTTAGTTTTGCGTAATAACCTTAGTTGCCTCTACTACTTATCCATCTTTGTGAAGCCTTCTCCCCAATGCCTTCCGAGACCAACATTGGCTCCTGCTCTTCCATCATTTCACAAGGCTTATTTTGATGTCTGTATTTCTCCAATAATATCTCTTTCTGCATGTTTCCTTCATGTCAACCCTGCTTCACTTTGTTGGTGAGGCTTTGTAGGTTTCTTTCCGTGGCTTTCGAGTCTTCTCCATTTGAGCTAGCCTTCTAGATGTAGTACTGGGTTTGGTAATTTGGAAACCATCTATTCCCAACTTGGCACCCTCTTATTGATTTTTCATCTCCTCTCTTGAAGATCTCCCTAGCCATCTGTTGTGTTATCACATAGCCTTTTCTATTCATACTCAACATTTATGGAAGTCTTGTACACCCTTCAACACGAAATAATGCTCGAGATCCAAGACCCACAACATCATTTCCTCAGGGCTTTATTTTCTGGAAAACATTTTTTCTTTAGCTTAAGGATGACGCTCGGCCCGCTTGATAACCTATGCAAACTCTTCCCCCCACCGTCCCCCGGCGCCCCCCGTCCCCCTCGCCCCCCCCCCCCCCCAATGTGTCTCTCCTTGCTTCTATGGGATTCTTTCTCCCATAAAATTATATTTCTGCATGCATTGTCCTTTCCCACAATGCCTTCAACATGGAGGCTATCTTGTCCATTTTCCTTTAGATAGGTGACTCCGGGCCACGTTTTGACCTAACTTCTCTCTAAGCCATCTTCGATGCTCTTCATTCTCTACCCATCCACACTTGATGGAGAACAACATTCACAGGCACCTTCTACCCAATATGGTGATTGGAAGATGCTCCCCAACCCTGACTGGCTCATGGTTGACTATCTGTTAGTGGCATCATCCATTTCACATGATTCATTATTAACTCGCTTGTTCTATGCATATGAACCACCTCATGGTTGGTGATATGTTAGTGCTTTCTCCTCATTCACGACTTTGGACTACCTCACGTTTGATGATTTGTTTGCATTTCACTTGACTACCTCCCTTTTGGGGATCAGTCAATGTTTCACTTCTCTTTTCTATCGAAATGATTGCCTCACAATTGGTGATTTGTTAATTCCCATGAAACACTCTCGCGAGTTGCTTGTAACCTCACAATATCTTACACTATGTACTGTTGTGTTCTCCATCATAATACTAGATAGGCACTTTGAACTTAAGAACTTTTATTACAAAGTCTCTATTTGCAATCTTATCTAACTCATACCTTCTGAGTGTTCTTTTTGATTATGTTCCACCGGCTCTCAATCTACCGGCATCCCTCATTGTAGAGAATGATGCTCTATTAGTTGCCTCAAATTCAACAATCTACTAACCTTCCTTTCCCTAGTTCATATCTCACTTGTAGGTTTATCCTTTCTTTTTGCATCTCTCAAGGTTCGAGGCCTTGCTTTGATATCGAACTAGTATTGGCCGAGATCAGGGGTTCCATTGAAGTGATGCACTAAAGTCTTTTATTCCTAAACTTTGGCTGTTACAAGATATTTTAAGCTCTTGACTCTATCGGGTTTGGCATAGAGTTCCTTGTGCTCTACTTTCTGTGTGCTCTTGTGTCTTGGACACTCATTTCCACACACCATCATCATCACACAATGGGTACCTTAGAGTTTATTTGTTAGTTGATTACACTCTAGACACATTTGCATCCCCCTCGACTATGATTGTGTACCACTTTTAGTGCCTTAGTCGTGAAAGTTTGAAATTAGATTTGGTTGCAACTTTTTTTGTTGTTATGCAACACATCTTCAGTGAACAACTCCTTATGTGCCATGTTCCTTGGTGCTCTCTAGGCCTCAGTTCCTTTGTGTGATTTTGTGTGAGCCTTTACTTATGCACCTTATTTCCTTTCCTAGTGTGACTTTATGTGCTTTATAGTTATACGTTCACGTTACTTGCCTTAACGAAAACTTGTACCCCCTTCTTATTCTCTAACTCACTATGCAATTCTCAGCCACTTTCCTTCCGTTCAAATGGACTCTTATGCAGTTCAGAGCAACCTTTCAAATTGTTTGCCTATGCACTTGTGCATAGCTAAAGTTGGTTTATTTCTCACCTGACTAACTCTATTTCTATTTGATGCAAGATTGTCAATTTGCCTAGGATGCTCATGTATTAGACTTTCAAGGTAATAAAAATGCAATCTTCTTACAAGTAGTATTGGAGTAGTAGAACCACCCTTCTGGTCTGTTGCTTTGAACATAGTGTTACACTCCACCTGATGTGGCACATGAGTAGGCTCACACAATACTTCTTCCTTATCTAAACTCTCCTTGGGACATAAACCACCCTCCTTCTAGCTCAAATACCCTTTCTCTTCCCTCCTTCCCTTCCTTTTGTGGCTATATACCCACCTCTGTTTGCTCTTGTGGGTCTGTGCCCACTTTCATCTCATGTGGATCTACACCCACTTTCATCCTTCATGGGTCTATGCCCACTCTTTTGAATCCATGTCCAATAAAAGGTCTTCCTACCTTTCATTTTGTTCCTTTTATGAACCTTTCACTTCCCTTGTGTTATGTGCACTTTCTTCCTTCTGTCATCCACGATAAGTGGGCATACTTGCAAGCTATTCTTCCACATGTTTCATGGGGCATGTTTGTATAGTTATTTTGTTGCACTTGTCCTTCTTCATTTCCCCTTGCTTGACTCTCTCAATGGCATGCAAGCCTCTATGGGGTCCATTAACTCCCACCTTTTCTTCCTCTCTTGTCTCACACTTCATTCTACGAGCTTGGACTGATATTTATGTTGATGCGTGTTTAATGCACACCGAACACCTTGTAGGTTTTCACCCTTTGGTTTTAGGACTACTAGGGGAGTCTATGGAACATGTAATTTTTGGCTCTCATATGTAACCTCCTAGGAATAATCTCGAGAGTGTGCAAATATCACCACATAGAGAGTTCAAATCTCCATCCAAAAAGCTGTAACAAGATCTAGGTATTGCTATCAATGAGATATGGTCGACGCAACAACAATGGGTCTCAATTTTAACTCTAAACATGGGTTGAACAATAGAAAACACAAAATAAAGGCAAGGGTAGGTTAGAACAAAAATTTCTCAAGCTTTGTGGGGGTACCAATGTTTCCACAGATTATCTATGGATCTGACTAGAAATTACCTCTAAGTAGTTGGCCTTCACTTAGGCACAAACCAAACTAAATAGGAAAGGGAGTCTGAGGGAGGTTGGTGATGAGCATGATCCCTGTAACATTGCATTATAATATGAACAATCATAGAGATTGTTAGCAAGAACACATCTATACATGACTATTTAGTTTATCAAACATAGGACACAAAAATAAATCAAGTTAGCAAACGACTCAATAAGATTAAGCACATAGATGACAATCCATACTCATATCATAGTTTGTGAAAATGTTTAACACTTGCCATATTGTTCTGAGAATTATGAAGGCCTTCACAATAGGAACCAAGAGATCAAGAACATTCATTCAAGTTTGCATAACCTGTTGAGTTTTACCTATTAAAAAATTTGACCCGTTTACAATGCTGAGAGGATAGATTTATGAGGAACAAAGGCCCTACTTACTCATTGCCATTATGGGAAAAGTTCATTAAATTGCAAGCATGCTCAAAAAAGGACAAGCAAAAGTGGCTTAAGAAATCAAAATTAAATATTCCCTATGCCAAATACATGCAAGCGGATGATGATTTAGCTAAAGATTTGTCATGAGGATTATCATAAACCAACTAGTTTTCTTGTTGTTTTACGGCCTTTGCACTCTTGGGCATCAATGATTTGTGTGAGACATTTATGCTTGTTGATTGATATTCTAAGGTGTATTAATGCCACGACTAAGTCTGGATGTCGTGAAGAGCTGAAGATGTTAGATAACTACGCATGTCACCTAAGTGATTGTTGTTGCAGAGAAATTCACAAGGAGATTGAAGTGTCGTGAAAGAAAGGGATGACGGTAAGCCATGAATGCCATGGTATATTGATGCCACATGGAAGTTGTGAAGGTGACAAACACTGCGAGGAACTCAAAGGAACCACAAAGTGTTGTGAATATGACCTAATGCAGTGATATGGCCACCAAGGGCATTGAATTTCCTATATACACTTAGCTCGAATTTCACTTGTTAGTGGTTAGCTTAAATTTAGATTTCCAAAACCACAACAATAATTCGAGTGACAAAACCAAGCTCAAATTTCACTTGTTAGTCTTAGCTTAAATTTAGATTTCCAAAACCACAATAATAATTCAAGTTACAAAAGCAAGTTAAAACCTTCATAGGATGAGCAATAAACCAATGATCAACTTAAGGTCAAAAGAGGGTCCCCGTTTGAAAAAAGGAGAATGGGGTGTGTTGGCCACAACAAAATCCCCTTCAATATTTTTCTTACTTGGCTTCATGTTGATAGTAACCTACCTTGCTCCCAATTGGTAGAGTCTCCTTTTCCTTGTGCAAAATGAAAATTGCACTTCCCTGATTGGCTTTGGGCTGATTTTGTGTAACCCCACTTGGTAGTTCCTCTAGGCTGTGGACAAACAATGTTGTGTTTTTGTTATCTTCAAGCTGATTGTTCTCTTATCCTCTTGCATCTTTAGATGCCTTATTTGGAGTTATGCCCACTTCCTTTCATTTGTCTCTCCATGGTGCAATGTCGTGTTGTTTTCTAGGTAACTTAGGTTCAATTGTAGGCGCATACCTCTCCATCTTCTCCAATTCAAGCTTTAGGCAAATGGTTTCCACAAATAAACTTGCACTCTTCCACCTATCCATCTTTGTGCCTTTCGAAACAAGTCTCTTTTGCTTGGCTATTGTGCCCAAATTATCTTGAGTAACTTCTCTTTCGCTTTCCTCCTCCCTTGTTGCAAGGTTTTTTACATTGGTGCTCAATCTCTCTTTACCTAGTGCTCTCTCTAGTTCCTTTGTTTTCTCTAGCACACCTTTGGACCCAAGTGCTTCACTCTCATTTATGTTTCACTCAGCATCTCCCAATTGCACTCTAGGCAACTTTGCTTTTCCTTCAACAACATCTCTTACTTTTTCTTCCTTCGCTGCTTTCTTCAGGGAAGTTTTGCCTATTCAAAGGTCTTCTAAATCTTCTCATGTCATTTATAATACTAACCTAACCAAAGGAAAGGCTAATTATAGGTCTTCACAACTAATTGCTTATCCAACTGTCTTCTAGTTATGCAGGCTTGCATCGAATGCCCTATGTTAGGCTTTTTACATGCTTTGTACGTCAAAATATTCTCCTTTCGATACACCATCATCATTGCACACTGGGTACCTTAGAACTCCTTTGCTAACTGATTACATTCTAGGCATATTTCAGCGCACCTTGACTATGACAGTGCACTATTCTAATGTGCTCCCTTGATAGGCTCAACTCTTTGTGCATCTATTTCTCAAGTTCTAACTTAGCTTTAGTTGCAACTTTCTTTATTCATGTGAAGCACAACTTTAGTGAATATATCCATTCATGCCATAGTTCTAGGAATTTTATAGTGATCGGTTCCTTCATGCACTATTGAAAAAGCCTTTATTTTTGCACCTTTCTTCTTGTCCCCAGTGCATCTTTGTGTGCTTTGTAACTTTGCGAGTGCACTTCTTGGCTTAGCCAAAAGTTGTACCCCCTTTTTATTCTCTAATTCCCTACACAACTCTCATCCACCTTCCTTTTGCGTACATGGACTCTTACATGGCCTATGTAAGTGTGCACAACTAGAGTTGTTTATTTCTCGCTTGACTGACTCTATTTTTATCTGATGCAAGATTACAAATTTGCCTATGATGATCCTCCATCAAACTCCCTAGGTAATTAAAATGTGAGCTCTTGCTTACAAATAGTGTTAGAGTGGCGGAACTATCTTTCTGGTCCACTATCTTGACCACAGTGTTCTCATCTACCCAATCTGGCACCTAAGTAGGCTCACTTGATGGTTCCTTCTTTTCCAAACCCTCCTTGGGCCTTATGTTGTCTACCTCTACCTAGCTCTTATATGCTTCATCTTCTTTCCCTTTCTTCCTCTTGTGGTTCTACGGCCACCTTTGTTTACTCTTCATACCTTTCACCTTTCCCTATGCACATTTTTTTCATGATGATTTTGGATAACCTGCCATGGTAGTTCCTATAGGATGTGTGCAAATAATGTTGCATTTTTGTTATCTATAGGTCGACTCTTCTCCTCTCCTGACACATATTTGGATGCATTATTTGGAGTTATGTCCACTTCTCCTTCCCTTTACGTATTTCTCCATGGTGTAATGCTATATTGTCTTTGGACTTAGATTCGATTGTGCACTACCTTTTTATCTTGATCCACTTAAGATTTAGGTATATGCCTCCCATACATAAACTCTCACTCTTTCGTCTCTCCATCTTTGTACCTTTCGAAGGACACATCTATTTTACTTGGCTAATGCTCAAATTTCTCATGTGTATCTTCTCTTTAACCTTCCTCTTTTCTTGGCACAATGTTGTTTGCATTAGCACTCATGCTCTCTTCAGTGCCTCTATTTCCTTTGGCACACCTTTGGACCCATGTGCCTCGCTCTCATTTCAGCTACACTCAACAACTCACAATTATTCTCTATGTAATAGTTGTCCTTTTGTAGCATCTTCTTTATGTAGCCTTCTCTTAAATACCTTACAAGATCAGCATTAACTCCCATTCGTTCATCTTTTCAAAGGGCTCTTTCAGACCTCCACGTTGCTCCCACCCTGGCTCCTCCTACGCATTGCCTTTCATGTTAACACAGTCTTCTTTACTTTGGGGGTGAGGCTTTGAAGGTTACCTTATACAACTTTTGAGTCTTTTCCTCCATTTGAGATGTCCTTCTAGATGCACTACTTGGTTCTGTAGTTTGTAAACTATTTGTTTCCAACTTTTCAACCTCGTGTTGGCTTTCTATCTCATTCTCTATTGGAGATCTCTATAGCCATTTACTGCATTATAGAAAAGCATTTTTTGTGCATACTCCACCTTGATGGATTCCTTACATCCTTCAATGCAAAATAACATTCAACATCTAAGACCCACTCCATTTACTCAGGGCCTTTTTTCTAGAGAACCTTTACATTGTAGTTTTAGGGTTATTCTTGTTATGCTTGAGAATCTATGTAGGCTCTTTCCTCCCAGAGGTCTCTCCCTGCTTCTCTTTGGGATCCTACTTGCACCCTCCTTTCCTACAATGCTTGTAATATAGAGGCTATCTACATTTTCCTTGAGATTTGTGACTCGAGGTCACTTCTCATTTTTTATTTTAGCTGAGTCATCTTCTTTGCTCCTCATTCTCTATCTATCTGCACTTTATTTGGTACCTTTTACCCAATACATTGATTGGAAGATGCTCGTGCACCCTGACTGCCTCATAGTTAATGATCAGTTGGCACCGTCATCCATTTCACTTGATTCATTATCAACCCATTTGATCTTTGCTTATGAACTACCTTATGATTGATAATTTATAAGTGCTTTCTCCTCATCTGCACCTTTGGACCACCTAACATTCGGTGATCTGTCCTCGACTACCTCACTTATAGCAATTTATCGATGCTTCACCTCTCTTTTTTATCACTAACTGCCTCAAGGTTGATGATCTCTCAATTCTCTCACAACATTCCTATGGGTTGCTTACAACCTCACAACTTCTTACACTCCCTGTTATTAGACTCGCCATTACAATCCTACATAGGTGCTTGAACTTAAGAACTATTTTTGTAAAGTCTCCCTCTATGATCTTCTGTACTTAACCCTTCTGAGGTTTCTCTTTTCTTATCTTTCACCTACTCGCTATCTACCTACCTCCCTCATATTGGCGAGTGATGTTATGATAGTTTCCTCATGTTCAACCATTTGCTAGCTTTTTCTCTGCTAGTTTATAACTCTCTTATAGGTTTATCCTTTCTTCTTGCATCCCTCAAGGTTCATGATCTTGCTTTGATATCAAACTAGTATCGATCGAGATTAGGACTCGTGGTGAGGTGATGCATTAACCATGCAGACCTCCACGATCCAATGTACTTGTACCTTTTGAGGTTTCTCTTTTCTTATCTTACACCTACTCACTATCTACCTACCTCCCTCACGTTGGTGAGCGATGCTATGCTAGTTGCTCATGTTCAACCATCTGCTAGCTTTTTATCTGCTAGTTCATATCTCTCTTGTAGGTTTATCCTTTCTTCTTACATCCCTCAAGGTTCACGACCTTGCTTTGATATCAAACTAGTATTGGTCGAGATTAGGAGTCTTGGTGAAGTGATGCATTAACCATGCAACCTTCATAGTTCCACATAGTGGATCATGCTAATAAACACTTTTATTCTTTAACATCAAGAGTTACAAGATAATATAAGCTTCACAAATGTACATTGAGCTCTCGACTATACTTAGTCCAATCTTTAGATATAGATCTAAGTGTCTCTCTCTACTATGGTGTCCATAGACTACCATTCATTCATGACTACGAGCCTTCACTTGTCATGTGAAGCTCCCTTTCTATCTGTCTAGCCTTGGACAAATTTTCCTTGTTTGTTTATTGGATCACCCTAACAAAGTAACCTCCTTGGCTTTAGAGCATTAAAATACTGGACCAAGACACTTATTTATAATTTCCCAAGCTTTGGTTGCTTTGCCTATTTCCCATGAAATTAGCATACAAATTCATTTTATGGGAGTCTATGCAAGACTGTAGACCTACTCTAGAATTAACATATCCTTTTATAGACCTTGAGTTGTGTAAGTCTTAGTGCTGTTATAAGATATCCTCACAAAGTAGATCTTGTCGGTTGTCCCTTCAGATATCCTTACAAGAAAGGCTAGAGTGGTAGAACCACCCTTTTAGTTGGTTGCCTAGAACATAGTTGCCCTCCACCTGATGTAGCACCTAAGCAATCTCACTCAACGTTTCCTCCTCCTGGCCCTCATCCTCCTTTGCCTAGCTCTGATACCCTTCCTTTTTATTCCCTTTCTTCCTCTTGTGGGCTTAAACCCACCTTCATCTCTCGTGGGTTTGTGCCAACATTTGTCCCTCATGGTTTTGCATCCACTTTCATCCCTTGTGGGTCTGTGACAAATTTTTTCCCTTGTGGGTGTGTGCCCACTCTTGTCCATCCATTTTGATGAAAAGGTCTTCATAACTTTGATTTCCTTCATTTTGTGCACCTTTGATTCTTTTTTATCTGCACTTTCTTCGTTATGTAGCTCATGGCAAGTAGGCATACTTGCACACTCTTCTTCCATGTATTTATCATGGTGTATGTCTACATGAATCTTCCATTACCATTATCCTTTTCCATTTCCATTTACTTGCTGCCCTGAGTGGCATGCAAGTTTTGATGAGTCCATTGACACCCAACTTTTCTTCTTCCTCTATTTTCATGCAGTTCATTCTTCTCACTTTGACTGAAATCTTGTTTAGTTACTCTTCCTAGTTAGTATTAGGCTGACAGTTTCCTACCTTATTCCCAATTGGCAGTGACTCCTTTTCCTTGCACAATGAAAATTACACCCCCTAATCATCTTCGGGCTTATTTTGGCTAACTCATTTAGTAGCTCCTCTAGGATGTGTGTATAGAATGTTGCATTTTTTTTAATTGTAGGCCAACTCTTCTACTGAGCTTGCGCATTTTTGGATGCCTTCTGTGGAGTTAAGAACACTTCTCCCTCTCTTCTCTAGTCTCTCCTTGGTGCAGTGTTGTGTTGTCTTCGAGGCAAATTAGGTTTAGCTACAATCCGATACTTCTTCATATTTTTCTTCTTAGGGTTTAGGACAATTCCTTGTACAAATAGACTTGCACTCTTGTATCTCTCCATCTCTATGCCTTTTGAACGACAATTATCTTTTTCTTGGTTGTTGTGTGTGAGTTTCTCTTGTGTGGCTTCTTTTTTACCTTCCTCCTCCCTTGGTGAATATTGTTTGCATTGACGTTAAAGCTATTTTAAAATAGCACTTAGTCTAGCTCCTCTATTTATTTTGGCTCACCTTTGGACCCATGTGCCTCATTATTATTTTTGTTGCACTTAGCAGTGCTTAGTTGCATTCTAGGCAACATTGCTTCTCCTTCTTTGGAAAGATCTTTTGTTGTTTCTTCCTTTGGGGATTCCTTGAGGACAATTTCTCTTGGTCGAAGGTCCTCTAGAGCCCCTCCTTCCTATGGCTCCTTTTCCTCTGCGTACAGGGCTAAAGTTTGGCCTTTATCCATCGCGCACCGCTTCATATGGACATTTTCTCCAATGTCCCTCTATTTTTTATGTTGTACAACAATCTTCTCTTTTATGGGGATGTAGTGTTCTTGTCCCTTCATCTAGTGCATCCTCCAAGCTGAGCTCAATAACACTTGTGATTTCTTTATGGGGCTGTAGTGTTCTTAGCCCTATCTATGTGTAGGTTGCTCCTACACATTGTGCACCTTCTTGCACTCTCACTGGTTCTTGTGGAATGATATCCACCTTGTCTTCACCTGTTGTGCTCTGCTACAATAGGTTTTTTGTTGGCTTCACTTATTTTTTGTTACTTCTACGCAACAACCTTATTTGCCTCTACCACTTATGTATATTTTCACAGCCTTCTCCCCAATGCCTTCCGAGACCAACATCAGCCCCTTCTCTTCCATCATTTCACAAGGCTTCTTTTAACGTCTGTGTTGCTCCAATAATAGCTCCTTCTGCATGTTCCCTTCATGTCAACGCTCCTTCACTTTGGTGGCAAGGCTTTATAGGTTTCTTTATGTGGCTTTTGAGTCTTCTCCATTTGAGCTGGTCTTCTAGATGTAGTACCTGGTTCAGTAGTTTGGAAACCATCTATTCCCAACTTTGTACCCTCTTGTTTCTTTTTCAGCTCCTCTCTTGAAGATCCCCCGATCTATCTGTTGTGTTATCACATAGTTTTTTATGTTCATACTCAACCTCTATGGAAGTCTTGTACACCCTTCAGCTCAAACTAATGCTCGACATCCAAGACCCATATCATCATTTCCTCAGGGCTTTATTTTATGGAGAACATTTTCACTTCAACTTCAGGCTGACTCTCAGCCCACTTCATAACCTATGCAGACTCTTTCCCCCCATTTGTCTCTCCTTGTTTCTATGGGATTCTTCCCCCCAATAAATTTTATTTCTTCATGCATTGTTCTTTCCCACAACGCCTTCAACATGGAGGCTATCTTGTCCATTTTCCTTTAGATTGGTGATTCTGGGCCATGTTTTGACCTGGTTTCTCTCTGAACCATTTTGTGTGCTCTTCATTCTCTACCCATCTGCACTTGATGGAGAATAACCTTCTCAGACAACTTCTACCAAGTATGCTAATTAGAAGATTCTCCTCCACCCTGGCTGGCTCACGGTTGACTATCTGTCAACACCATCATCCATTTCACATGATTCATTGTTAACCCACATGTTTTATGCATGTGAACCACCTCATGGTTGTTGATATGTTAGTGCTTTCTCCTCATTCATGACTTTGGACTACCTCACATTCAGTGATTTATTTGCATTTCACTTGACTACCTCCCTTTTGGGGATTAGTCAATGCTTCACTTCTCTTTACCATCAAAATGACTGCCTCACGATTGGTAAGCTGTTAACTCTCACACAACACTCTTGCAGGTTGCTTGTAACCTCACAACATCTTACACTATGTACTATTGTGTTTTCCATCATAATACTAAGTAGGCACTTTGAACTTAAGAACTATTGTCACAAAGTCTCTATTCATAATCTTATGTATCTCATCCTTGCTAAGTGTTTTGTTGTCTTATCTTCCACTTACAATCTATCGACATCCCTCATTGTAAAGAACAATGCTCTATTAGTTGCCTCAGATTCAACAATCAACTAGACTTCCCTCAGCTAGTGCATATTTCACTTTCAAGTTTATCCTTTCTTCTTGCATCTCTCAAGGTTTGGGACCTTGTTTTGATATCAAACTAGTGTTGGCTGAGATCATGGGTTCCCTTAAAGTGATGCATTGAAGTCTTTTATTCCTAAACTTTGGGTGTTACAAGATATTTTAAGCTTCAAAACTATACATTAAGCTCTTGACTCTATCTAGTCTAGTCCTCAGACATAGATCTAAGGCTCTCTCTCTACTATGATATGCTTAGACTACCATTCACTCATGCCTACAGGTCTTCACTTGTCATGTGAAGCTTCATATCTCTCTGTCTAGCCTTATATTTTTTTTTCCTTGTCCCTTTGAGAGATCACTTTGACAAAGTCTCATCCTTGGCTTTTGAGCATTAAAAATTTTAGTCCAAGACCCCTCTTTATGGTTTGCTTGTGCTCTGGTTACTTTGTTGAATTCCCCTTTACTTGGCTAATATCTGCATTTAGTGGGGCTTTACGTGAGTTTACAGATTTACCCTAGAAATAACATAGACTTTTCAAGACCTCGAACTACACAAGTCTTAGTATTGTCAAAAGATATCCACACACAATAGATCTTGTTGGTAATCTTTTCTATTGTCATGTCACTTTCAAAACTAAGGAACGACTAAGTGTAGATCCTCACAACTGATTTCTTGTCCAGCTATTTTCTACTTCATTGGGTTTGGCATAGAATGCCCTGTGCTTTAATTTTTGCATGCTCTTATGCCTTGGACACTCCTTTCCATGTGTGATCATCATCGCACACTGGGTACCTTAGAGTTTATTTGCTAGCTGATTACACTCTATGCGCATTTGCATGCCCCTCGACTATGACCGTGCACTGCTCTTAGTGCCTCAGTCATGAAAGTTTGAAATTAGCTTCGGTTTCAACTTTATTTATTTTTATGCAACACATCTTAGCCAATGACTAAATAATATTAAGCACATACATGACAGTGCATTCTCATGTCATAGTTTGTGAAAATGTTTAACATTTGCCATATTGCTCTGAGAATTTTGAAGGTCTTCATAATAGGAACCAAGAGATCAAGAACATTCATTCAAGTTTCCATACCCTGTTGAGTTTTACCTATTGAAAAATTTGACCCATTTACAATGTTGATAGGATAGATTTATGAGGAATGAAGGCCCTTCTTACTCATTGCCATCATGGGAAAATTTTGTTAAACTGCAAGCACACTCAAAAAAAGACAAGCAAGAGTGGCTTAGGAGATCAAAATCAAATATTCCCTGTGCCAAAGACACGCAGGAGGATGATGATTTAGTTAAGATTTATCTTGAGGATTATCATAAACCAACTATTTTTCTTGTTGCTTTGCGGCCTTTGCACTCTTGGGCATCAATGATTTGTGGTAGATTTTTATACTCATTTATTGAAATTTTGAGGTGTATAGATGCCAAGACTAAGTCTGGATGTCGTGAAGAGCTGAAGATGTCAGAGAACTACACATGCCACCTAAGTGATTGTTATTGCAAAGGAAATCATGAGGGGATTGAAGTGTCATGAAAGAAAGGGATGTTGTCAAGCCAAGAATGTCATAGTATGTTGATGCCGCAGGGAAGTCGTGAAGGTGACAAACACTGCGAGGAACTCAAAGGAACCATGAAGTGTTGTGAATATGCCTTAATGCAAAGATGTGACCACGAAGGGTTGTGGATTTCCTATAAGCACTTATCAAATTTCACTTTATTGTCCCCAAAAAATAGCTTTCTCATTTTTTGGGACAACATATGAACTATTTTGGTCCTGCTAGACCAAAATTGTCTCTTCCCTTTTCAAAATTTGTTCTGAGCATTCAATTTCCTCATTTTCCAAACTTTTTCGGTAAAGGGACTAGTTGGTTCAATGTGTTCAATGGCTTCTTCAGGCGAGTTCAATCAAAAGGGGGCAAGTTTCTAGCACTTAGGCATTTTTGGGATTGGTTCAACGCCTTGGTTCAACCAAAAAGGGTTCATCGGCAAACTTCTAAGCAACCATTGAACCATTAAACCATTGAACCATTTTTCAAGGTTCAACGTCGTCGACAAGCTTCAAGGAGTCAAGCGCTTTGTCAAAATTCATCAAGTTCAATCGCTTCATGGTTCAAAGGTTCAACGAGCAGTTGGTTCAATTAAATGGTTCAAAGAGGCGCACAAAATTAAAAAAAACAAAGAGTGGACCCTGCCACGTGTCCCTTGTAAGAGTTCTGTGGAAGGTGATAAGTGGCAACTGCAGAAGGTTTCAATGTATTTTTCTCAAAATAGCGGAACATGCCACGTGTCACCTACAGAGATCGGTGGAGGCTGCCAAGTGTCAATGGTCACTATATCTTCCTTTGGTTTCATTATCAAGTAAAGACTGTGGTGGGCCCCGAGCAAGTTGCTAAAAGAATAAGTAGAGCGCTCCAAGTGTCATTCTCCGCGTGATTGCTAAAACTGAGCGAAAGCTGCCACATGTCCCTAGTAAGAGTCGACAGATGCTGACAAGTGTCATCATCCGCAGTTTCTTCCTTTGTTTCATAAGGGCTGTGGTGGGCCCCGAGAGTTACTAAGGTTTAGCAGAGCGCAACAAGTGTCATCATCTGCATGATTGCTAAAATGAGTCTCAAATGTTTCTGTAAGTGTTTCTAGAGTTCAAAGGAAGCCGCCAAGTGTCAACTCTTGTGGGACTTTCAAAGGTTTCTAAAAGCTCCTATAAATTAGGCGGATGCTTCCACGTGTCCTCACCTATTCTAGCGGAAGATGTCATGTGTCACTTGTTAAAATCAATAGAACGTGACATGTGTCAAAGATGGAGCACTCTCAATACAGAGACACAGAGCCAAGGAAAGATTTCCTTTGGACAAATTGTCCGAAGGAATTCCTACGGACATTTTGTTTAAAAGAAATAAAGAGACAATAGTCCTCCGAAAGAATTAAAGCCCGAAGGCCACCCGAATGATCCCAAAGGGTAGGTACCCTCGCGGAGGATAGTCAACACACATAAAATGGACCTTTTTCAAGACCCCAAAGGGCAAGTCCCCTTTGAGAAGGATCAAGCCTCAAAGTGCAGTAGAAGCTGTCAAGTGTTGTATGTCGAGACAGTCTCTAATAAGTTTCAAAGCAGCAGAACTTGCCACGTGTCCCGTTCCAACTCGATGGAGCGCGACAAGTGTCTACATCCATGTTCCAGTTTTCTCACCTGTGTCACAGTGGAAAGCAGCCATAGCAAGCGAGAAAGACACAAAGGAATTGCTAAGGAGAATGATAGGCCTGTAAACATCAAAGTTAGGATTACCGACTAGCTGTTAACCTTCAAAAGATAAAAGACTCGTGGACGTCAAATTTGCAGCAATAAATTATCATGGCAGTTCGAGGCCCCTGGGGTAACTCTTTTGGTCCACTAAATTTGACTCCACCCCTGTATGAACTCCCACGCAGCTCAAGAAAGAATTTTCCCAAATTCTTTGGTGATGGGAATGTTTACCCTGATGAACACATTGCAACCTTTAACATAGCCTGTGGCATAATAAGAGTGGAATTTGAGGATGTGGCAGTTAGGCTTTTCGTTGAAACACTACAAAGTACTGCTACAGATTGGTTCTACCACTTGCAAGCTAGATCAGTAACTGATTGAGACACACTTAAAGCCAAATTCGAACCCAGATTCAACCCTGCAGAAGATGCACACGCCTTGTTGGCCCAGCGCACACAAATGAAGAAAGAACCTCATGAGCTTATGAGAGATTTCATAGCAAAGTTTGATAAGCTGAGGAATCAAATTTCTGCTATTGCTCAGCCGACCCCTGAAAACCACAAATGCTTCTTCATCAACTCACAGCTACTTGAAGTGATTTTTCTGCGAAGACGTGCTGGCCACATAGACCTCGAGGCTGCTCAAAATTTGGCTACCGAAGTTGAAGATGACCTTATCTTGGCAAGAAAGATAAGGAGAGATCCAAACAGAGGTAAATCTTCTTCTTCCTTTGAATACTTCCCTTCAGCAACCACTGATCCAATGGTGCAGAAGCTAGCAAATAAATTGCTAGCCCTCAGAAAACAAATGGCATAAAGGATGCCATCTGCTCCATACAGAGATGTACCAAGGAGGACATTCCCTAATCAGTCCTACCAAGGCCATGCTGCCAGGAACCAAGTGCAAACCAACCGTCTTCCTCCCCCTCAGAGGAATAACCTTGCCATTGAAGCACCTCCAACTAACTCAGTGGTTGGATATCTTGAAGCCGAATTAAATTTCTCATTCCAGTCTGAGTTGAGTCCTAAAGATGACGCTAATCTCTTCACTGAGGAAGAAGAATTAGCTGGCGACTCTAATATCAGTTTCTTGAATTATTAGGATGAACCCAGAAGTGAAAGAAATGTAGCTGAGGGATCATATGTTGTATTCACCCAGTCCAAGAATCAATCAGCTCAACAAGTTGATAAAGAGAAGACAGAGGGGAAACCTCAACCAACAGTTTCAATTGCTAAATCTGGGACCACTCTGCCCTTCCAACCAAAGGACCCGATGACTGCTAGAAATGTAAGTACCCAAACATTTCTGCACCTTCAACTTCAAATTCACAGTCCAGTTCTCCCCCTCCCAAAACTCAAAAGGATGAACTCCCATCCTCTGTCCCTAGTTCATTTCCAACATTTGATATCATTGACCATATAAAGAAAACCAAAATTCAAATGTCTAAATTTGAATTTCTGTAGTCCCATTTTGAGCAATTAGACAAACTGGTTTAATGTGTTAAAAACCAGAACATCCCTGTTGAACAAGCTATTCCCAAAGTAACACATGACCCCCCTAAGAATGCACCCACCAGAAAAAATCTTGTCATTACCCCAACTGTTGCTTCTGGTAGGACTGAACCTTTCTGTCTCATTACTGATAAATGGACTTCAGCTAAACAATTACATCATTGATTCTAGAGCTTCAGACAATGTCATGCTTGCTAAAGTCGTTGAATCCCTTGACCTCACACTAACCAAGACATTTGGTAGATGCTTCTCCATGGAGAACAAGCAAGTACCTCTGCTGGGACAAATTAAAGATGCCTAATTTGCATTTGCAGCGTTCCCAGACAAAATAATCAAGATGACTATCTTGTCAGCTGACGTCCCAACATCATATGGCATCCTTTTTGGGCAAAATTTTTGTAGGGATGTTCGTGTTGAATTGAGCATGGACTTATCCGAGGTGAAGATTCCAGTTAAAGGTGTTATGAAGAGGCTGATCTTTAAGAAGGAAGCAAAATACGTGGTTACCTGGACCTCGGCCCCTGAAGCTCAAATCCTGTTTGAGTCTTCAGAGATGAGTAACTACTTTCTATCCACGGATGAAGTTCATGAGGCATCTGATGAAGCTCCTACAAGTGACAAACTGGAAATGCGTTCAGCCGAAACAATATGAGAGTTGACAGAGCACAATGCAAGTGTGGAAGAATCTCTTCCTCCGAATGAAGAAGAATCCAAAGAAAAATCAATATCAAATGAGGTATGGATTCTTGAATTTGATGGCAACTACTCCACCGGTTCAGGAGCCAGAGTTGTGTTGATATCTCCTTAGGGAGATATTTTTCTTTCATCCTACAAATTGTAGTTCAGCAACACTAATAACACAGCTGAATATGAATCTCTATTGCTTGGATTGAGGGCTACTCAGGACAAGGGCATCAAGCTCCTTTATGCCAAATGAGATGCTGAACTAGTGGTTTGTCAGGTGAGAAACTTATACTAAACCAAGAATGAAAGATTGCACCACTACTGCAATCTAGTCTGGGACCAAATTGAAAGCTTTGATGCTTTCAACGTCTCTGCCATTCCTAGAGAATTTAATGACCGGGCTGATGCAGTAATTATTTCAGCTACTCTCTTGGTCCCCCACCCAAACTTCAAAGGAGACAAGTACACTATTGAGCTAGTCTTTAGACCAAGTGTACCTAATAATGCCAGTCATTGGCAAGTGTTTAACAATGATGACCAAATCATTGCCCTTTTAGAGCAAAAAGATAGCTTTAAATCGCTGCATTTTGAAGGCAGTGAACCTCAAAAGTGTGAACCAGCTCCTGAATCAAATACAGACACAGGTGAGGAGTTCTTGCAACTTAAAGGGAATAAGATTCTCAGAGCCCTGGTTTCCCTTGAGAAGCTATTTGATAAGCATGATAGATTCATCAAACAACAACAAACGAATTCAAGCTCCTCTCAGGAGTTTGATTAAGTAAATCTGAGAACCAAGGAAAATCTCAAGATGGTAAACATTAGGAAATGTTGTACCCTTGAGGAGAGGTTCAAGTTCATGACTTTGCTCAACCAGTACATAGGCATCCTAGCATACTCCTATGATGACCTAAAGTCACTCAGGCCTGATAAAATTCGACATGACATTCCTCTCAAGGCTAATTCGACACCTTACAGACAAAAGTCTAGGCAGTATAATCCAAAAATATTAGGTACTATTCTGTCTGGGATACAAAAAATGTTAAATGTTAGGATCATTTTCCCAATCCATCATTCCACATGGATTGCAAACATAGTGCTTGTAAGGAAGAAAAATGGTGAAATTCGCCTTTATGTGGATTTTAGAAATTTGAATCAGGAATCCTTGAAGGATAATTATCCTTTGCCAATCATGGATCAAGTGCTTCAGACAATGATAGGTTTAGAGATTTTATCAATACTAGATGGCTTCTCAAGATATAATTAGGTTGAATTTGGTGAGGTAAACCAGTATAAGATTGCTTTTACCACACCTTGGGGCACGTTTGCATATAGAAGGATGCCTTTTGGCTTGATAAATGCTGGCGCCACCTTCCAAAGAGCAATGGACCTTGCATTCAAAGATGAGATGGGTAAGTTCATTGTAGTTTATCTTGATGACTTGATCGTCTTCTCTAAGCATCACCCAGATTATGTGCGCCATTTACAACAAGTGCTAGAATGCTGCCGCCAAAATGGCATTTCCTTAAATCCCAAGAAGTCAGTCTTTAGAGTAACAGAGGGGAAACTTCTCAGACACATTGTGTCAAAAGGGGGCATAAAGATTGACTCAAACAGAGTCAAGTCTATCCAAGAGCTTACCTTGCCCACAAGTAAGACTGTTGTTCACTTCTTTGGAAAGGTGAATTTCTTACGGAGGTTCGTCCTCGAGTTTGTTGAGAAAACTAGGCACATTGTAAACATAATGAAGGATAAGGCCACCTTCAGCTGGACTAAAGAAGGCAAGTCAACATTTGAGGATATCAAGACTACCATTGCCCACGCCCCAATTTTGGTTTGTCCAGACTATAACAAAGAGTTCACCATATACAGTTATGCTTCAGAACATACGCTTTTAGCAATTCTGGTTCAACAGAATAAAGAAGGTATGGAATCCCCCATTTCCTTCATGAGCTGTCCTCTAAAAGCTCATGAGCTGAAGTACTAAACATGGAGAAGCATGCTTATGCAGTGGTGAAGGCAGTGAAGCATTTCCACTTCTACATCTTGAATTCACACACTACTACCTTGGTTCCTGACACCACAGTCAAATCCATACTAACTCAGCAGGAGTTTGGGATGAAAAGAGGCAATTGGATTGCAAAGATCTAGGAGTTTGATCTGGTCATCAAGCCAACAAAGTTGGTGCATGGAAGGGGCTATGCCAATTAATTGTTGATAACAAGCTGGGAGGAACAGAGCATGAAGAATCAGAGGTGGATGACACACCAACAGTCCTCTTTGTCTCCACCACGAATGAGTGGTATTCAAGTATTGCTCATTTATTTACTTATGGTGTGTGTCCTGCTCACCTATTTTATAAAGAAAGGAGGACTATCAAGTTGAAAGCTGCTAATTTTGTCCTTTGGGACAACGACCTATATAAGAGGAGCCTTGATGGAGTGTTCCTTCGCTGTGTGGACAAGGAGCAACAAAGCCAACTTCTGAAGTCTTTCCACAATTCGGCTTGTGGAGGACATTTTTTTGCTCCTGTGACTACCCATAAAATTCTGCGAGCCAGATACTACTAGCCAACTCTCTTTCAGGATGCATATAAGTGGGTTAGGGAATGTGAACTATGCCAGTAGTTTGTAGGAAGACCCAAGTTAGCTGACCTGCCTCTCAAGCCAGTGGTCATAGAGGAGCCATTCTAGCACTGAGAAATTGATTTTATTGGAGCTGTAAACACATCTTCAAGTGTTGGACATGATTATGTCCTCACAGCAACAGATTACTTCACCAAGTAGGTGGAAGTTATTCCAACCAAACATGCTACTTCAGAAGTAGTGTGCAATTTCTTCAAAGAGAACATCATTTCCATGTTTGAAGTCCCAACCAAAATTGTCACTGACAATGCAGCTTGTTTCACTTCCTAAGAGATTACTCAATTCTATTTCTACTATGGGATTACACTCTCCTACTCTTCTGATTACTTTCCACAAGGGGATGGATAGGCTGAATTAAGCAATAAGAACCTGGTGACTATCATTAAGAAGCTGGTGGATGACAACTAAAGGACATGGCATAAAGCATTGGTTGATGCCTTATGGGTAGACAAAATTACATCAAAGAGAGCAATTGGTATGTCTCCTTTCCAACTTCTTTATGGTGTCAATGCTAAGATACCAATCACCTTGGAATTTCCAACATTGAAATTAGTTAAAGCAATTGAAGACCAAACATATGAAGGCTCCCTTGATAAGAGGATCATGTGTCTTACTGAGCTGGATGAGCAGAGAACTGCAGTGGTGGACCGAATTGTTGCCCATCAAGATCTGGTGAAGAATCTCTTCGACTAGAAAGCAAGGAACCGTGATTTCCATATTGGAGATCAAGTCCTGTTGTGAGACAAGAGGAGAGAACCAAAGGGGATGCATGAAAAGTTTGATTCCCTGTGGAGAGGCCCTTTTACTATTCATCAGCTTAACGGTGAAAATAGTTTCCTGTTAAAGTATCAAGATGGCACTCTCTTTTCTCTGCCTCACAATGGGCAGCATCTGAAGCACTTCAACTCTTGAAGTATTCGATGAGTTCCCCTGTATATATGTATATTTGTATAGTCTTTTGATTCTATTTTGTGCTTTTCATTTTCATTTTTTTTGGAACCTTTCTTTTTGGGTAGCATGACTCCATAGCCCAATGGCATACTTCAAGGCACTGGAGATTCTGGTTTCTACTCTCCTCAGTTGTTCTGAGTTTTCATCTGACGAAAGTTCTCTAACTGGAGCTAGTTGTTGTCCCCAAAAAATATCTTTCTCATTTTTTGGGACAACATATGAACAATTTTGGTCCTGCTAGACCAAAATTGTCTCTTCCCTTTTCAAATTTGTTCTGAGCATTCAATTTCCTCATTTTCCAAACTTTTTTGGTAAAAGGACTAGTTGGTTCAACGGGTTCAATGGCTTTTTCAGGTGAGTTCAATCAAAAGGGGGTAAGTTTCCAGCACTTAGGCATTTTCGGGATGGGTTTAACACCTTGGTTTAACCAAAAAGGGTTCATCGGCAAACTTCTAAGCAACCATTGAACCGTTGAACCTTGAACCATTTTGGTTCAAGGGTTCGATGGGTTCAAGGTTCAACGTTGTCGGCAAGCTTCAAGGAGTCAAGCGCTTTGTCAAAATTCATCGAGTTCAATCACTTCACGGTTCAAAGGTTCAATGAGCGGTTGGTTCAATTAAACGGTTCAAAGAGGCGCGCAAAATTAAAAAAAACCAAAGAGCGGAACCTACCATGTGTCCCTTGTAAGATTTCTGCAGAAGGTGACAAGTGGTAGCTACAAAAGGCTTCAATGTCTTTTTCTCAAAATAGTGGAACGTGCCACGTGTCCCCTGCAGAGATTGGTGGAGGCTGCCAAGTATCAATGGTCACTGTATCTTCCTTTGGTTGCATTATCAAGTAAACACTGTGGCAAGCCCTGGGCAAGTTGCTAAAAGAATAAGCGGAGCACTCCAAGTGTCATCCTCCGCGTGATTGCTAAAACTGAGAGAAAGCTGCCATGTGTCCCTAGTAAGAATCGGCAGAAGCCAACAAGTGTCATCATCCATAGTTTCTTCCTTTGTTTCATAAGGGCTGTGGTGGGCCCTGAGCGAGTTACTAAGGTTCAGCGGAGCGTGACAAGTGTCATCATCCGCATGATTGCTAAAATGAGTCCTGAATGTTTCTGTAAGTGTTTTAAGAGTTCAGCAAAAGCTGCCAAGTGTCATCTCCAATGGGACTCTCAAAGGTTTCTAAAAGCTCCTATAAATTAGGTGGATGCTTCCACGTGTCCTCACCTGTTCCAGTGGAAGATGCCACGTGTCACTTGTTAAAAGTAGCAGAACGTGACACATGTCAAAGATGGAGCACTCTCAATATAGAGACACAAAGCCAAGGAAAGATTGCCTTTGGACAAATTGTTTGAAGGAATTCCTTCAGACATTTTGTTTGAAAGAAATAAAGAGACAATAGTCCTCCGAAAGAATTAAACCCTGAAGGCCACCCAGATGATCTCGAAGGGTAGGTACCCTTGCGGAGGATAGTCGACACACACAAAATGGACCTTTTTCAAGACCTTGAAGGGCAAGTCCCCTTCGAGAAGGATTAAGCCTCAAAGTGTAGCGGAAGCTGCCAAGTGTCATATGCCAAGACACAGTGTCTAATAAGTTTCAAAGTAGCGCAACTCGCCATGTGTCCCGTTCCAACTTGGTCGAGCGTGACAAGTGTTTGCATCCACGTTCCAGTTTTCTAACAAGTTTCAAAGCTTATTCCAATAAGCTTATTTCAAAGCTGTAGATGCCGTCACATGTCCTCGCCTGTGTCACATTGGAAAGAAGCCATAGCAAGCGAGAAAGACACAAAGGAGTTGCTAAGGAGAATGATAGGCCCGCAAATGTCAAAGTTAGGATGACCGACTAGCCGTTAACCTTCAAAAGATAAAAGACCTGCAGACATCAAATTTGCAGCAATAAAGTGTCTGATTGATCTTTGCAGGTTTAGGACGTGGACCCGAATGCATTCAAAGACCCTAAGGCCAGGGTCAAATGGAAGAGACAAAGAGAGAAATATCAGCAAGAGTTATTTCCAGTAGGTGGAGCAGTCCACCAGGTAGGTATTTGGGCTTGCAAGCATTGAAAGCGTAGCCTATTTGTCCCCTTTGGAGTAAAGGCAAAGTGGATAGTTGCACGGATAGCAGGTAATAGAATGAGTGATTCAGGCTCAAGAGAAGACACTGGAGATGAATCAACACACCATAGTTAAGGTAGCCGCCCTACTCCAGCATGGCCCTCCCTAACAGAACCAAAAATGCATCCAAGGCATTAATGCACAACATGGGTCGCTCCATGGGACAAAGTGCCAAGCCTCCCTTAGGCCTCTATATAATGTAATCTCTTGTATCATTTGAAAAGAGATCTTCTCGTTACCAGAAGCAAAACTCCGCCTAAATTGAAAGGCATCACTGAGACTTTGAGCTCAGATTGTTTATCATATTTCTTTGTTTGAATCAGAAAGCAAGTTACTTTCAGACTTTGTGCTATTATAACTTGTATCATTCTAGGAGATTGTTCTTATGTCTATTTCCGAAATGTATTCTTGTTGATGCAATTTAACAAGTAGAGCTAGTGGAAGTGATAAGGAAGGTGTCCTGAAGCCAACTACTTTCAGACTTTGTGCTGTCATAGTTGTCTTTAGTGTGTGTTTATTCTCTGTTTCTATGTAAAGGACCTTGGGACGACTTTGTGCCCCCATTGTTCTTCGTACCTCACTCTTGGGCAGTCAAGGTGGAGACTTTGTGCTATATCTTAGATTGCTGGTTACTCTGTATTCTGTTACCAGTCACTTATCATACCTAAAAGAACTCCTGCTATTTCCTTCAAGAACACTTCTAAAAGAAGAAAAGTGCCTTCAGTGTTTCCACCAAGATTTTCTCCTCTATTTGTTAACATCATCTCTGAAAGAAGAGAGATGGATGGTATATCATACCCTTGAGTGTTATTTTTAGCTTATATATATAGTATATAGTGCCTTTATACCTATAGGGAACCTCCCCTTGATGAGAGGAGAGATTTGTCCCTTTTAGATGTGGTAAACCTGCAACTTTGGGCGACCAATCTCCCTATGCTATGGTTGAAGAGACCTATTTTGCTCACTAGTTAGTTGGTTGACAAAATATTGACCCAACACACTTGTTAGTGATTAGCTTAAATTCAGATTTCTAAAACCATAAAAATAATTTGAGTTACAAAAACAAGTTAAAACCTTCATAAGATGGGCAATAAACCAATAATCAACTTAAGGTCAAAAGAGGGTCCCCTTTTGAAAAAAGGAGAATGGGGCATGTTGGCCACAATAAAATCCCCTTCAATCTTTTTTCTTACTCGGTTTCATGCTGACAGTCTCCTACCTTGTTCCCAATCGATAGTGACTCATTTTCCTTGTGCAAAATGAAAATTGCACTTCCCTGATTGGCTTTGGGCTGATTTTGTGTAACCCTTCCTGGTAACTCCTCTAGGCCATGCACAAATAATGTTGTGTTTTTATTAGCTTCAAGATAAATGTTCTCCTATCCTCATGTATCTTCAGATGCCTTACATAGAGTTATGCCCACTTCCTTTCGTGCTTCTCTCCATGGCACAATATCATATTGTCTTCTAGATAACTTAGGTTCAATTGTAGGCAAATACCTCTCCATATTCTTCCCTTCAAGCTTTAGGCAAATGCCTCGCACAAATAAACTTGCACTCTTCCACCTATCCATCTCCTTGCCTTTCGAAACACGTCTCTTCTACTTGGTTGTTGTGCTCAAATTTATCCTGAGCAACTTCTCTTTCACCTTCTTCCTCCATTGGTGTAAGATTGTTTGCATTGGTGCTCAAGCTCTCTTTCCCGAGTGCTTGCTCTAGCTCCTTTGTTTACTCTAGTGCAATTTTGGACCCAAGTGCCTCACTCTCGTATATGTTTCACTCAACATCTCCCCATTGCACTCTAGGCAACTCTGCATTTCCTTCTTCAATAACATCGCTTACTTTTTATTCCTTCGGTTCTTTCTTTAAGGATGTCATTCTTGGTCGAAGGTCTTCTGGAGCCTCTCCTTCTTTAGGCTCCTTTCCCACAGTGCCTGTAACATGGAGGCTATCATGTCCATTTTCCTTTAGATTTATGACTCTGGGCCATGTTTTATCCTGGCTTCTCTCTGACCCATCTTATTTGCTCTTCGTTCTCTACCCATCCGCACTTGATGGAGAACAACCTTCTCAGGCACCTTCTACCCAATACATTGATTAGAAGATGTTACCCCACCTTGAATGCCTCATGATTGACTATTCGTTAGTGTCATCATCTATTTCATATGATTCATTGTTAACCCACTTGTTTTATGCATGCAAACCATGTCATGGTTGGTGATATGTTAGTGCTTTTTCCTCATTCACGACTTTGGACTACCTCACATTTGGTGATTTGTTTGCATTTCATTTGACTACCTCCCTTTTGGGGATCAATTAATGCTTCACTGCTCTTTTCCATTAAAATGATTCCCTCACGGTTGGTGATCTATTAACTCTCACACATCACTCTTGCGGGTTGATTGCAACCTCACAGCTTTTAGTACCTCAGTTGTGAAAGTTCAACAATGACTATGCACCGCTCTTAGTGCCTCAGTCATGAAAGTTTAAACTTAGCTTTCATTGCAACTTTCTTTGTTATGAAACACACCTTCAGTGAACTATTGACCATTTTGGCCCTGCAGGGCAAAATCGGTCTCCTTCTTCCCCTGTTGTTTTGAGCTAGTTCAATTTCTAGTTTGCACAAGTCTTTCAGCAAAAGGAGGAACCAGTTCAGTGGTTCGACATCGGGGTTCAACGGCATGATATTTCTCACACTTTGAACTTGAACTTTGGTTCAAATAGTTGGTTCAATCGGGTGGTTCAGTCGGTTTGATTCAAGGTAGTTGGTTCAAGCAATTGGTTCAAGTCGAAAGGTTTAAAGGGGGTCTTCCAAAGCCCGAAGGACAAGTGCCCTTGAGGAGGGAAGTCAAGCACAAACTAGACCATTCTAGCAGGCTGCAGAGGGCAGTTTCGGACCCAAAAGTACCCTTGCGGAGGAATCAAAAGGGTGAGTTTTCCTTCGGAAATGCTAAGGCAAAAGATAAGATAAGGTTGAATTTCTTCGGGCAAAATGTCTGAAGGAATTCCTTCGGACATTTTGTCCGAAGAAATTCACAAGGTAAAGAGCAAGGAATTCTTTCGGAAAAGTTCCTGTGGCAAAGTGAACAAAGCAAATTCTTTCGGACAAAAGTCCAAAGGAATTCCTTCAGACATTTTGTTCGAAGGAATTCACCTGATGAAAAACCCTAACATAAAGCATCAAGTGGGAAAGACAAAGGAAAGATTTCCTTCGGATATTTTGTCTGAAGGATTTCAAGACCAAGGCAGCCCAAAGGGCAGGTGCCCTTGCGGGGGACTCTCAGCTACCGAAAGGAGGACCTTCCCCAAGCCCTGAAGGGACACCTTCCCTTCGGGAGGTTTCAACGACAAAGGCCCAGACAAAAGAAATGAAGAGAGAGATATCCTTCGGGAGAAAGTCTGAGGGAACACTTCGGGAGAAAGGTCGAAGAAAAGAAATTCGAAGGAATTCAAAGGGGTGATGGGCCCGCAGATGTCAAAATTGGACATCATGAACTAGCCGTTGGAATAAGGACGTCAAATGACGTCCCGAAAGATGTCAACTTTACGGCAATAAAATAGTTGTTGACCTTTAAATGCTTGAGCGTGAACCCAAAGGAATTCAAAGGCCTTAAGGCTAAAAGGAAGAGACCGCCGAGAAGGGAGCCCAAAGAGCCAAAGATTGATAGAAGATAGCCTCGAGGGCTCAGATTGCTGGAAGGAGTCAAGAGAGGAAAAGACAATGAGGAAAAGACAAAGCTGGGAAAAGACAAAAGTTAAGAATGAACTCAGCGACCTGCTGATGAAAGAGCCCAAGGAGCGAGCAAAGGATGATAAGATAGCCCTGAAAGCTCAAATTCTAGGAAAAAACAAAGCGAAGAAGAGACAAAATTATGAATATGGACAAAACAGCCTAGGTGGCAAAGGGGAGGCAAGTTATTCCTGCAGTTGAAACAATGTCCGCCAAGTGGTCATCAAGGAGTGCAAACAGTGAACGGTGTGACCTATTTTTCTCCACTTTGCATTGATAAGCAGACAAACCGCGTGAATGTCTTGAAAGAGAGGTCTTGTTTACAGACAAACGGCATGGCCCATGATTTTACATATGGCATTTAATATATTTTAAATGCCTAAAGTCAAAACTGGAGCCGACACAGCATTATCTATCAAGCGGCTTCCTCTTCCTAATAATCTCAACGCACATGGGCCACTTGTAAAAGGGTGCCAAAGTCTTTTCCAAAAAGGGGCACCTTTTGCTTTCTCTCTCTATATATATTGTAATCTCTCATTTTGAGAAGGCATCTCTCATGTTGTAAGGCAAAGCCCTACCAATTTTCACTTGGAATCAATAGAATACACATTTTTATCTCTATTTTGGTTGGATATATCTCTGAGTGTGTATGAGTGTTAACCTTGTGTTTAATCATTGTTCTATGATGCTTTCATAGGCTTGAAACCAGTACACTTGGTATAGTCAAAGCACCATTCTTGTAGATAGCAAAAAGAACTGTATCTGGAGTGCAGAGAAAGGAGACGGTTATCAGATAGTGTGCCTTCCTACAACACCTGTGGTAAGTTCATCTTTTGTGTGTCCTCATTAAGTCTTTATGTTAAATTCTCTGCAGTTTGGTCCTTTTACCAGATAAAGTGTATGTATGTGTTCTAATGTTTCAAAGTGTGAGTATAAATAGATCAAACTTGTTTGGTGCATCACCAGCTTAGGTTAGGTTCTATTTTTTAGTAATCTTTTTCTCTTTTCAACCCCCCCATTATATATATATATATATATATATATATATTAGCAAATGTACTGGAGTAAATCAGAGATGCATCAAAGGGAGCTAGCCCTTATCTAGAGATTCTCCTCTCAGTTTTGCCAGACCCACAGGCAAGAGAGGAGTCTCCATTGTGCGTGGAAGACAGAAGCTCAACCTTCTATCAAGGGTGCAATCCACAACGTCAATAGTTTTTGGCACGCTTGGTGGGATGATTTTTTAACACCATTTTTAACACTCAACAAAGTTTCAGGATTGATGCTGGTCCTGTTAAAGCAAAATCAACTATTTTTCAGCATCTGGCGACTCCACTATTAAGAACATCAGTCTCTAATCAAAGACCAGTTTGACCTCCTATGCCTAGAATCACCACACGATCTGCTGCTAAGGGTGTCCCTTTGAATTTGTTGAACTACCTTTAAACTTAGCAAGATGACTGAGGTTTATAAGAACTCATCCTTATTCAACAAATTGTTTTTCCAGACCTGCCATAAGATACACCTACGCAAGAAGGCCTCGGTTGAATCCTACTATAGCTATGGCTTTACTTTTTGTGGCCTTTCATGGTCAAAGTCCTTTGAATCTCCTGCATTATGAACCAATTCCAGGGGTAGTCCTTAAAAGTGTGCCTCCCTTTAATGGAGAAGGGCCCATTACTGCCATTAAACACATTAGAAATATTGCTAACCTCTGCAACATTCACAATGTCACTAAGGAAAACATTGCGATCAGATTGCTGGCATTGTCTTTCAAGGGCAAAGTTCTGGACTGATATGGGACTTTGCCCATGAATTCAGTCGATTCCTAGAATGAGTTGGGCACCCTCTTAACAAATAGATTTAGGGAAAAGAGCGACCACCTCTCACTTGCCGAGCAGTTGACCACTATGAAACGAGCTCCACACGAATTCATGCAGGATTTCAATACTCGATTTCAGAAGACATCGGATAGAATCCCCATTTTGGTAAGGCTAACTCCAAGCTATACTTTCCTCTATTATTTGAAAGTGTTGAACAACGACATTGTTGTTATGATATAATCTATGGGAGGACATGTGCTAGTCGCTGCCTATGATATAGCCATAGTAGCTGAGAATTGCCTGGTGCAAGCGAGAAGGATAGCCCCTAGGCCTCATATGCCACTCTTTTTTGAATTGTTGCCTCCAATTCAGACTGCCGCACTCACTTTGGCTCTTCTGCCTGGGATAGAAAAGTTGGCTGCTACTTCGTCCAATGACCTCCATAAAGTCATAAGCTTGTTGCAAAGCATAACAAATGAACTAGTGGCTCTCAAAAGGCAGCAGGGTTAGAGTAATCGACCAAATCAAGGATATCAGTAGTATGGGCAAGCAAATAGACCCCCTTTCCAAAATTACAATCAAGTATAGGGTCAGTTTGCACAGGCCAAATCTTTTCAAGGCTATAATCCAGGTGCCCCTTCATCATCCAAAGCTCTAGCACCTGCCCAAAACAATCTGGTACAAGAACAACCCAGTTGCTCACCCATGGGATATGGTCAAGATCAAGTTGTTTACACAAATGAAATGCTGAGTCAGTACATGAATGCATAGGAAAATTAGGTAGCCACCCAATTCCCGAGCTTTGAGGCATCATTACAACATGGCATGGACAATAGGCTGACTCAACCTGATTCCACTCTCATGAATCACCTGGAAGGTGAATTTTATACAGTCAATTATGTGGGTAGTACAGACAATCAAGGCGATTGTGTCGTAGCCAACACAAGGTCCAAGAGGAGAGTTATGGAAGAAGCTCAAGCAGCTACTCAAGTGTCAACACCACCTTCTTCATCACATGTAAACCAGAAAAGTCCAAACTTCAGATTGCCAGTTACACCCTCAGCGCCTCGGCCTGTGCTTCAGGTTGTAACCCTAAAGAAAATTTGAAAGAAGGCAACTCTCAGGTTAATGTGGTAGACCAGATGAAGAAGCTGCACATAAATATCTCCTTGTGGGATTCATTATTGATACTGGGACAAAAGGACATGCTGCAAAAATAATTGCACGTGTTGAATGAACAAACTGTCTCAGCAAAGGCTGATAATGTTCTGATCACAAATGGGCAGCTTTCCACATCAGGGCAAGTTAAGAAAGAAAAAAAGGTTCTCCCTTTCTATTTGTCCTTGGTCATAGGAGACTTCCTGGTGCACAATTGTATCATTGATAGTGGAGCAAGCACCTCGGTAATGCCCAAATGCATAGCGGATAAACTGGGGCTCAAATATGAAGAGATGACTAAGGGAGTCCTATAGATGGATATGACACCAGCAAAGATAGTAGGGGTGGTGAGAGGCTTGAACTTGACTCTCCACGCCTGTCCAACCATCTCAGTCCCTTATGATGTGGTGGTGGTGGATGTTCCTCCTTACTTTGCCATTTGCTTATCCAAAGATTTCACATCCAAAATAGGTGGCTACCTAGCAGCAAACTTCTCCTATCTGGTTTTTAGAATCAAGTATGGGACTAAGGTCAAGATTGAATCAGAGCCACTCCACAGAGATCATCTGGAGCCATACTCACTCAAGGTGGCAAATGTCAGCGACGCCGTTATTGATCAAGAAGAATTCCAAGTGGATCAATCTCCATCCTTTGCTCTTGAAGGAGTTGTTGACCTGCTCTTAGACGAATGGGGAAGTGACAACTTTGAGCATGACCCTTACAAGTTCATAGAAGAGGCAAGGCTTCAGATTTATTGCATGCATGAAGAGGGTAATTTTGTACCAAATCTGATGAAAGCAAGCTAAGAAAGTTCAAGTTTATGGTAGTTGTTCTTTGATGGCTCAAGAAATAAGTTGGGAGCTGGTGGTGGAGTGGTGTTAGTTTCTCCTTCACAAGAGAAGTAATTTTCGGCCTTCAGGTTTCAATTTTCTTGCACATGCAATGTTGCGGAGTATGAATCCCTCATTTATGGTTTGGAGTGGGTGAAAAAAAGAGGAATCAAAGAGCTGCAGGTTTTTGGTGACAGTGAGCTAATTGTGAATCAGGTGAGTGGCCAAAATCTGACAAAAAATTCCTTGCTTAAGTCTTACAAGCACAGGGTATGGGACTTAGTGGAGAGTTTTCTTGCCTTCAATATTACTTCCATTCTAAGGGAGCAGAATAAGCAAGCAGACAGGCTAGCAGCAATTGGCACCCAATTTGATGTTTCTAAGGAGATAGGCTGAAACAACAGTTCATGCCATTTGAAAGTGGTAATCAGGCCCTCCGTACCTGACAACATCACCAATTGGTAGGTGTTTGACAGCGATCAACAAATAGTGCTCTTCTTGTAAGAAGAATTTGAGTTTGCTGCTAAAAACCAGGCTAAACTACAGCAACAGTATGGCGGCCAGATTGTTCAGTTGAGGAACAATAAACTTCCCAAAGGCTTGGTTACCATCAAAAGTATCTTCAACGAAGATGACCAATTAAAAAAAAATAAAGCATGCATCACCACAAAGAAAGAAAACTATGAGAAGGTTGAAATATTCAAGAATAAGTTGCTTGCACTTGGGAAAGTGTGCACAGACTATGAAAGGTAGATCTTCATCTTGTGCCAGGAGTTTGCTGATGTCTTCCCCTAGGAGTATAGCGATTTGAAGGGTTTTGACCCAAGTTTGGCCCAACATACCATTGAGCTGGAGGAAGGCACCAAGCCGATCAAGCAAAAGCAAAGCCATGTCAACCCAAAGATTGAGCCTCTCATGCAGAACGAACTCACCAAGTTGATTGAGTCCAGGATAATATTTCCAATCAAACACTCTTCTTGGCTGGCCAATCTTGTCCCTATCCAGAAAAAAAATGGGGAGATCAGATTATGTGTAGATTTCAGAGACCTTAATAGAGTCTCTTTGAAAGACCATTATCCTCTCCCAAGTATGGAGCAGATCCTCCAAATGGTGATAGACAGCAAACGTTTCTCCCTCCTAGATGGGTATTCAGGATACAATCAGATTTTGATACAAGACTGTGACCAGTACAAGACAAACTTCACTACCAAGTGGGAGATGTTTGCTTATCAGAAAATGCCATTTGGACTATCCAACGCTGGTGCCACTTTTCAGCGAGCCATGGACATGGCCTTTCAGGCCCTGATAAATAACATCGTGCTGGTATATCTTGATGATGTGACAGTTTTCTCTAAGGAGGTGGGCCAACACATGAAACACCTCAGACAAATCTTTGAGAGATGTAGAGAGTTTGGTATCTCTCTCAACCCAAATAAATGCGTGTTCACTATCCATGAGGGTAAACTCTTTGGCCACATTGTTTCCAAAGAAGGCTTGACCATTGATTTGGAAAGAGTTCGCTCCATCCTAGAGCTGTCCTTGCCTAAACATAAGAAAGGTCTGCAGAGCTTCTTTAGCAAAATAAATTTCATCTGGAGATTTATTCCAAATTTTGCAGAGGTAGTCAAGCCATTGATCTCTATGCTGAAGAAAGATGAGAAGTTCATGTGGACAGCGCAAAGGAAGGATAGTTTTGAAGAGATCAAGCAGGCTATCGCTCAAGCTCCTACCTTGATCAGTCCTGACTTCACCAATGATTTTAACCTCTACACCTTTGAAAATGAAGAGGTAATCTCCGCTATGCTTACCCAAGCGAATGGTGATGACCTAGAACAACTGCTTGCATTTTTTAGCCAAGGTCTAGAGCGTTTTGAGGTCAAGTATACATATGTGGAGAAGCAAGTCCTTGCAGTCATACGGAACCTAAATAAATTCATACATATGTTGTCCAACAGCAAGATTCACCTCATGGTTCCACATCCTAGCGTCAAATATTTCTTGACCAACCGTGATTTGAATGAAAAGAGAGCAGGATGGCTCACTAAAGTAATGGAGTATGACGTGGATGTCAAGATCACCAAGCTGGTGAGAGGAAAAGGCCTGTGTGAACACCTTGCTGTAGACCTTAAATAGCAAAAAGAAGATAGTTTGCTAATTCACGATGCAGCCATAGTAGAACCAGCTGTTATGAAGGATTGGACATCAGACTTGAGGCATTTCTTTCTCACTGGTGAGTGCCCGCAGGGCCTTGATAGGACCAAGAGGAGATATTTTAGACTCCAATCTCTCTCTCTTATGTCCTAATTGATGGAGTGATATTCAGAAGGGATCTCTCAGGAGTAATTTTAAGGTGCATAGACCCAAGTCAGGCCGACAGGGTGCTGTTCGAATTCCATGATGGGCCAGTTGGTGGTCACATTGATCCCAGGCCTACAGTGCAAGAATAATGAGAGCTAGTTACTTCTGGCCACTCTATTCAGAGACACCCATGCCTGGGTATGAAAGTCTCAGATGTGTGCATTCTTTGATGGGAAGCAATGGCTAGTTGCCATGCCTTTACGGCCTATTCAGGTGGAGCAACCATTTATGCAATGGAACCTAGACTTCATAGGGATGATCAATCCTCCTTCCAGTGATGGCCACAAATGGGTTTTGACTGCCACAGACTACTTCACAAGATGGGTAGAGGCTATCGCTTTGAAGGAAGCCAACAAAAGTGCAGTCTTGGACTTTTATGAAGAGCTGGTGACAAGGTTTGGAGTCCCAGTGACCATCATATCAGACAATGCATTGGACTTCTTAGGGACCAGAATGAGTGAATGGGCATTGAGATACAACATCTATCTCAACACTTCTTCCAACTACTACCGACAAGGGAATGGGTTGGCTGAATCCACCAACAAAAATCTGATCAGGATTATCAAAAGAACAATGGAGGAGAATCAGAGAACTTGGCATGCCAAGTTGAAAATAGCCCTGTGAGTAGACAGGGTCACTCCAAAGAGGGAAATTGGTAATTCACCATACACGCTCGTGTATGGAAGGGAAGCTAGGCTTCTTATTTCACTTGAATTGCCAGCCTTGGACCTTGCTCACCAGCTGTAGTTAGAAGAAGGCAACAACATGGAGGTTAGGCTATGTGAGCTGATGGAACTTCAAGAGACAAGGGACCAAGCTATGGCTTCTATGACTAGCCGCCAACAATAGGCGAAGAAGCACTTTGTCAAGATATCCTCATCAAAAGGTTTCTTTGAAGGAGATATCATCTTAAAATGGGATGAGGACCAAGCTAAGCCTGGGAAGCACATGAAGTTTGACGCCCTATGGAGTGGTCCATACGTCATCACTCAGTGCAAGCAGCACAATGCATTCCAACTCTCTAGGTTGGATGATGAAGAACTGTATATCCTAGTTAATAGGATACATCTTAAGCATTATCACTCAGCTCTTCTCCCATCATGTATATAATTTCCTTATTTTTCCCTATTTTTCCTAAGTGCTTTTGCACATGTTAGTAGTTTTCTTAATCTTGTGTGTGTTTTGTTTCCTTTTGGGGTAAAAACTTTGTGATTGATTCTTGGATATCACAAAGCTTTTGTTGACTCTTTCAAGGCTGCATCTTGACTCAGTGCCCAATGGACTTTGAGGCTACTAGTTTCTAAGCATAGCAGGCATGCTTCCCTTGGGAATTGCCATTTTGTTGACCATTTTGGCCTTACAGGGAAAAATTGGTCTCCTTCCCCTGATGTTCTGAGCTAGTTCAATTTTTGGTTTGTGCAAGTCTTTTAGCAAAAGGAGGAACCAGTTTAGTGGTTCGACGTCGGGGTTCAACGGCATGATCTTTCTCACACTTTGAACTTGAACTTTGGTTCAAACGGTTGGTTCAATTGGGTGGTTCAGCCGGTTTGGTTCAAAGTATTTGGTTCAAGTCAGAAGGTTCAAAGGGGGTCTTCCAAAGCCTAAAGGACAAGTGCCCTTGCGGAGGGTAGTCAAGCACAAACTAGGCCATTCTAGTAGGTTGTGGAGGGCAGTTCCAAACCCAAAAGTACCCTTGCAGAGGAATCAAAAGGGTGAGTTTTCCTTCAAAAATGCTAAGGCAAAAGATAAGACAAGGTCGAATTTCTTCAGGCAAAATATCTGAAAGAATTCCTTTGGACATTTTGTCCGAAGAAATTCACAAGGTAAAGAGAAAGGAATTCTTTCGAAAAAGTTCCCGTGGCAAAGTGAACAAAGCGAATTCTTTCAGACAAAAGTCCGAAGAAATTCCTTCGGACATTTTGTCCGATGGAATTCACCCGACAGAAAGCAGCAAGCAGGAAAGACAAATGAAAGATTTCCTTCAGACAAAACGTCTGAAGGAATTCCTTCAGACATTTTGTCCGAAGGATTTCAAGACCAAGGCAGCCCGAAGGACCCCGAAGGGCAGGTGCCCTTGTGGGGGACTCTCGACTGTCGAAAGGAGGACCTTCCCCAAGCCCTGAAGGGACACCTTCCCTTCAGGAGGTTTCAATGACAAAGGCCCGAACAAAAGAAAAGAAGAGAGAGATATCCTTCGGGAGAAAGTCTGAGGGAACACTTCAGGAGAAAGGCTAAAGAAAAGAAAGCTGAAGGAATTCAAAGGGGTGACAGGCTCGCAGACGTCAAAATTGGACATCATGAACTAGCCATTGGAATTCAGACGTCAAATGACGTCCCCAAAGATGTCAACTTTATGGCAATAAAATCGCTGTTGACCTTTAAATGATTGAGCACGAACCCGAAGGAATTCAAAGGCCTTAAGGCCAAAAGGAAGAGACCATCGAGAAGGGATCCCAAAGAGCCAAATATTGATAGAAGATAGCCCTAAGGGCTCAGATTACTAGAAGGAGTCAAGAGAGGAAAAAACAAAACCAAGAAAAGACAAAGTTGGGAAAAGACAAAAGTTAAGAATGAATTCAACAACCTGCTGATGAAAGAGCCCAAAGAGCCAACAAAGGATGTTAAGATAGCCCCGAGAGCTCAAATTCCAGGAAAAGATAAAGCCAGGAAGAGACAAAATTATGAATATGGACAAAACAACTCAGGTGGAAAAGGGGAGGTGAGTTATTCTTGCAGTTGAAATAGTCTCTGCCAAGTGGTCATCAAGGAGTGCAAATAGTGAATGATGTGACCTATTTTTCTCCACTTTGCATTGATAAGCAGATAAACTGCATGAATGTCTTGAAGGAGCAGTCTTGTTTACAGACAAACAGTGTGGCACATGATTTCACATATGGCGTTTAATATATTTTAAATGCCTAAAGTCAGAACTGGAGCCGACACAGCATTATCTATCAAGCGGCTTTCTCTTCCCAATACTCTCAACGCACATGGGCCATTTGTAAAATGAGCCAAATTCTTTTCCAAAAAGGGGTGCCTTTTGCTTTCTCTTTCTCTATATATATTGTAATCTCTCGTTTTGAGAAGGCATCTTTCATGTTGTAAGGTGAAGCCCTACCAATTTTCACCTGGAATCAATAGAATATGCATTTTTACCTCTATTTTGGTTGGATATATCTTTGAGTGTGTCTGAGTGTTAACCTTGTGTTCAGTCATTGTTCCATGATGCTTTCACAGGCTTGATACCAGTACACCTGGTATAGACAAAGTGTCATTCTTGTAGATAGCAAAATGAGATGTATCTAGAGTGCAGAGATAAGAGAGGGTTATCAGACAGTGTGCCTTCCTACAACACCTGTGGTAAGTTCATCTTCTGTGTGTCTTCATTAAGTTCTCTATAGTCTGGTCCTTTTACCAGATAAAGTGTATGTATGTGTTCTTATGTTTCAAAGTGTGAGTATGAGTAGATCAAACTTGTTTGGTGCATCACCAACTTAGGTTAGGTTCTATTTTTCAGTAATCTTTCTCTCTTTTCAACCCCCCACATTATATATATATATATATATATATATATATATATATTAGCAAATGTACTGGAGTAAATCAAAGATGCATCAAAGGGAGCTAGCCCTTATCTAGAGATTCTCCTCTCAATTTTGCTAGACCCATAGGCAAGAGATGACTCTCCATTGTGCCGTGTGGAAGACAGAAGCTCAACCTTCTATCAAGGGTGCAATCGACAACGTCAACATGAACAACTCCTTATGTGCTATCTTCTTTGGTGCTCTTTAGGCCTTAGTTCTTTTGTATATTATTGCACGAACCTTTACTTATGTACCTTGTTTCCTTTCCTAGTGTGTCTTTATGTGCTTTGTAGTTATACGTTCACGTTACTTGCCTTAGCAAAAACTTGTACCCCCTTTTTATTCTCTAACTCGTTGCACAACTCTTGACCACCTTCCTTTTGTGTAAATGGACACTTATGCAGTCCAGAACAACCTTTCAAAATGTTTCCCCATACAACTATGGATAGTTTATGTTGGTTTATTTCTCCCCCGATTGACTCTATTTCTATTTGATGTAAGATTGTCAATTTGCTTGAGATGCTCATGTATTATACTTTCAAGGTAATTAAAATACAATCTTCTTCTTACAAGTAGTGTTGGAGTAGTAGAACCACCCTTCTGGTCTATTGCCTTAACGAAAATTTTACCCTCCACCCGATGTGGTACCTAAGCAAGCTCACACAATGCTTCCTCCTTATCTAGACCCTCCTTGGGCCATAAACCACCACCCTCCTAGTTAGAATACCCTTTCTCTTCCCTCCCTCCCTTCCTTTTATGGCTCTATGCCCACCTCTATTTGCTCTTGTCGGTCTGTGCCCACTTTCATCTCTTGTGGATCTACATCCACTTTCATCCCTCATGGGTCTATGCCCACAATTGTGCATCCACCTCCAACAAAAGGTCTTCATACCTTTCATTTTATTCCTTTAGTGATCCTTTCGCTTCCCCTACTTTATGCGCACTTTCTTCCTTCTGTCATCCACAATAAGTGGGCATACTTGTAATCTATTTTTCCACATGTTTCATGGGGCATGTTTGTGTAGTTATTTCATTGCACTTGTCCTTCTCCATTTCCCCTTGCTTGATTCTCTCAATGGCATGCAAGCCTCTATGGGGTCCACTGACTCCCACTTTTTCTTCTTCTCTTGTCTTGCACTTTGCTCTATAAGCTTGGATTTTTTTTTTTTGATGTGTGTTTAATGCACATCAAACACCTTTTACGTTTTCACCCTTTGGTTTTAGGACTTCTGAGGGTAGTCTAGGGAACGTGTTGTAGTTTTTGGCTCTCTTATGTAACCACTTAGGAATAATCTCGGGAGTGTGCAACTATCACCACATAAAGAGTTCAAATCTCCATCCAAAAAGTTATAGCGAGATCTAGGTATTATTATCGATGACATATGGTCAACACAACAACAGTGGGTCTCTAATTCTAAAGGTGGGTTGAACATAGGAAAACATAAAACAAAGAGAAGGGTAAGGTTAGAAAATAAATTTATCAAACTCTACGGGGTGCCAATGTCCCTGTGGATCATCTACGGGTCTGACTGGAAATTACCTCTAAGTAGTTGGCCATCACATAGGCACAAACCAAACTAAACAGGATAGGGAGTCTGAGGGAGGTTGGTGATGAGCATGATCCCTGTAGCATTGCATTATACGATGAAGAATCATAGAGATTGTTAGCAAGAACACATCTATACATGACTATTTAGATAATAGAACATAGGACACAAAAATAAATCAACCTACTCATAGAATATAAAACATAGAACATAGAACACATCTAACATAGAACACATAACACATCTACTCATACATAATAGAACATAGAACACATCTACTCATATCATAGTTTGTGAAAATGTTTAACACTTTCCATATTGCTTTGAGAATTCATAAGGACTTCACAATAGGAACCAAGAGATCAAGAGCATTCATTCAAGTTTCCATTCCCAGTTGAGTTTTACCTATTGAAAAATATGACCCATTTACAATGTTGAGAGGATAAATTTATGAGGAACGAAGGCCCTACTTATTGCCACGATGGGAAAAGTTTGTTAAACTGCAAGCATGCTCAAAAAATGAGAGGCAAGAGTGGCGTAGGAGATCAATATCAAATATTCCATGTGCCAAAGACACATGGGTGGATGATGATTTAGTTAAGATTTATCATGGGGATTATCATAAACCAACTAGTTTTCTTATTGCTTTGTGGCCTTTGCGCTCTTGGTCATCAATGATCCACGGTATATGTTTATACCTATTTATTGATATTATGAGGTGTATTGATGCCACAACTAAGTCTGGATGTTGTGAAGCGCTGAAGATGTCTTATAACTACACATGCTGCATAAGTGACTATTGCTACAGAAGAATTCATGAGGGGATTCAAATGTCGTGAAAGAAAGGGACGCCACCAAGCCAAATATGTTGCAGTATACTGACACCATAGGGAAGTTGTGAAGGCGATAAACACTGCAAGGACTATAAAGGAACCACGAAGTGTTTGTGAATATGCCCAAATGCAGTGGTGTGGCCATGAAGGGCTGTGGATTTCCTATAAATACTTATCTCAAATTTCACTTGTTAGTCGTTATCTTAAATTCAGATTTTCAAAACCACAACAATAATTTGAGTTACAAAACCAAGCTCAAATTTCACTTGTTAGTCTTAGCTTAAATTCAGATTTCCAAAACCACAACAATAATTCAAGTTATAAAAGCAAGTCAAAACCTTCATAGGGTAAGCAATAAACCAATAATCAACTTAAGGTTAAAAGAGGGTCCCCATTTGAAAAAAGGATAATGGGGCATATTGGCCACAACAAAATCCCCTTCAGTGTTTTTTCTTACTCGATCTCATGCTGAGAGTCTCCTACCTTGCTCCCAATTGATAGTAACTCCTTTTCCTTGTGCAAATTGAAAATTTCACTTCCTTAATTCACTTTGGGATGATTTTATGTTGCATTCTTTCTTATGCTCTGACTGGCTCTTGTGGAAGGATAACTACCTTGCCTTCACCTATTGCACTCGCCTACAATCGGGTTTTTTCTTGGCTTCACTTCTCTGTTGTTGCTTCCGCACAATAACCTTCTTTACCTCTGCTACTTATGCATCTTCTTTGTGCAATATTTTCCTTAATGCCTTCCAAGATCCACATTCACTCTCTCTTCCATCTTTTCATAGGGCACCTTCTGATCTCTGTGTTGCTCCCCTGTTGGTTCCTCTTATGTATCGCCCTTCATCGCAACCTTGTATTCTTTACTGTGCAAGCAAGGCTTTGTAGGTTCCCTTTTGTAGCTTTCAAATCTTCTCTTGCATTTGAGCTAGCCTTTTGGATCGACTACTTGGTTCAGTAGTTTGGAAAAAATCTATTCCTGGCTTTGAACCTCTACACCCTCTTCTTGCCTTTCCATCTCCTTCTCTATTGAAGATCTTTTTATGGACTAAATTTATACCCTAGCTGAGAAGGAGATTATTCAGGTCCTCTTTCTAAAAAACTAGTCTAACATGGGAACAACCCCAGGGTACGGGTCACCTATAGTGGGGCTAAACCTCTAGGATTTTTAATGAGGCTAGTTCCTCTGATGCATCATTTTAGCTCATTCCACTACTAAGAACTACTAATGACCAGGGAAAAGGGAGAGAGATAACATGAAAGGGAAACCTAGGCTAAAGATGGTAATGCACCAAAATAATGGTTGATCCAGATTGTTTGACTCTTAAAACACTAATGAAACAAGTTCACCAAATGATCAAAAGCTAAGGGAAGTCATGGAGAGGTCTAATGTAAGACACTAATCAATCAAAGTATCCATATAAGGGCTTCAATCAAAAGATATAGAACACTAAACATGCCCTGCATAACAAGATCAACTAGTAACTAGGTGAGATCAGGAGTTGACAAGGGAGAGATTTCTACCACATGCAAATCAAAATGACATGTACACACTATACCAAAATAATGAAATCTAAAACAGTCTTGTATTCATTTGAAGAGGTTGCAAGCTCCATCTTGGCAGAGTTTAGTCATGCCCAAGAGAGGGATCAGAGGGATACCTATTTTGGCTCAAAAGCCTCTATATATGGTAGAAAGGGAGAGAGAGAGATGGGAACAATGCATAGGAGAGTGGAGAAAGGATCATTATGATCAAGAAGTGATGTGGTAGTTCATTGATTCTTTTCCTTACACATACATTTTATAATCAGGATCAATACTTAACAACAAGTTAACCTCCTTTTGTTCCAATAACCTTCAAGCTCCTCTTATTGGCTGAGATATCCCACTAGAAGACAAGGGTTTGTTATGCATGATGACAAAGTCTGTTTGAGTAGAAGCAATGCCCTTAACTGCTTCTCCAACTACCAACTCACCACCTTGGGACCCCAAGCCCACTTAACTTGTTTACGAGGATCAAATCCTGAAATCTTGAAACTGACAGTGCCATGCCATGAATGGTGGTTAGTACTTGCTTTGTTGAGGATGGAGCCATGTCAACAGATGAGACCCTTTGCATTAATCACATATCTACTCCATTTTCATGTCTGGATCATAGGTCCATTCTATAGGTGGAAAAGTAATCTAAGATTATTTGTTTTCCTATAGTTATCATATTGATGCAGACCTATAGACTGCATAGTCCCTTTCTTGATCCAAATACGTAAAAATAAACCCACTATGTCATTACAGGAATTGAGGATTCTCCATTTACACAAATCCTTTTAAGAATGATGAACACAATCACATAAATAACCTTGCATGATACAAATTTATGAACCAGAGGTCCGTATTTAGCCTTAATGGTGTCCCTTTATGTTCTTTATACCTGGCTGCATGGCTGTGTCCTTTTCATGGCATTGGATCAAGCTTTAATGGTGGTGGGATGACCCTGCAAGACCTTGTCTGCCTTGGTTAAAAACTGGTCCTTTGGTTTGACATCCGTCGAATATTGCTTGGGCCAATTAGAATGTTCCAATCTATCTTTTGCTCCCATTGGCCTCACATATCCCCATTGTCAACCTTTTTGACCTCTTACACACAGTTGATCTCCTTGTTATGAACAAACGCGTTCCATTGATTCCCTACCACAAAGATCATTTGATATGTTGACTTGTCCACGCACTGTTGGATCAAGATGTATAAACGAATGCTAATCATTGATCTAGCTTGGAACCACTTTCTAGTGAGTCGCCTCATGACCTTGGATCTCAGCTCGATGAACCCACACCGTAGGATCCTGTCCAACTTATTGCTTTTTAAGGGCTTTTAACCCAGAGAACTTTTGACTTGTTTTACCCTAGTGCGAACCGTTAGATCTCATGTGTTAATATACAAGCTCACGCGAACCATTAGATCTTGATCAACTTTAAACCTTTTAAGGACCTTTTGAATCCAAACGGTTACTTGTCATGGCCTAAAATTGATGTCTGTGTGCCTGTCATTGGCATCTACATGACTATCAAATTTTGGACCTCAATAGATAAATGCTGAGCTTTATTTTGATGTCCGTGTGAACATCTCCATCTTCAAGTCAATCTTTATAAGCTTATATCTTGAGTTAGAAACCTCATTGAGATATGAAATTTTTAGAGTATGTTCCCAGCATGAAAAACACTATAGCACTACAATCTTCTAGATCACATGGCTTTCTGAGGTGCATTTATTCAATGCTCAAGTGAAGCTGGCCCATTCATTCTTGGAAGACATCCTAGTGACGTTTTGGTCCTCTAAAGCTTGTACAAGTCCTCTGATCATTCATCTAAATAGGAACTTTGATCATCTGATCAATCCATGCAAAGAGCTTGGTATATGGGCCAAATATTGGCCATCATTTTTTGGTGACTCACAGGGGTTGCATCCCTGTCTATGCAAGAGAATCCATACCATATTGCCTTGTCTAGTCCATTGGGCATGGAGTCTTTACTTGGGTCCAACATATTGACCTGGACCCAACACTAGTTGTCGATCTTGCTCTAACCGCTTTTTGAAATAATACAAAGACCAAAAGGGGAAAAACAAAATAGAGTGCCCAAGGCACTTATTGAAGGGAAACTAACCTAGAATAAAATAGGAACAATAAACAAATGTGCCAGAAATGACACTTAGAGGAATTTTAATAACTACCCTAATATATATAGCTTAAAACTATGCATACCTTTCCTCCTGGATCAAAAAAAAGTTTGACAACTTTCCTACATCATGAGATGTGGAATTGAATGAGGCATGCAGCTCCTTGACCCTTGGTCTTGATGCCTGCGTCTTCTTTGTTACATCTGTCAACTTTTTTACCATGATGTTCAATGAGAACCAAACAACTTCAAATAGGTCAGTTATGTGCATCCAGACAGCCTCAACTTCTTCATATGGCTCCTCAACTATGACCTCTAATGGTGGTTCAACAAGGCATCCCCCTTTGATTTCAATGGTGTCCTTAATAAGATTGGGTTTCTCTTCAGCTGTAAGTTCCTAAGGTTCATCAAAGAGCTCTGCATATCGTACCCAATCTTGGTCATTGTCCTCCATGGGAAACTCTTTGTCCACCTTCTCGAGTACTTGATCCTCAACTTGACAAAGATATTTAATCTCTTGAAAGAACATTTGCATCTACCAATCATCTTTGCCCTTCTTGTCATCAAGAACCACGACTTCATTCTTCTCTTCTTGGTGTATGAGGTCATCAAGCTGGTGTTCTTCATGCTCCAAAGCATTAATATAATCCTCAGATAAGATTCAACTTGTACTATCTCATCATCCAATTCTGCTATCTCAAGTTCATCAATCTCACTCATGGAATCATGGTACAGCTACTGCCAATGGTCTTCTTCTTTGGGAATGTTCTTTGCCTCAACAATGGTTTTGTGTGAATTATCTTCATCGTTACCTTCAAAAGAAAGATGAGCTTGTACTTGATCTATATCAGCTACCACAAAATCTTGAGAAAATCTTGATTTTAGACAGCTGATATGTGATAAAGAGGTTCTTGAGAAATAACCTCTTGATGCACATCTGAGAGTTCTTCCTATTGGATCTCATCTCCAACTTTCACTTGCTCATGCAACTCATCTTCTTTAGCATTATAAAAAGCTAAAACATGCTCGCTCTTGCCAAGTGGTGTTCCAATAATGACCTCCTCTTTTGACTCTGACAATCCATCATTATTAGTTATGAGCTCAACATGGAGTTCACTGCTTACCTCTTCAAGGAGTGGCATAGGGTATTCTTGAGATGACTCCAAGAGAGATGAGATATATGTGACACCTCCTTGGTCCAACCGCTTGTCCTTGATACTCATGTCCTGCTCCTTGTTTTGCATGTTGTTTTGGATGGATTTCCAAGATGGAAATGACCTAGATTCTTAAGGAGGGAGGGATGGGGGTTGAGTAGATTTAGGTTTGCTTGACTACATGATTTGGTTCCAAAATGGGAAAGATAGAGGTTCTTCTTTACCCTTTTGATTCTGACTCTCCTCGTCCTTCCTTGTCTTCAACTCCAACTCTTAGATTTGCCTCGCTATATTCTCTTGGAATAGCTTCTCTTTAAGGTGGTTGGTGGCTTCATGAAGATAAGGAACATGATAAGACTCTTGAGGAGGGATGAGAGAGGTTTTCATAGGGTTAGATCCTAATTCAACTTGGGCTCTCAAATCTAGATTTGCCTTACTTTGCCCACTTTTATGTGACTTCACCACTTGATTCCAACTTGGGAAATTGAAAGACCTCATAAGGGGTTCTTGACAAAGGATGGAGTCTTGGATCTCAACAATAGATTGTTCCATAACAATCCCTTCTTTTAACAGCTCTCTTGGATATTTCTCCAAGAAGGAAAGGTATGAAGAACACATGAAGAACTTGGTATACTCAAAAGGGTCACTTGGAATGGTCTCTTGGGGAGGAATGGGTGGCACATAATAAGGCTGAGGTGGTGTATATGAAGGCATATAAGATTGGCAAGGTTGGACCTATTGTTCTTCAAGGCCTTTTAGCTTATCATCAATGCTTTGAATGTAACCGCCTACATCCACCATTTGACCTGTGAGATTGTTCCAATTTGCTCTTTTAACAGGTGCCCATTATCCTTTCACTTACTGGAATGACTCCCTCACATAATGGATCTGGTGAACAGGGACATCTTGGCCATAATACTTTTGTGAGAACAATTCTAGTGCATGTTTTTCAAGGGTCACTAAAGTTTGCTTAAGTGCTGGTATGGATGTCTCATGATGGCGTTGGTAAGAAGCAATATTATTATTGGCTTGCTATCTATAGGAAGGATCAAGGAAATACTCTTACATGTATGACTGATATAGGTCTTCATGTTACTGGTGAGGATCATGAGGAAGGTAAGAGCCATTCCCTTGATAATAAGGATCATGAGAAACTTGACAAGGCTCATCATAGCTTTGATAGGATTTTTGATAAAGCTGATCAGGCTTATATGGATGATGAGGATCAAATTGGGGCTCGAGGTGGATAATATGGATATTCAACATAGCGATTCATATTAACCTCATATGTCAAATGAGATGGAGCTAACTAAAATCTGCAATGAGACATACCTGGTTTGCTCATAACTAAAAACTTTGATTTGGATTCGCCATTGGTGCTAACTTGCTTACTTCCAAAAGCTAATAAGAGGAAAGACACCGAGATCTTCCCACTTTTTTGACTTGGTCCCATCGGGCATGCTAGAACTGTTATGGGATAAATTTTCACCCTAATTGAGAAGGGGATTGTTCATGTTCTCTTACTCAAAATCTGGTCCAACATGAGAATAACCCTAGGCTGTGGGTCACCTATAGTAGGGCTGGACCTCTAGGATTTTTAAGAAGGCTATCTCCTCTGATGCATCATTTTAGCTCATTTCCACTACGAAGACCTACTAAGGACTAGGGAAAAGGGAGAGAGAGATAACATGAAAGGGAAACCTAAGCTAAAGATGGTGATGCACTTAAATGATGGTTGATCCACTCTGTTTGACTCTTAAAACACTAATGAAACAAGTAAAAGACTAGATCTAGGACTCCAAATATCTGTCATACATCAATATTTCATGCAAATGTTCACCAAATGATCAAAAGCTGAGGGAAGTGATGGAGAGGTCTAATGTAAAACACTAAACAGTCAAAGTATTCACATACGGGCTTCAATCAAAAGATATAGAACACTAAACATGACCTGCATAACAAGATCAACTAGTAACTAGGTGAGATCAAGACTTAACAAGGGAGAGATTTCTACCACATATGCAAATCAAACTGACATGTACACACTATACCAGAACTATGAAATCTAAAATAGTTTTGTATTCGTCTCAAGAGGTTACAAGCTCCATCTTGGTAGAGTTTAGTCATGCCCAAGAGAGGGATAAGAGGGATACCTTTTTTTGGCTCAAAAACCTCTATGTATAGCAGAAAGGGAGAGAGAGAGATGGGAACAATGCGTAGGAGAGTGGAGAGAGGATCATCATGATCAAGAAGTGAGGTGATAGTTCATTGATTCTTTTCCTTATGCATGCCTTTTCCAATCAGGATCAATACTTATCGCAAAGTTAACCTCCTTTTGTTCCAATAACCTTCAAGCTCCTCATTGGTTGAGAGATCCCACTAGAAGACAACAGTTTGTTATGCATGATGACAAAGTCTATTTGAGCAACATCAATGCCCTTACCTACTTCTCCAACTACTAGCCCACTTGACTTATTTATGAGGATCAAATCCTCGAATCTTTAAATTGATAGTGCCATGTCATGAACGGTGGTTAGTACCTACTTTATCGAGGATGGAGTTACGTCGATAGATGAGACCCTTTGCATTAATCACATCTCTATTCCATTTCTGTGTTTGGATCATAGGTCCATTCTATAGGTGGAAAACAAATCTAAAATTATTGGTTTTCCTATAGTTGTCATATTGATGTAGACCTATAGACTACATAGCCCTTTTCTTGATCCAAATAGGTCCAAATAGACCCATTATGTCATTGCAGGAATTGAGAATTCTCCATATACACGGATCCTTTTAAGAATGGTGAACACGATCGCAAAAATAACCTTACATGGTACAAATTTACAAACCAAAGGTTTGTATTTAGCCTTAATGGTGTGCTTTTATGTTCTTTATACCTAACTGCATGGTTGTGTCCTTTTCATTGCATTAGATTGAGCTTTAATGGCATAGGATGACCTTACAAGACCTTGTTTGCCTTGGTCAAAAATTGGTCCTTTAGTTTGACCTTGTCCATCGAATATTGCTCGAGCCAATCAAAATTCTCTAATCTATCTTCGCTCCCATTAGCCTCACAGATCCCCACTGTCATATCTTGACCTTTTTGACCTCCTGTGCACCGTTGATCTCCTTGTTAGGAATGAACGCGGTCCATTGATTTCTTGCCACGAAGATCCTTTGACATGACTTGCCCGTGCACCGTTGGATCAAGATGTAAAAATGAATGTTGATTGTTAATCTATCTCGGACCCACCTTCTTATCAGTTGACTCGCACTGTTGGATCTTGGCTTGATGAACCCACACTGTAGGATCTTGTCCAGCTTATAGCTTTTTAAGGGCCTTTAACCTAGGGACCTTTTGACTTGTTTGACCCCAGCACAGACCGTTAGATCTCATATGTTAGTATGCGAGATCATGCGGACCATTAGATCTTGATCAACTTTAAACCTTCTAAGGACCTTTTGAACCCAAATGGTTACTTGTTGTGGCCTAAAATTGACATCTGTGTACCTATCATTTGATGTTTGTGTGACCGTCATTGATGTCCGCACGACCGTCAATTTTTTGATCTCAATAGATAAATGCTGAGATTTATTTTGACGTTTGTACAAATGTCTCCATCTGCAAGTCAATCTTTGAAAGTTTACATCTTAAGTTAGAAACCTCATCAAGACATGAAATTTACAGAGTATGTTCCCAACATAAAAAACTCCATGGCACTGCATTCTTTTGCCTCGCATGGCTTTCTGAGGTGCATTTATAAAATGCTTAAGTGAAACTGGCCCATTCATTCTTGGAAGACGTCATGGTGATGGTGTGGTCCTCCAAAGCTTGTACAAGTCATTTGATCATTCATCTAAATAAGAACTTTGCTCATCTGATCAATCCATGCAAAGAGCTTGGTATGTGGGCCAAATATTGGCCAACAGATCTCTCCAGCCTTCTATTGCATTATCACATAATTGTTTATGTGTAAATTCCACCTTTATGGAGTCTTCTACACCATTCGACATGAAATAATTCTTGACATCCAAGACCCATTCCATCATTACCTCAAGGCATTTTTTTATGGAGAACCTTTGTGCTTCATCTTTATGCTGACTCTCGGTGTGCCTTAAAACCTGTGTAGGCTCTTTCCTCCCACGGGTCTCTCTCTGCTTCTTTTTAGGTCCTTTCTCCCTGATTTGTTTTTCCATTTTCATCATCTTTTCCTCTAGCGCCTGCAACATTGAGGCTATCTATCTCCTCCATTTTCCTCAAAATTTATGACTTGGGGTCACGTCTCATCATGGCTTCTTACTGAGCCATCTTTTACAGTAGTTGCTATCTATTCATCAACACTTGATGGAGAACATCCTTCTTTGGCACCTTCTACTTGATACGCTCACGGTAGATGAGTTGTTGGCACTGTCATGCCTTTCACATGATTCATTGTCACCCCACTTGTTCTTTTCATGTGAACTCCCTCACAGTTGGTGATTTGTTCATGTTTTTCTTGATTAGCTCACTTTCGACAATCTGTTGATACTTCACCTCTACTTTCTAGTATAATGAGTAACTTAGGGTCGGCAATCTATCAATACTCGTACAATAATTGTGTGGGTTGCTTGAACTACCAAATGTTGCATTCTTCATCTCAATCATGTGTATGCCCTCATATCTTAATAATTGCTATCACAAAGTCTCCCTCCATGATCCTACACAACTCATCCCTGTGGAGTGTTATCTTTGCTTATATTGCACCTGCTCGTTATGCACCCACCTCCCTCATGGTGGAGAAAGATGCTTTGCTAGCTACGTCACGTTTAGCGATCTGCTAGCCTTTTTTTCACTAGTTTGTATATCGCTTGTAGGTTTATCCTTTTTTATTGCATCTCTCAAGGTTTACGATGTAGATTTGATATCAAACTTATGTTGACTGAGATCAAGGGTCCTAGTGAAGTGATACTTTAATGATGTAGCCTTTAAAGTTTGATGTAGTGGATCATGAAAATAAAGCCTTTTATTCCCAAACTTAATGTGTTACAAGATATTATAAGCTTCACAATGTTACATTGAGCTCTCAGCTCTATTTAGTCCAATTCTCTGATAAATCTATGTCTCTCTCTCTATATTAAGGAGTCCTTAGACTACCATTCACTGATGGCTATGGGCCTTCACTTATCGTGCAAAGCTTCCTTACTCTCTATCTAGCCTTAGACAAATTTTCCTTATCTCTTTATGGGATCAGTCTAAAATAGTCTCCTCCTTGGCTTCTGAGCATTAGAAATATTGGTCCAAGACCCCTATTTATATTGCATGAGCTTTGATTGCTTCATTAAATTTTCGTGCAATTGGATGACAATTGCATTGAATTATGCTCTATGTGAGTCTACAAACTTACCCTAGAAGTAGCATAGCTTTTTACAGACCTCAAGCCATGCAATGTCAGATCATATTCATGGACAATAGATCTTATTGGTTGTTCCTTCTGATATCACATCACTTGTAATATTGATCTACCCTAAGAAATGACTAAGTGTAGATCCTCACAATGAATTGCTCATCTACCTGTCTTCTACTCCCTCGAGTTCTATGTTGAATGCCCTTCTCCTAGCTTTTTGTGCAACCATATACCTTGAAATCTCTTTTCTATGCATTTATCATCACACATGGGGTACCTTAGATCTCCTTCATTGGTTGATTATGCGCTAGGCGTATTTGTGAGTTTGTCGACTATCGCTGCGCATTGCTTTAATTTGCTACATTGATAAGCAAAACTCTTTGTATCTCAGTTGCAAAAGTTTAAACTTAGCTTTGGTTGTAACATTCCTTTTTTCTTGAGCAACACACTTTCAATGAGAAACTTCTATGCCATGTTCCTTGACATTTAGTAGGCCTCAATTCTTTCATGTGTTGCTAGTTGAGCATTTTCTTCTATGCCTTCCTATCCTGAGTTCATGTTTATGCGCTTTGTAGTGTTGCTTGACTTAGCCAAAACTTGTACCCCATTCTTATTATTGAAAGGCACAAAAGTTTTTTGAGTGCATCCAACAAGTTCATGTAATGTCCCCATTTCTAAATTAAATAAATCAAAGGATCCAAAACCTATCTTTATTTCCCATTAACTAAGGGGATTTAATGAGGGAAATAATATGATAATAATTCATTCAAGTTGTCCTAAGTTACTTTATGTTATAATGCAAACAAATGACACTTAGGTATTATTATTATTAATTTTTAAAAACCAAAATTATATTATAAAAAATTCAAAGAGTACATATTCTAATGTGCCAAGTTTGAAAGCTAATAATCCAAACCTAGGCAGTAAACAAAAAAGAGAACATGTGAAGATTCATCGATACAAATCTAAATCGATAATTTCTTCAAATCTATTTGCAACTTGGACGAGCACCAAAAAGGAGGCAAACCATAACATAGAAGGTTATGATTGTCAAGAACCCAGTTGGCCAAGCCATCAACTACTTTATTTCTTTCTCTGGGAACATGGTCGAAAAGGAAATATGTATTAAATGGACAAAAATGTAATAATTGCATAAAACTATTTTAAATGCTTTCAAGGGCAGGGTGAAATTGGAAAAGTGAAGTTGTAAAATGACAAGTGGGGCCAAAAAGAATTATTGTTGGTTATTGATTATTCAATTTTCATTATTTACGATTGAATTCATGATTCTTTCAACTTATGTTTTTGAGGATGGAAACCATTAATTGCAATCAGAATTGAGGATAAAAACCCTTTAGTCTTTAGAGGTGACTCCATACAGGGGTTGTAATTATTCAGATCATCAAAATTATATTCAGATTTGTGTTGGCCAGAAGACATAATCAGTTATAGGGTTTTGTGAGGATGTGAAGTGTAATAAAACTTAGAATTTCTGCATTTTAGGGCTTCCATATTGAAGTGTTACACATGGAAAACAAAATCGTTGTTTTTAGGGTAGAAGCATCCCACTTTTGGATCACTATATTCATTGTTTATGCACAAAGTAGGCTAGTGTCACCCTCTAGGGTATCCTCCATCATTGTCATACAACCCAAAATTATTTATCATTACTATCTTACCTCCTAGAAAGGACGTCGTATAACTAAAACCTTAAATCACCACAAGGAATAACTGTGCAATAGGTCTAGGGCACTTCGAGAGAAAAAAGTGGAAAACATCACCAGCAGGGCACTAATTACTAATGTAGCAATGCCTAGCTTGCTCAAATCACACATGGGTACGGTTGTATGCTCCAAAATTGCCATCTTCAGCTTGTCGTACCATATTAGCCATTGTAACAACTTGAAAGGAAATCATAGATATAAACCAAACTGAGTTTTGTGTGGAATTTCAAGAATGGTATTTAAATTTTATAATGCAATTCGTAATTTCAAGGATCAAATACGTTTCTTTTGAAGTGAAATCCTTTATTACTTACATTGTGTTATCTATTATGTGTTATCTAAAATCCTTGTGTTGAATAGAATTCCAAAATCAATAAATTAAAATAAAATCAGGAATCAGATTTATTCTAGAATGGGATATTTCAGTTCATCAGTAGTTTAGTAGATATTTTCAAGCAAGCAATAGGAGTGCAAAGACCACCATGATGCACATTGCACACCTCATGTGTTCAAAGTTGGAGATAATGTCTGGTTGCATCTTTAGTAGTGCTTTAAAGGTCTTTACTAGAAGATCAAACCTCTGCGCTAGGGTCCATACACCATTCTACATGCATCTAGAGAGAATGGATTTGTTCTTCAATTACCAAATTGTTAGGGTTTGTATCATGTATTTAGTGTGGAAATATTTGTCATACTTCCTACCTTTTACTTGAGCCAATAACAAATCGGCATTTTTCAGACTAGGATCTTGGATTTTTGCAAATAACTCCAAAGGTTTAGATTTTGAGATCACAACTACCCACTATGATAGACATCAATTGTTCATAGTGGTTAAATAAAGAACAAAATGTTGATTAGGTTGAGTGGTACAAAATTCAATAACTTAAAGTTAAGTTTCCACAACTAACCAAACATAAAATAATGAACATTACTCCTAAAGAATGAGTGAATAATATGTGTACAATTATGCAAGTACATGCACTCCTCACAAAGACTTTGAAATTATAAGTTTTGCAGCCTCTTGTGCCATGCACATAAACTCACGACACCCACCCACTGTACTTGAGTGTTGCGTAGCATACCCTACAAGTCCCTAACATTATGTAGTTCTATCAAAACTTAGCTATAATGTGGCAACTTCTGCTATTTTTTGGGATGATAAATTATATGTTATTCGTAACATATGTCTAACACATACCACATGCATGCGCCTCATGAATTTCACTAATGAGATGACAATCATTGGTATTGTGAGCATATCCATCACATATCTTACAATAGTTTGATACCTTTGATTGAGTGGTGCATTGTAGCAGAGGGCAATCTCTTACGTCGTGCTCTTCCTGTCAAATCTCATAGGATTGCTTCAGCACGACTCGAGTACTTTTACAAGGGAAATTATTTCGATTGTGGCCTTCAGATTTACAGTCTACACACCATAAGACACTGCTAGTGTTATGAGCATTATGTGCAATAAGTTTTTCTAGCTGAGATGCCATTGTAGTGATTTGAGCCTCTATGAAGGGACTAATCCTTGTGTCAATACTTCCAATAGGTTCAGTGCGAAGGGCAACTTCCAAGGTCTTGTGTGAGTTGGTGAAAGTTTTCTCTGACAAGGTACGTATGAAGGGGAGCATTAAACCTCCTACGAACCATTGGGCATGTTGAGTGACGTTTATCTCAAAGGAGAATTTAGAGAGAAGTGTATTGAAACGTGCATCATGCTCACACACACTCTTAGTGAGTTCTTTCTTGATGTCTTTCAAGGTAGATATGCTCTGCTATTCAAACTCTAGTATATCAATTTCCAAGAGGAATGCTGACTTCAGCTGGTTATAATCCACCATAACTTGTTGTGGACTGAACTTCTGGTATGATTTATACGCACAGTCCAAAAGGGTGGTAGGAAACTATGTTGCCTTTTATTTAGAAGAGGTGATGTTACACGCTCGCCAATTAAGTTCACACTTGTGAACATGTTCTGTGACATTCTCTACACCTCGATACTTTGGCAAGTGGAGTGTCATCTCATAGTACACAATGGACAGCTGAGGAGCTTGCAATGGGGTCTACTGAGAAGCACTTCCTATACCTTGTGGGGGAGGTCCACCACTACCTCATGTGCCTCCTCTAGTTCCTCTGACTAAACCACCATTGGTTCCACCTCCCATGCCTCCTGCAACAACAAAAACACCTGAGACGTTAGGTGATATGGAAGGCTGATTAACTATAGTCGAGCTGGGACTTTTCCCATTGGTTATGCTTGGTCCACCAAGCATTCCAAATTAGGCCATAGAACCATCTCACAAAAGAAAAGAAATGGAGAATAAAATACTATCTAAAAATTGGTCTATAAACTTATCTATCATAGTTTTGGTTTTTGATTCTCCACTATTCATATCCTAGTTGCATACAAATATATCATCTAACTCAAGAGCATGAGCATGCACTGTGGGTGGGGAACTGGGCCTATCTAAATTGGGTTCTTCAATCACCACTAACTGACTTATTTCTACCGTGCATACTTGTGTTGGAATCAAGTGTAGTCCCATGGTCGGGGAGTCCTCTTTATGCTCTTTCACTTCCCTATGGACCTTTACAACAATTCTTGAATCCTCCCGTCCACTCCTTTGATCGCTTCCAATCATAACCCTTTGTCAAGTTTCATCATACTTGTGCTTCCACAATTCCCACTAACTGGCTACCATGCTGAACCAACAATTTGACTTCCAAAATGCCCCTCCATTTCTCCACCAACCATGTTGCTCATGCGAGGGAGAGATTAGCCTTCCATGCAGAAATTCTCAAGCCCAGAATATACAAAGAGCTTCTTAACCTCCACCGGAAAGTGTCTGAGATATCTACAATGCAGTTCTCAGAAGAAGTGAAACTGAGCTTCCTTTGGACAAGAATATGTCGACACTATGTACTTCAAGACGTAACTATTCAAAGTTCTGTGCCACCAAACATCAACATCATGCATCTAAGGTGCTCCCAACCGTGCTAACGCTGACTGGCGCTCTAGTGACCAAGTTGTCTTCCATCCATAGTTCCTCGATCGGTCTTGTGCATAAGCCATAATCCAAGCATGAAGGTGAATATGTACCTTTACAAATAATGTCTTTTATAGTGAGTTGTACAGATTCTTTTCTAATGGAGCCAAAATATTAGGATTCTTTTCCTTTACACGGGCATGACCTTCCCTAGGTGCACACCGAAGTGGTTAAGAGTTCAATGTGCTAGTGCACTGGCATTTCACATAAGAATGAGTTTGCATGCACTCACCCAAAGCACACAACAAGGGACTGGTTCCCATTGGTTTTGTCATGCGAAGGTATTTGTCCAACTACTTAGATAGGGGCGCTTGAACACATACACAATACTACACTCGTTCTACATCCCTATCCAACTTAGCACATGTTCATTGCTCAATGATCAAAAAGAAAAAGATGGCATAAAGGATAACTATCAACCTTAACCCAGTTAAATGAACAACATAAATGATAACTAGAAGTATCAACTCCATAGTCAGCTGAAAAACAATATTGAGTCACCATAAGCCTCATTCATCATATTCATAAGTTATCTGTAAAGAATACACAGTTCCAGAGTTACAATGCAACTAACTCGTATACATTGTCAATAACATCCCACTGAACAACAATATTACATAGTACATTCTAGGGGTATTTATACTTGGTTTTCCCCAACCAAGAAGTTACAAAAGTAAATACATTCAAGGTGACTCGCCAGTGATCATCAATACATTTGAGTCATGGCAGCCAATTACATTAATTTCCTAAGGACCCAGGTCTTTCTGCGCCTATATACTCTCTTCAGTGCTAGATCTTCATTGCCGAGGGCTTATCTTCCCATAGATACACTTGACTTATTCTCTTCCATCATCACAGATCACTCCATAACCATTCTCCACTTTCGGCATGCTCCCCAAGTCTTTCGCTAAGTTTCGAGTCCTTCATTCCTGAGTTCTCCATTTAACATGCACATTTATTCCATGATAATTGGTCCTTCCATGCCATGGCCTCCCACACCATGGTCTTCTGCATCAATTATTCCCAAAAGGTACTTAGCCAAATATTGGGTCCAACACACCAAACATCAAAAATATATTCAATGGTATCATTCAAGAAGGCTTTCTGGTAGATTGGATGACTAGTTTCATTATCATTCTCTATAAAAGCAGGAGTATAAATAATCTGTCCAATTACCAGACTATCATGGTGAATCTGCTCCCTGGAAAACTATTTGGTAGCACAATAGAACACATAATTAGAAGTTGGGCATAAAAAGAGGCTAAAGAGCAAAAGGGCAAACATGGTTTAGGCCAAAACATTCCACTATTGATCATTGCATCACTTTTAGACACTTGATTGAAAAAGTATGGGATATTGAGGGAGAAGAAGCTTTATGTTGCTTTGTTGAAGTCAAAAAAGCATTTGACACAATACCTATTAGTAAACTTTGGAGTATAATGGAGGAGCTCGAAGTCTCAGATGAATATAGAACAACAATGCATAGACTCTATGAGCAACTCAAGGCCAAAATCATAACAAGTGAATGTATGTCAGAATGCTTTGGAAGCAACTTTGGAGTCAAACAAGGATGCCCTCTTATCTCTGACCTTTTTTGGGCTATACATTGATAAAATAGTCGAGTGGATAGATAACACTGGTGGAGGGGGCGTCCACCTAGTTAATTATGTTCTGAAGTTAACTTTTATATACAGATGATGTGATTCTAATTGTAAAAATGACCCATAGTTTGAGAGAACTTTTGAAAAATCTAAAGATCTACCAATAGGTGGGAATGCAAGTGAATACTAACAAGACAAAAGTCATGATTTTTATTTATGGATAAAAAGGAAACAAATTGAGATCCTTTTCGAATGAAGTCTGCTGGAAATAATGGAAGAATATAAATATCTCAGGATAGACTTTCAAAACAAACTTAGTTGGGAGACCTGCAAGGCAAAAAGAATTCAAGGGGGATGGAAGGCCTTATATTCACTGTAAAACAGAAGCAAGAATGTAGAATTATGGAATTGGAAAACCAAGAGAACCTTGTTGGCCTACTTGTCACACTAGTAGTCTTATATGGATGTGAAGTTTGGGGCAATAATATGTTTGACTAAAATTGGAGACAAATAGAGAGAATCCAAAAGTATTTAATCAAAATCAGCCTCAAATTCAAAGCCTCAATTCCATATGAGATTCTATTCACCGAAATAAGTACCTTTCTATTGGAAGCATTGGCAATGACTCAAACATTAAATTATTTTAAAAAGATGTAAAGTGTGGAGAATCATCGATGGCCCAAAATGGTAATAGAAGTAGAGATAAACATAAGAAAAAACACGTGGATGAAATAGAACAACAAATAGATGAGTAAATGGGACATCAACATGCAAGAATGCCCAAACACGAACGAGGAAATAAAAAAGTATGTGAGAGAGAAATTCAGGATGACCCTGTTGACAAAACTGTTGGTAAGGAGGAAATCATGCTACATCAATAAGTTTAACCCCACTTGGGGGCACAAAGAAAATACATACATAGGGACAAAAAATAAATGGAAAGTAAAGATGTTGATTGTACATTGAGGACTTGCTCACATCATTTTATGTGTGAAACTAATATGTGGACAATGCTCATGGAAAAATGAGAAATGATAACATGTTTATTTTGTGATAAGGGAGTAGTGGAGATAGAATGACGCTTCAGTATGAAATGTGCAGCTTATAATGACATCTGTATCAAGTACAAATACAATTTGAGGGTTGACAATTTAACTAACTTGTTTGAAGAGGAAAGGTTAAATAGAACATCAAGTTTTCTAATCAAAATTCATAATAAAAGAGTTAACATCGAGAAGGAATAAGAAATTTTACAATATTAATAAGAAAATAATTATATCAAAAAATTGTATTATCACAAAAAAAATTATTACAGCTTTTGATCCAATTGATTACTTGGTCTCGAAGACATTATTAAAATCAATAATTCATTCATTCAAGAGTCTTACGTACTCACCAATAAATTGGAGTCTAAATGGACACTCAAGTCGAGGACAAACAACTCTAGGCAACCCACCAACAAACCCTCACATTAAGTATTCCTTTTCTAAGTAACCACATCCATTTGGGTATAGTAAAAGTGGCAACATGCTCCAAAGTAGGCCATATTTAGTTCTGTTTGATCAGTCTAAAGAGAGAAAGATCATTCACACACTAAAAGGAAATTGATCTTCAGCAGTTTGATGTGAATTGTAATTCAACAATATGGGTAAATGAAAGATTGAATTCCCATATAACATTAGGAATTGGGTTTGCAAGATTTTTATAAAAAATAAGGGGTTGATGCCTTTGTTGAAGTGGGTATGCATACTTTTGTGAAGTTGTGTGAAACATTGACATCTCTATAAAACAAAAGGAAATGGTTAAGCAATATTTTGTAAAAACTTGAGGTGGTATGCAAGATTTTGAAAATAGTTGAAGTGGGCATGCAATATTTTATAAACATCTGAAGTTGGCATGCCAGGTTCAACAACAAGAAATGGGCACGTAGTATTTTATAAAAACTTGAGGTGGTTGTGCAAGATTCTTAAAACTGTTGAAATGGGCATGCAAGATTTTGTAAACCGCTGAAGTGGGCATGTTAGATTTTTTAGAGTGGAATTGGGTCTGTAGCACATTGGCTTCAGTTCCAGCGCAATTGAATTTCAACTAAAAAAATATGAGTGGGTAATCCCCTTAACAAAACAACTTAAATCAAGGAGGGCCACAAGTCTGTAACACTGCAACAACAAAAATAGTTGGCACTGCCATGATACCTAATTCAGTAGTGGGCAGCCTAGGTGTGGACACAATGATTGCTGCTTTGGCTCAGCTCAACCCTAACTCTAATCCCATTCAGATGCCCTCTGATCAAGGGCAGATGTTATCCAATCAAGGTCAAATGTCCCAAAACATTGGGCTAGATAATTACCAACAAGGGTTAGTACCAGTGTTCCATGGGGATACATACCCCCCCAAATCCCCACGTTTCTAGGATGGGGACGTCCATAGGACATGGGGATGTCAGGGGGATGTCCCCCTATTGCAACTCCACCTTTGCCTTGAATCACTACCATCTTTGGGATGTTTCCCTTTAAGAGGTGATGTCTTAGGAGCATCCCTTTAAAAAGGGGGCATCTGGGGGAATTTGGGACATCTAGGGGATGCACAGAGATCCCTCGACCCCCCAAGAAATGCACAGGTGTCCCTCGTGATGGTGGACACCAAAAATGAATTTTATTTAAATTTAAAAAATATTTTGGTTTGTGAGCCCTCTACCCTAACTATAATCGTAATGGGTTCCACCCCCACCCCTATGGCCTCCCACCAACATATAAAAATCCCTATCCCTCTCATTCCAATTCACACAAAAACTTTATTGAGTGAATTAAAAAGCTAAAAGTAGAGGCAACAAGCTAAGAAGGAAAAATTTGCAAGAGTGAGAGAGCATTAGGAGAGGGAAAGTGAGATAAAGAAGAGGATAGAGAAGCCAAGAAGACCCAAGACTCTTCACGTTCATCATTTGAGCCACAAGGTAGGCCCTATCACTATGCATTTGATTCTTTGAATTTTTTATTTTTTGTTCCATTTGTAAATTGTATTGTTCTTTGATTCATGATTCATTTCTAAATTGATATTTCTTATAATTATTTGTGATTCATTCAAATGCTTAAATTTTTAAATCTTCATTCAAATCAAATGCTTAAATTTCAAATTTATTTTGCTTTCTAGGTTGTAGCTTTGTAAGTTCATTTTTCAATTTCAAGATTAGAATTAAGAAGTCAAATTAGGATTTCATCTTGTGTATCCTCTGCTTCTGTAGGGGAAGTGGGTGAAAGAGGTGGTGAAATGTGATGTCTTTTGCGCTGATTTCAAATATATTGTCTCCATCATTACTCTAGTCATCATAGTGATTAGATATGGGGATGCTAATGCACCTACCCTTGGAGAGGTGTATGAGTACATTGATACTATGCTTGATTAAATGAAGGTTCTTGTACAAGAGGAGGACCCTACATTGCAATTTTACATGAACATATTCAGTCGATCATTCATCACAGATGGGAGAAGCTCAACACTCCCTTGCACATGATTGCCTATACATTAAACCTGAAGTATTATGTGCAAAGGCTTGGTAGAGTTACACCTATACAAGATGTTGAGGTGAAAGAAGGGTTTATGAAGGCCATTCAAAAAATGTACAATTCTACAGAGGCAAGCATCATTCATACTGAGTGGATAAAATTTGCCACTCTTAGGGGATATTCATTGGAGACTGAAATAGATAGGGAGAAAATGGCACAGGAAGAACCAATTTTGTGGTGGACTTTGGATGGGCCTGCTTCTTTGACCACCGATCTAGACATTCGTTTGTTGTCCCCATGTTCTAGTTCTTCTGTTGTTGAGAGGAACCGATCTATGTATAGCTTCATCCACTCCGTTAAGAGGAACAGGCTTACCTCTAGGAGGGCAGAGAAGCTTGTGGTTATACATAGAGCCTTGTGTCTCATTGATCGCAACAAACTTACATACAAGGAGAGTCCAACAGCGAGATGAGATGTAGAGCCAGAGGAGCTAGCACAGTTGATGATGATGCTACATAGACAGGGCTGGTTGGTATTGGTTTGGAGGAGCTTGAGCATGTGTAGTCCAACAGTTCTAGTGATGAGGATTTTGGCGAAAACTTTAGGTATAATTAGCCATTGACTCATTAGTATTTAGTATTTTTTTTTTTAATATTGTTGATACTTGATTTTAATCATGAATCATCATTATGAAATTTTTAAAATTTTGAATTTGATATTTTAATTTTCATTTTCAATGTTCAATGTTCAATGTTCATTGGTTCAATGGTTCAAACTTGAAACTTCATTGTTAAATAGTTAAAACTTAAAGTAATATACTTATTCCTTATACATCTTTTTATAACTAATTTTTCAAGTACTATATATATTTGCAGCGCTCCCTCGCCATCCCCAAACATAGGTCCCCTGTCCCCCAACCCGAAAACAAGGATAGGGATAGGCTCAGATGACAGCCCAAAAGATTTAAAGGTTGCAACAGCATTAACAGCTAATGATGCTTTACTCTTCTGCCCAACAAAACATGGGCTCCAATGCCATCCAGTCCCCAATAGGAGTTATGCAATGATTTACTTCACTTCCTCACATCAATCCATCCCAGCAGTACAATTCATCTAGGTCTCCTACAATTTATGGACAATAACGACAATAGTAGGAGACCATAAATTGTTGAGTGGATTGCAACATCATCAGCAGTAATAACAACAAAAATAGTTGAGTGGATTGCCAAGGTCTACCATGATGGGGCAAGGCCAAGGCCCCGAACATATCTCCATGCTTTCAGGGCCCATTGGCTTGCTTTCCACTTTTCAAACTCAATTCTTGACGTAACTGGTAAGCCATTCCTGCAATTCAAGGTTTTTGATATTTTTGTTGTTTCCTCATTTCCTACAAAGCTGATGTTCATGTGATGCTTTGTACCATCAAGGGTGATTCCTCCTGTGATTAGGTGTAATTAACCCCCTAGCAATTCAAAATTTCTTATATTTTTTTTGTTCTCATTTTCTACATGAAGTTAATGCTCATATGATGCTTTTCATCATTGAGGGTGATGATTCCTCTGATTAGGTGTAAACCCTGGGCCATTGGTATTGCCTACTTTCCTGATGGCCTCTTTTAGAAAAAAAATCTGCTGCTGAACTTTGAACTCGGATGACCTAAGTTGAAGCCCCGAGTCTCACCAGCGAAAGATCAAAATCAGCGCAATTATATTTCTCCAATATCATAACATCAGAATAGTAGAAGAGAAAAAGAATAGAGATCCAAGGCATTGGATTGTAACTTCATCTGGATTGGTTTTCTTTTGGCTCTGACCCTCCATATCTCTGCACAGGAACAGACAACGGAGATGCCTATTTGCCAAATTAAGAGCTTGCCAAATGACCACATGCTTATGTTTGAAGAATTGCATTCATATTGATAAATATTAAATGCATTTTTAATCTATCGTTACTAACATTACTTCTCAAGGTCAAAAATTCTTTCAACCATCATGTTACGCAGACTACCTCTGTCTTTGCCATGTTTCATTTTATCACTTCTTTGTAACAATCCCAATTCTCAACAACAATGACTAATTGAGGCAAAATGAAGCAGATTGTACAGCTTTTCTAGTGGTATAGTTGACTTTGGTGCAATACAGAATCATTTTAAAAAAACCCACACATCATCACAGTGAGCAAAGTTAGAAACTTCTTAACCAGCATTAGTGGCAGTTAAGATGCAGAAGCCAAACAAGCTTAGATAATGAAAGAAATCTGTCATAAATTGAAGAATGATCTGTTCGATTCAGAAAACACTCAATCAAACTTGTTTAGTTTCAGAACATGTTAGATTGCTGAGGTATAAAAATTAGGAGAAAAAGAGCAAAGTAATAGTTTTATTATTCGGGGCAAAGAGGTAGCAAAAAACATCGAATAAAACAGCAGGTTAGAAACAGTAGATCCTAAGAATCCAATTCAAATTTTATGTTCTCTCCCCCAAATTAGAGTTCTTTTCTTTCTTTGAAAAACAATTTTCAGACAAATAGACTATCTTGGTTTTGGGCCTGCCAGATTGCCTTACAATCCCACAGGGTAGGGTTGCTGTGTGTCTTGAATGTCTGCCAACGCATTGCACCATTTTCATATTCCCATGAAGTTAGCATTTTTCTAATGCTTTTTACTATCCATCATTGCAATTATATTGTTCTGATCACAGGTCACTAGAAAAGTAGAAAAAGGGACTAGAAGGATCCAAGACATTGGATTCCAATGAAAACTTGATTGGTTTTGGTTGCCACTCTCCTTTAGATTTGGGCTGAAATGGACAACTTGTGATGTCCATTTGCCAAAGTAAACAAATGTACATTCTACACATCTAAAAAATTGTTTTTCACATTGATTATAACATTTCTAGCCATGTTTTCTAATATTAGTTATCTTGGCCACACCATATTTCCTCAATTGAAGTAGGTAAATGTATATTCACTTGAAATTTTTGAATTTGACTGAGGTTTTGTTGAACCAATATACATTGCCATAGGTTTCTGGTGTGTCAAATCTGATGATTCATTACTTGATTATACTCAAGACTCCACAAAAACTCAGCAATAGTGATGAAACTAGACATACTCAAGGCTGCATAAAATTATGTTTTTCCCCATACTCTATTTTTTTACAAGTTCTCTTTGAGGTGTGAATTGACTCTTGACTCTTCTCCTTGCCATTTTTTTTCAGAGTTTGAGTCATGTGACTTTGCCAATATCAATAGGGAATCAGTTATTGCTGATTGTAAAATTCATCTATGCAGGGATGAAACCAGATACTAATTACATAGAAAAAAAATGTATCAAAACTCTCTTAGTACCTTGATGATTAGAAATAAATTTGAAAACCCTTAAGTTTTCTGGTATGTGAAAAGCATTGCACCACTAAAATAACAGACCTCACAGAAAACTGCACATGTTAAACCCTTAAAAGTTAATACAACTCCTCAAAGCAGGAAGGCAACAATTCACTGGAGGGATTGGCCTTGCTAAACCTATTTACAGAGTTCTAAAAGGCTAGTATTAGGATGTAAGCGTGAAGCTTCAGGCAGGAACATTAAGGGCACCATTATCTGCCATTACTTCTTTTAAAGGAAGGGCACCATCATGCACCCTCACCCTCACAAAGGAAGGGTACCATTATGCGCCATCATCTCTCACAATGAATATTCTTCCAAAATTCACTATTGCAATCAATTCTCTGTGGTTATTACATGCTATATGAACTTATACTAGCATTTTGGGTTTCCTTGTTATAGTTTCAATTTTATATTTACAAGCTGAGCAGAAAAATACAGTGAATGAGTTATGAACTGCACCAAGACTACAAAGCAAAAGTTATTCCAGAGAAAAATGGAACTTTTGCTTTGGTAATGCATGATGATATGAGGCGACACATAACGATGGTTTTAATTTAAAATAGGCCACTAATAAGGTTTCAATACATTGTTACATAGAGCATGCTCCCCAAGATCTCTGAAGCCAATTCAGATTAGTAAGTAATGAAGATGAACCTGTTGTCACCAGCAAGTGCAAATTCTGAAATTTGGGGCCAATTCTTCGTTTTGGTAAATTTCCACTTTTTCCAAGCTGGTTGTAAGCTGCAATTTTGATTTTACTTCTCTGTTTTCCTGTGATTTTGATTATGATTCTTTCCATATTTTCCACTGAATTAATTTTAATTATCTCTTTTGTGTTTGGAACTTTTTCTTAATGCTTTGTTTTAAATCTTCTAAATTTCAACAGCTCTTTGTTTGAATTAATGTGACAATTGTCTATTATAAGGCTTTGAAGCCACCTAACGAGATAGTAACATGATGGTAAAAAGTGTCACCATCATGTCCCTCTGCAGCATCGCAAAGATATACAAGTAAAACAAAGAAATACCAAAACCTTGTGATTTTGTGAATGTGTAGGATTGAGACAAGTGTCCACATCACCCACATCATCATCACTGAGTTCTTTTATAAATCAGTAGAGTAATGCTTGTAAAACATACACCCTTTAATTACTAAACATGGTAGCAACACTTGCATGGAGCCATGAGCACACAGAGCATGTAATTGACCAAAGGTTCTGTGAAAGCCTTGTGATGAAGATGTGTATGCATCACCTGAAACCATGGAAACTCTCTGTTTGAGGCAAAAGTTTTAATATTCATTGAAGCTTACAGTTGAAAGATAATTGTTGATCTCTATCCAATGACACACATTTACCCTCAAACCGTGTTTTCGTCATTTGATTTTACTTTAATTTTATCAATCTGGGGTTGTATGAAAATAATTAAATAACCCTGTTTTGTTCCTCAATTATTAATTTTGCAATCTCTAGAGATCTCACACATTTCATAAGGTTTTTATCATTAATTTTGAGCTGCTTTGAAATAAATTAGTCACATCACAATCCATTAGCTTTACCTGAGTTGGTAATAAAGCAACATTCATCCAAAGTTATTGCATTCTAAAGAAAAGTGTCATCTTCAGTAATCCTGCTTTGATTTTGATCAAAGTTTCACATTGAGTTACACCATGACTAAGAGGAAGTTTTCAGCTATTGGCAGTAACCCTGTTCACCCAGACCCAAATCCTCTACCTCAAGTAATTGGAGTTACAATGTTAATGCCAAATATATGTAGCGAACAACATTACACCCAGCTATACGTTCATTTCAAAGATGCCACGGAGGTTGCAATTGATCCTGAAGATGCCAATGCCGTTGGAGAACATGATCCTTTGATAAGAGCATCATATCTACATAGGGTAGTTGTTCGTGCTGAAAGTTGTCATACTTAGAGATGATACAAGCCATACTGTAGAAGTGAAAAATTATGAATAGGAAGATGATGCTCATATATTTAATGTCATTGCTGAAATCACTGGTCAATGTTTACATGTCATCTACGAATTCCCAAATTTAACAAAAGAATACAACCAGCCATGGCTTGATAATTTGCAATCAAGAATGATATTCAAACTATTTTTGATGAATAGTATGATTCTTCACTTACCTTCACGCCAGTAAAACCCACAAAACGATATATCTTAAAAAAATTAACGATAAGATATAAGAAATACCATAGATTTCATGTGTAAACAAACAGGAGCCCCAAATACCATGCATGCAGATCAAGGATAGGTTCCTCAGCTATATGAAGTTCGTGACAAAGGCATAATATTCAACTGGGCATAGACAATCTCATTCTACATGGAAAATATTTTATGAACATCTGAGCGGAAAATCTAGGTTCTATATGGCATATAATTTATTAAATTACCTATATGCTTGCAATACATTAAGTCAAGATTTTTTTTTGCCATGGACTCCACAAGTTAGAGACCCCATACATCTCATTGTTCTATACTAGGGATACGTAAACATCAGCCATACTACTTTTGGATTTGTGGCCTCTTCCTAGCAAGAATGCACTTACTATTCTTTGAAGAAGAAAGCCATAGAATTTTAAATTTGATAAGACAATGGTTGTGATTATTAGGTGACTGATTCATGTACTCAGACCATACATTTGTCAGGTTGGATGGTACCAAGGTAGCTCCTCATCTATTACCAAAATATGTACTGGGATGAAAGAGATGTCCTTAGGCACAAACACTATAGAGTATAAAAGAGATGTACTGGGATATTAGGATATAGATAAGTGATAAAGCTCAGTGAGGTTTATCAGCGACTCATCATAATGGTTTGTTCTGATCTTCCTTTCCATTGAGACTGAATCTTGTTAAGCTATGTTTCACTAGTGCTAGAGGTGGAAGATGGATCACTGTAATTCTTGTTGGCTACAGATTGTGTTATTTCATACTATAGAGTATCTTGGACTAGATGTTGTCACTTCTTGATCACTATTAATTTTTGTTTTGATATCACTCTTTCAGTTTCTCTACCTCACAAGGTTTGATTGTTTTATTTCATACTATAGAGTATCTTGAACCAGATGATGCCACTCTTTGAACACTATTAATTTTTCTTTTGTTATCACTCTTTTTCAGTTTCTCTACCTCACAAGGTTTTCTCTCTCATGGAACTTCCCAAATATTTTCTCCACGGGTGTTTACTTTTTCCCTCAGCGACCTTATGTGTGCCTCCAATTATTATGTGGAATAATTTTGAACATTGACTTTTATTGTGCCAGACATGTTAGTGCTGGCTGACTTTCAACAGCCTTTAAGATAACCTACAAGACTATTACTAAATCTTGGAATGTTTATGGATTTAGATTTCAGTAAAAGTCATTACAGTAGAAGAATCATCTTCAGTTTCACCCTTCAATACAGAGTCCAGACATCTCATTGTATATGTCTGACCATGGGCTTCTCTAATGGCTGTTGTTGCAATTTGGACACCTAATGGCAGTTGTTGCAGGTAGGACAAATGTTTTGCCTAAGGTTGGGACTTCCCTTCCACAATGGATAACCTATAATGGCATCGAGAGAATAAAAGAGGGAGAGAGAAGACAAAGATGTATGTGGTCATGCCAACATATGTAAAAACCACAGGTACAATGGGAAAGATATACAAAGTTTCCATACGAAAGTATCTCAAAAAAGGTCACCAAGATAAAAACGCACATAAGGTATTCAAAATTTCCTAAAGAATTTAAAATGTTTGCAATGTAGTAATGACTGACACTTAAATCTCAAGAATTTGACAGACAAATGGTTTTTGGCAAGTGTTAAAGGAAGGTACTTAGGTAGGATAAATTAGCATGAACTCATACACTCTAATATTTTCAATAATGGGTCATAAAAGAATATAATACACTCAATAAATCTCATGAAAATAGCCTCAATGATTTTTTTTATGAATCTAAAGAAAGAAATGAGAAATAAAACCATCTGTGTACCTGTTGGGTCAAGTTAGCCCACAAAAGTCAAGAGGGCCCAAAATGTTGAGGCCATAGGTTAACTAGGCCTAGAATGAATGTTAAGAAACTTTGTCAATATAAAACTGTTACTTTAACATTTGGTATTATTTCAACAAATAAAATAGGTTCATGGACATTTGGTGATAAGTTTCATGTTCATTTTCCATAGCCTAATCATCTGCATTTGTTCCTTCCCTTTAGATGATTCTATCGCTGCATTACCATATGGACAAATTCCGTTGAGTTCAAAATGCTTGATCTGGTTGGAAATACATTGTTCCATATGACCACCTTGTTTTACTAGAGTTTTATTGTGTCTACTAAGAATAGAGTTTGAATTCAATATTTCTTTTAACTTTATATTGGTCTTTTGATATTTTAACCTATATGCATGTTTCATGGTAATGGGTACATGTAACTAAGAATCTTCCATTTTATAGGATCTTGATTTTATGGGTAGATGCATAGTTCGCATAACCAGTTGGGGAGAGTACTCACCAAGGGGCCAAAATGGGCGATCGGTGGTTATTTGACCTGTTCAGTCGAATAACTGACAATAACTGACAAAGGCAAAAAATAATTGAATTTATTAATTTTTTCTTAGAAATTGCAAAAACAAAATAGATGAAATGAGTTTGTAAAACATTGGAAAAGTGTTTTCTATTAGATCTGAATACAAATAAAGTAGAAAATCACATAATCATGTGAATACAACAGAGTCACAAACTACAATGATGCATATAGTCTTATATAAGAATCTACAAGTACAAATTACAATAATCTATAATTTTCTCTTCTCTGCTCTCTGAAAAATTGAGACTGAGAAACTCTAGTCCTCCCACTTAGTTTCTCTGCCTCGCTCTATTGATAAGGTTGCACTTGCCCATGTGGGCCTACCTCTGCCTCATCTTCAAGGATGTCCTCCAATCCAATCTCTCCTCCTTTTGCTTTAGTTGCACCATCCATAGCTTGCCTCTTGAAATCATCAATCTCTTCCTCTGTGAATATGAGGGCCTCCTCCTGTGCAATCCAATCACTATAGGGATCGATTTCATCTAAATCGATAGTCTCTTCTAATGTGTTCAACTTTTTTGTGCAAAGTTGAAAGTTATATTGCACAAAAACCAAGTCATTGAAGCATTGGCTCAATTCAATGTGCTTCTATGTGTGAATAGAGTCAAACAAACTCCAATTGTGCTTACATCCAGAAGCACTACAAGGTTGAGACAAAATCCAGAGGGCTAACCTTTGAAGATTTGGGATATTTCCACCCCAATCTTCCCACCACGACCCTGCAAACAAGATGTTCAAAACTTTATAAGAAATTAATAATTGTAAACATGTAATTGTTAAAGTACAAGTAAAGACTTCATTTTGTATTGCCTGGTGACTGCATGTGAAATAACCCGAGCCAATTTTTTTTAAAATTTTAGATATTAGATTTCAACATTACAAGTAAGTACCCGTTAAGGTTAGAAGATAAACCCAAACGTACTGAAACAACTCTAACCAGTATGGCACCGATGATGGCGAGCATTGGTCAGAGGATCTAAACAAACTGCTTATGCTGTAACTCTAACCAGAATGGCACCAATGATGGCGAGCATTGGTCAGAGGATCTGCTACTCTAAATGCTGGAAAAGGAACTCGACGTCAAGTATGTGCTACCCAATCCAAGGCGGAGTAAGGGGCGACCATAAGACGGAGTGAAATTACAATACAATGTTTTAAAGAGAAATGCTGAAAGATGAAACTACTCCACACCCAACATGTGCTTGCTAACCCATAGAGGGAAAGTAGCTACCATAGGGCGGAGCTCAACACCCAGAATGTGCTTGCTAACCCCAAGAGGGAAAGTAACTACCATAGGACGGAGCTATAACTAATACAATGACTTAATTGAAACTGAACATTGCAACCAGATTTGAACAAGTATAGAATGACTGCCAGTACTACTGTCAGCTTACAAAATAAGAAGGATCTGCATGCCAGAGTCTTAAGAAGCTGAAAGATTAGCATTACATCATAGAGTTTTATCCATATCTTGGATAATCATGCCCAACAATGATACATTCAAGAGCAATATAATAATTTTCTGTTTCTAATACAAATCTGCTCTTAAAAGATAAAAAAACCAACAACCTATGGCATTGCTCAGATGCTCATATTTCACCTATAACTTGTTCAATTGACCTGATTTCTGATGCACAGTCCTTTCCTTATGATGGCACCCAAACTAGCACCCAAAAACTTACCCAATCTGCAACCAATAATTAATGCACGGATTCCAATGCAGCCAAATGGGACGTCCAGTTGAAATGGGTGATTTCCTTTAGGAAAATAATGCAAGCTCTAAAAATTCTATAACTTAGAGGATAGTGGCGCCTAAGCCTAGCAAAAACAATGAGCTAATACCCAGAACACTTTTTTTTGTATTTTCTGATTTATGATGACTGCTGTATCCAAAATGCAATAATTGAAAACACTAATATGGTCAAATAAACTAACAATGAAATAAACTGAGAACAATGCACAACTAAATACAAATATCAAAGACTGAATCACCACTAGATGTTGTCTTGCAAACACGAAGCGATGCCCGAGCTAGGAGGCCTTCATTCCTCGAAGCTATTACAGATCCAATCCGGCAGCATAACAATGTAGTAGACCAAGATGCTGAAATGAGAACCCAAGGCTGTCTTTTATAGGCTTCTTTTAACCTCCCTTTGAAACCCTAACACCTTTTCCAAAGCCAAAACCCTAGTCCCAAATAATGGCTCCCTTTCCCAAGCAATGATGGCGCCCCCCTTCAAGTCCACCTTTTAAAATAACATTAAGTTATTCTACTAGGCCAAGGTCATTAAAAAAAACATTTAAAAATCCTTTTCCAAGCAATGATGGCACCCCCCTTCAAGTCCTCCTTTTTAAAATAACATTAAGTTATTCGACTAGGCCCCAATCATAAAGTAACATTTAAATTATAATGTTATTTTAAATGAGATAATCTCATTTCACCAAAATTGCATTCTAAAGCCCGAACTGAATACGCCACTTGAGTCAATTGAAAAGGAAAGTCAACTGCCTGAGATAAACCTGTTAGTTGCCAAAAATAGAATTTACTAAAAATAGTAAATTCCTGGAAAAGCTCAGAAAGCCAAGACGAACATACTCCCGCGAAGCTCTTTGAAAACCCAAAAAGAATCTGCCATCAAAACTCCGAGCAAAGACATCCTCAAAACTAGGAAACCCTAATTTGCACCTTCCGGCTAGCCTTCGGGTTTCCAGAAAAAGGCCAACGGTCACTGTGAAGATCAGATTTGAGAAGGGGACATTACAGTCCGCCCTTTCCAAAATTGCTTGTCCTCAAGCAATCGCAAACTAGGATGCTGCAATATCTCATCATTTTCCCAAGTTGCATCCTCCATAGGCAGGGCCTTCCATTTTACTAGGTATTCTCTGATGGTTCTTTTCCTCAAAGAATGCTATCTGACATCAAGTATCTCCTCTGAAATCAAAACCAACTGTCCCTCTTCATCCAACGGTGGCAACTATGATGAAGCAACCACATTATGTCCAAGTGCCTTCTTGAGGCGAGACACGTGGAAAACGTTATACACTCTGCTATCAGAAGGTAGCTCTAATTCATAAGCTACTGCCCCAACTTTTCTGATGACCCTAAAGGGCCCATAGAAGCGAGGTTTGAGCTTCTCAGCTCCACTCTTCTTGAGAGTAGACTGTCTATATGGTTGTAATCGAAGATAGACCATATCCCCAACCTCGAAAGAATGCTCAACACGCCTCTGATCAGCATACAACTTCTGCTGATTTTGTGCAATCTGCAAATTATCCTTCAAGGATTTCATTATGTCTTGACTATGCTGCAACAAATCCTTGGCTAGGGGTGCTTTGCTGTCACCAAACACCAAATCTGCAAAACTAGGTGCTTCATACCCATAAAGTGCCAAAAAAGGAGACATCTTAATTGACATATGAAAAGTAGAGTTGTAGCAATACTCGCCGATATGCAGCCACTTGACCCAAGCTTTCTGTTGTTCTGACACATAATTTCTCAAGTAGCCTTCCAACCATTTGTTCACCACTTCGATTTGCCCATCTGTTTGGGGATGGTAACTAGTGCTTGGGGTGAGCATAATACCACTCATTCTGAAGACTTCTTGCCAAAACTTACTTAGGAACTTGCTGTCCCTATCACTCACGATGTTCTTTGGCAAACCATGTAGCCTAAACACTTCTCGAAAAAATAAATCTGCAACTTGGGTTGCAGAAAAAGTGCTGGTAATGGTGAAGAAATGAGCAAATTTGGTTAGCCTATCCACCACTACATAAATACAATCCTTCCCTTGGGCCTTGGGCAACCCTGTGATGAAGTCCATCGAGATACTTTCCCATTTTTGATTGGGAATAGGAAGTGGTTGCAGCAACTCGGCTGGTAATGTATGCTCATTTTTATTCGCTTGACAAACATGACACTCCTGAATGTAGCGTTGTACCTCTCCTTTCAAACCCTTCCAAGAAAACCTTTCTCGAATCTGCCTATAAGTCTTAAAAAAACCTTGGTGACCAGCAACTGGAATGTCATGAAAAGTCAAAAGAATCTTCTTCTTCAGCTTAGAATCAACCACCAGAAAGATTTTTCCCTTATAATGTATCAATCCCTCAACCATCTTGTACCTTTCATCATGAAAAGTACCCTCAAGAATGCTGGTTGCAAACTGATTTTTAGCATAATCAGCAAGCAACATGTCTCTCCAATCTGTAGTAAGCTCACAAAATGAGCTAAGATGAGGTCTCCTGAAGAGAGCATCGGCCACGATATTATTTTTCCCTTTTACATATTCAATGTCAAAGTCGTAAGCTTGAAGCTTACTCACCCATTTTTGTTGCCTCTCATTTAGGTCTTTCTGATGCATGAAATGCTTGAGGCTATTGTGGTCAGTCTTAACCACAAACTTGTTCCCCACCAGGTACTGCCTGAACTTGGCTAATGCATGCATAATGGCAAGCATTTCCTTGTCATAGATTGAATAAGTCCTTACAACACCTCGTAATTTTCTGCTCTCAAACACGATAGGGTGTTTGTCTTGCATCAGGACAGCCCCCACTCCTTCACCCGATGCATCACATTGCAGCTCGAATGGCTTGGAGAAATCCGGAATTGCCAAAACTGGACACAAGCTCATGATCTTCTTGAACTTGTCAAAAACAATTTGAGCCTTTTCTGACCAAACAAAGGCTCCCTTTTTGGTGAGATCAGTAAGAGGAGCAGCATTCTGTGAATACCCCTTTACGAATCTCCGATAAAACCCACAAAGACCCAAAAAACCTTTCAACTGAGTTAAGCTCTCAAGAGGTGGCCATTCAACTACTGCTTTGATCTTCTCTGGATCCACCTTCACTCCCTCAGCACTGATTATGTGGCCAAGGTATAGTAACTCCTCCATCCCAAATTCACATTTGGAAGCTTTTGTGAACAAGCTCTCAGATTCCATGATACTAAGCACTTCCTCCAAGTGCTTAAGATGATCTCCCCAAGTCTTGCTGTAAATCAGAATGCCATCAAAAAATATCAACACAAACCTCCTTAACTGACTCTGAAAAACACGATTCATGCAAGACTGAAAGGTAGTCGGAGCGTTAGTCAACCCAAATGGCATGACTAAGAATTCGAAATGGCCATAGTGACATCTGAAAGCTGTCTTCTCCAGATCAGATCCCTTCATTCGAATCTGATGGTAACCCGATCTCAGATCAATCTTTGAGAAGAACTTGGCCCCATGTAGCTCATCAATGAGCTCATCTATTCTGGGTATGGGATATCTGTTTTTGATGGTGCTTTGATTCAAAGCACGATAGTCCACACACATGCGCATGGTACCATCCTTCTTCTTCACCAGAACCACTGCAGAAGCAAAGGGGCTCTTGCTTGGGCGTATGAAACCCATCTTCAAGAGTTCTTAAATATTCTTCTCGATCTCATCCTTTTGCCTCTTCGGATACCGATATGGAGTTGTGATCACCGGTTTAACCGCTTCCTTGAGCTCTATGCTGTGTTCTGACCCTCTATCAGGAGGTGGTCCAGGAGGTAAATCAGCAAACACTTTACTCTTCTTGGTGAGTAAAGACTGAATATCTGGGGGATACTCTATTTTCGTTTCAGCTGGACTAGCTGGAAGAATCATGCACTCCGCAGCCCACTCTACTTGGTCATGATGTATCAACCTTGCCATCCTCTTGAATGACACAATCCGAGGGCCACCATTTGACATTCCTCTCAACACCACCTTCTTTCCATCAGATTGAAATTTGAGTTTCATGGTTTGCAGATTTAAAGAGATCTCTCCAAGAGATAGCAGCCACTGAATGCCAAGGACAACATCCGTATCTCCAATATTAACCACATAGAAGTCATCCTTGACTTCATAATTGCCCAATTGCATTGACATGTTGGGAATCCTCTTGGTACAGGAGATGTGGAACCCATCAGCAACCATAACTTTGAAACCTTCAAAATCTTCTGTTTGCAACCCTTTCTTTGCCACCACAGCTTCGTCTATGAAGTTATGGGTTGCTCCAGTGTCAATTAAAGCAACAATACGCTGCCCTTTGATCATCCCATGAACTTTGAAATACTCATTCTTTTGGAAGCTCGAAAGTTGAGCCAATGTACCTCCACTTTCTTTTTCACTTTCGGACTCTTCTGGAGCTCTTTCCACTTCACTATCTTCGGGATCAGACTGCTGGTCTGAAAAATCAGAGTTACTTTCACCAGCTGAATAGTACTCAATCTGGTGAAATTTGACTCCCTTTGAGCAAACATGCTCTGGAGACCATTTTTCTCTACACTGAAAACATAACCCCTTTCTTCGGAGTTCATTGATAGTCTCTGGCTCCAATCTTGTGCCATAAGGTTTCTGTTGTTTAAACTCCTTCTGGTAAGGCTTTTGATGAAACTTTTTCCCTCTATCCTTCTTGTGAAATGATGGTTTGGAATGGAACTTTGCTTTGGGAGCAGCCCACTCCATGTTTCTAGCTTTCTTCATTGCTTCTTGTAAGGACGGTGGATCAAAAGCTTTGATCCATCCCTTGAGTGGCTCCATCAAACCTTCGCTGAATAGGATCACTAATCTTCTCTCAGTGATTCCAGTGACCATAACTGAAAGCCTTTGAAACTCAGCTATGTAAGCATCAACAGTGCCATACTGCTTCAACTGTGCCAACTCCCTAAAATGCACTTCTGGGTCCTTCTTCTTGAACCTCTCAATGAGTCTATTGGTGAACTCATCGTAGCTAGTGATAGACCCATGACCCAAGGTGACTAGGCTATGGTACCACCACTCATGCGCCACCCCATCTAGGTGTAGCGTAGTGAATTTATTCGCGTCTTCTTCAGCCATTGGCTTAAGAGCCAAATAATTGTCTAGTTTCTGTATCCAAGCTCGAGCAGAATTATTATCACTTCCATCAAAGTGGGAGAGCGTAACCTTGTTGATAGCTTGATGCAAGTCTCCTTGTGCTGGAGTTCTTCTTTGGTCATAATTTCTCCCTTGTCCCTTACTTTTTCTCTTATGATCTATGAATTCATTATAGGACATGTCCATCTTGATATCATCAAGGAGAGAATCATACTTCGCATGGCCACGTCTCAATTGTTCCACAAATGAAGCATTCTCTTCATGACCAAGTTGGGTGTTTATTGATGCTAAGAAGGTGGGTTTGAAGGGTCTTGACGAAATGTAAGTGTTGTTTGAAACAGGGTGAGCAACACTTCCATCAAATTGATTTGAGGCACTAGGCTCTCCTCTGTATCCGGGGTTGTTCTGTAGAGTTGTGTTCTGGCCCACTTTCCCCAACATGAGAGATACCATATCCATCAAGGCATCCATCTTCTTTTCAAATCTCTTTCCGGGACTTATCGATCTCTCTCTTCCCTTCCCACTATCATTTCTGGTATTGGTAAACCTCTCATTACCCCCAACTGATCTCTCACCTTCTGCCATATCTATTTCTTGAGAAGACTCCCAATGAGCCCTCAAGACCTTTGAAGTTGTCTGACCTTCGGGAACCTGATACCACTGGAACTGTTTTGCAATTTTCTTATCTTTTCTTGCTATGTATCTCTTTTCTCTGTCACTCATAGATGGTTTGTTCACAAGATGGCAGGATACTTGGCTCTGATACCACTGAAATAACCCGAACCAATTTTTTTTTAAATTTTAGATATTAGATTTCAACATTACAAGCAAGTACCCGTTAAGGTTAGAAGATAAACCCAGACGTACTGAAACAACTCTAACCAATATGGTGCCGATGATGGCGAGCATTGGTCAGAGGATTTAAACAAACTGCTTATGCTGTAACTCTAACCAGAATGGCGCCGATGATGGCAAGCATTGGTCAGAGGATCTGCTACTCTAAATGCTGGAAAGGAACTCGACGTCAAGTATGTGCTACCCAATCCAAGGTGGAGTAAGGGGCGACCATAAGACGGAGTGAAATTACAATACAATGCTTTAAAGAGAAATGCTGAAAGATGAAACTACTCCACACCCAACATGTGCTTGCTAACCCCTAGAGGGAAAGTAGCTACCATAGGGCGGAGCTCAACACCCAAAATGTGCTTGCTAACCCCAAGAGGGAAAGTAGCTACCATAGAGCGGAGCTATAACTAATACAATGACTTAATTGAAACTGAACATTGCAACCAGATTTGAACAAGTATAGAATGACTGTCAGTACTACTGTCAGCTTACAAAATAAGAAGGATCTGCATGCCAGAGTCTTAAGAAGCTGAAAGATTAGCATTACATCATAGAGTTTTATCCATATCTTGGATAATCATGCCCAACAATGATACATTCAAGAGCAATATAATAATTTTTTGTTTCTAATACAAATCTGCTCTTAAAAGATAAAAAAACCAGCAACCTATGGCATTGCTCAGATGCTCATATTTCACCCATAACTTGTTCAATTGACCTAATTTCTGATGCACAGTCCTTTCCTTATGATGGCGCCCAAACTAGCACCCAAAAACTGACCCAATCTGCAACCAATAATTAATGCACGGATTCCAATGCAGCCAAATGGGACATCCAGCTGAAATGGGTGATTTCCTTTAGGAAAATAATGCAAGCTCTAAAAATTCTATAACTTAGAGGATAGTGGCGCCTAAGCCTATCAAAAACAATGAGCTAATACCCATAACACTTTTTTTTGTATTTTCTGATTTATGATGAAAAACACAGATCTGCTGTATCCAAAATGCAATAACTGAAAACACTAATATGGCCAAATAAACTAACAATGAAATAAACTGAGAACAATGCACAACTAAATACAAATATCAAAGACTGAATCACCACTAGATGTTGTCTTGCAAACACGAAGCGATGCCCGAGCTAGGAGGCCTTCATTCCTCGAAGCTATTCCAGATCCAATCTGGCAGCATAACAATGTAGTAGACCAAGATGCTGAAATGAGAACCCAAGGCTGTCTTTTATAGGCTTCTTTTAACCTCTCTTTGAAACCCTAACACCTTTTCCAAAGCCAAAACCCTAGTCCCAAATAATGGCGCCCTTTCCCAAGCAATGATGGTGCCCCCCTTCAAGTCCACCTTTTAAAATAACATTAAGTTATTCTACTAGGCCAAGGTCATAAAAAAAAACATTTAAAAATCCTTTTCCAAGCAATGATGGCGCCCCCCTTCAAGTCCTTTTTAAAATAACATTAAGTTATTCGACTAGGCCTCGGTCATAAAGTAACATTTAAATTATAATGTTATTTTAAATGAGATAATCTCATTTCACCAAAATTGCATTTTGAAGCCCGAACTGAATACGCCACTTGAGTCAATTGAAAAGGAAAGTCAACTCCCTGAGATAAACCTGTTAGTTGCCAAAAATAGAATTTACTAAAAATAGTAAATTCCTGGAAAAGCTCAGAAAGCCAAGACGAACATACCCCCGCGAAGCTCTCTGAAAACCCAGAAAGATTCCGCCATCAAAACTCTGAGCAAAGACATCTTCAAAACTAGGAAACCCTAATTTGCACCTTCCGACTAGCCTTCGGGTTTCTAGAAAAAGGCCAACGGTCACTGTGAAGATCAGGTTTGAGAAGGGGACATTACAGCATGGCTCTCCCTTAGATATCTAGTGCTGAAGAAAAGAGCTTCCCCTTGCCTGCCTATAGTTTTTCAAATCTACAACAATGACTGGTCCAATAATATAGAAACTGTTGTTCCAATATATAAATATAATATAGTTATAATTCCTTCAGGTATTCAGCTTTAATACAATAAATAAATAACTAATCTCTCTAGAGCTCGAGTCGAACCAACTTGTGTATCACTGATAATCTCAAGTGTAGTCTTCAAGTAAGTACTACAATGGGGAGGGAGAGCATCATCTGAGCATTTTTTCACACCAACCACAGACCATTGATCCCTTGCACAATCTCCTATCAAGGAATGACCCTATTTTCATGAATAGGTAGATAGAACGGTGCAAGAATCCAGAGAGACATGTTAGTACCCCATGTGCTATAAGATTTCTACTACATGATGTGTATCATAAAGAAAATAAGTTTCTAACATGATATCTCACATGCAATTCAAACATATGAAATGACATTGTCTAACATTACACTAGCCAAAGTTTTCAAATAACATATGATCACTCGAATCAATCAATTGCATAACACACTATTTGATCAGATTATCCACATCCAACATCATCAATGCGGAATCTAATATATACATATATCGCATAGCATAAAAAACTTAAAAGGATACATTCAAATTTTTCCTATGCTAGGAATGGAACAATTATAATCATACATTTTATCTGTCAAATGGATATAATGAATCTAGAAACATGCTAATTTTATACAATAAAGAACTAAACACAACCTATTCAATATTCACACCATCTGGGTATGGTTTAAACATGGATCACACTTCCTCTCCTAATACAAGTAACATACTTGTTTTTCACAAACAATCATTCTTGGTCCTAAACACAACTGTGTTTATATTGGTAATCACCAAATGTGAAAACAAGTAATCAAATATAGCATGATTCTCTCTATAATAATTTTGGACAGCCTCTTTGGCCCTATTAGTGGCATCATAAATATACCCCATTGGATTTTGCTCTCCATCTACCAATCGCAAAACCCTCACCAAAGACTCGGATAGCTAAAAAGTTACAAATAAATTAAAGTTAGTGTTACAAACTTATAGATAAATTATAAAATAAATACTTTAAATTTAAAAAATTGAAATTAAGGGAAACTCCTTGAAATTTAAATTGCAATTTCAAGTTACCTTGATGATCATTGTAGATCTCGTTTCGAAGGGCTCACTAAAAACTGTCTTCTCAATCTTCACTCCATTAGCTTTATTGGAGTAGGATGACTCCATCCATGCTCATTGCAAACTTGGTGACCCCTGCTCGAACAAGCTCTTTTTCCTTGATGTGCTCTCTCATCAAGTTGAGAACCCAAGTGTGATTGTTGATATATTTTTTATTTCTCTAGCTTCTTCTACAAGTAGTCGTACCCAATCAAATTTACCCATGTCCTCTAAAAGAAGGTCAAGGCAATGGGCCACACAAGGTGATCAAAAGAGAGATGGATGTCTTTCTCTAAGATGTCTCCCAACTACTACATATGTTGTTGCATTGTCTTCAATAATTTGGACAACATTCTCGATGTTAACCTCTAAAACAACCTCCACTAGCATCAAGCTCAAAGTTTTTGCATTTTTTATTTTACTTGATGTATCAATAGATTTCAAAAAATCTAGCTCATCATTTAAATATGCCAAAAAGTTGATGAGGGTGTGGTTCTTTACATCTGTTTATCGATTGGAAAGAATGGTGCATCCAAACTTACGTCACGATTTCTTCTGATCTTCGACAATTACCTTTGAATCTTTAACTGCATCCTTGAACAACTTCCCACTAAAGTCTTTTGGAGGTGCCTTGAACCCTTTTCCTATAACTATCAATGTTGTAACCAAATATTCCCAGTACGGGTTTCTCGTCATGTTGAAGGGAAGGTTGTTGAAGTACCAAAAATTTATGCAAGCTTTATCTGCTTTTGCATGTACTTGCTTGTTCCAATCTGTAGCATGCAATGAAGGTTATGCCCCAAGTGTGTTTCTAAGCACCAAAAATGAGTGTAACTGAGTCGAAGTCGATGAACATATGCCATGGTGCTTACGTAGACCATGACTAGAACCCACAATTTCTATCATCGCTACCACTTCATCCTCTACATATGTGGCACCAATGGTTGTTGGTAGGGATGCTTGTATCTTTGCCCTCTCTAGTTTATTTTCATTCAGTGATGCAAGCTTTGCCACCATCTCTCATTTTGCCTCTTCAGTGACATTGGGATAAGCCGTGATGTCATGGCAAAGAATGCATGAAAGATGGTACTTCATGCGATTGATGCCCTCTGAAATCATCTTCGAGCAAAAATTACAAATTGCAATCGTCCGAGACATTTTAATCCGTGTGGCATACTTCCAAGCACCTGTGAGAGCATTAGGAGGAGCCGATAGGCTACCACTGACTGAATCTGAGCCCATTACACTACCGGATGTCATTGTTTATTAATGGATAACCCATAAAGTACAAACATGTTGTAAACAATATTAAAAAAATTAAAAAATAAAAACATTTAATATAAATTATTAATTAAAATTACAATAAATAAATTATAATGATAAACTATTAAACGGAAACTAAAATACATTTATGATTTAAAATTTTAATGAATAAATAAAAAATAATAATCTATAATGGTTAAAACTAACAATAAATAATATATAATGATAAATGGAAACTAACCATAACGTCCATGGCTAAGAAACAAAATTTAAAAAAATTAGGCATAAATTGTAAATACTAAACACTAAAATTTAACGGAATGCATGAAATTTGATAGAAAGAATGAAATTAAAATGGAATGCATCAAATTTGAATACTAAAATTTGAAATATTTATCAAACATGTTTTTAATTAAATTACAATTCCTTTACATGCTTGAAAATTTTAAAAAAATGCACTAACCTGAAAATCTCTTTGCGCAATTCTCCTTCCAATCCATGCTTGAATGCTCCAAACCTTGTGTGAATGAAATGAGAGGTGTGTTACAATTTATAAGACAAATTTTCATGTATTTTTTGCGTATTTTCAGCGTTTGAGGTCATTCGTGCGGTTTTCCTATGGTTTTGCTAGGTTTTCCACGTAGAATCCGTGTGTACAGAACCAGAGAGTAACCGCCAGTTACTCATCGGTAACTCATGAGTAACCTGCCAGTTACTCACCAATTTTTTTGCATATTTTAGACTTTTTGGTGGTTTCAAACGATGGTTATTCACTCGAGGGAATTTTCGGTGATTAACTAACCAAATGAGGGCACAATACCTAAGGGGCGTAACACATGCAAAGTATACAAATATATACAATATGCATTTCCTGTATTGAAAACACCAATGGAAATGTTTGCTAGGAGGAGACTTGGTTGATGTTTCCTAGTGTCTCTTGGAGACGTCTCTCAAGTTTCCAAAGACATCTCTTGATTGGGAGAGACATTCCTATAGGGGACACATAAGTCTCCTTTTACATTTTAAAAATAGATAATTTTCTTGTGGGCGGGTTGTTTTTGGTAGTAAAGAAGACTTGTATGATAGGCGTATTTGGAAGGACCCAAGAGATTGGTGGCACAATCATGGATAAGATGCCTTTAATTAAAAATCACTTGCAATACGATTATTCTCACATGTAGCTATTTCTTCTGTATGTGAGAGGAATAGAGTTTTGTTTATTCATTGAAGAGGAAGTGACTTTGGTCGAAGAAGGTAGAGAAACTTTCATAGCACCCTTTGGATTTTTCCTCATATAAACCCTGTAAACAAGGATGGTCCTTCTACAAATTGGGACCAAATATCATCATGGTGGATGAGGAAGCTAAACCAAACACCCTCAATGATTTACCCCTAGTTCTATTGCCCCCAGAAGAGGCAAAGCTTAAGAGTGATGCATACCTAGAGAGTAACCTGACAGAGGATGTCGAGCAAGAAAACTTAGCCGATGAGGAGGATAAATTTGCAGACGAATGATTGTTCATGTATATCTATAATTTGTCTTGTGTTTTTGCATGGCAATTTGTTGGCATATGTAATTCCCCTTTCAGGGCAGAATTAGAACAATTTGGGTTTTCCAACAAACCCTAACATAAACACATGTAACTTCTGATTTTCTGATTCAAACCCTAAGCAAATAAAATTCAAAATTCTGTAGATGCCAATTTTAGGGCACAAATACATTATTTTATTCACCAAATAATTACCCAAAATTTAGAAATATTACAGCCAATAATAGTACATTCAAATCTGATTTTTAGTATCAATTCAATAGCTGAAAATATTATAAAAATCACCAACAATGTATGTATGCCTGCAATAGAATATTTAGGCATGAATAAGCCTTGCAAAATTTAGTTTCAACCCCAAGGGGGGGTCGTCACCCTCCCAAACCTGTTCTTTGCCCTCACAAATGCCTGTAAGGTGGTTCACTGCCCTAGAAAAGGACCTCCAACCGCTGTGTCCCACTCACAAACCCTTCCAATTGTTGCGCTCCATGCAAAAGCTGCGCTATAAATCTGAAACTATTAATTTGTGCTGAATATAGCCCTTAAAATAGAGTTACCCTACCGAAATTAAAGGTTTTCGTCCTTATTTCAGTCTTCCAATGAAAGGTTTCGTCTTCAATGGATGTAAGTCAAGCAAATCGTGCCCCAACTTATGATTTCAATAGATAAAAATAACATGCTCCTTAATGAGTCTCCTCCTTCTCTTTGTATATCATTTCCCTTTCTAAGTCAAAATAAATTAGAATCAAGTTGCTGACATAAGTAACTTTTTGGCAACTAAGACATTGTTATTTTACTTTAAATAAAATGTTTTTTATTTTCATAATAACATTATTCTAATCTCAAAAAAGGGGACATTACAGCATATCAGTATGTACTCCCGACACTACATTAAATCACTAAATTTAAAGTTTCAACCTTTAATTAGAGTACAATTTATATGTTTATTGACGTTTTTTGTGGTATAATTGTACTTAAATTTTTACAATTTTATACATTTTGCATTCATAGTTAATGTATTTTTATTTTTTAATTGTTTTAAACTTTGATATTGTATATTTTGTTTTCGTATTTTGCTGTCTCCTTGTTACCGCCATACCTTATTAAACAATGGCATCCCCGTCCTTGTACATGTCTCCCATACCCTTTCCCTGTCTCCTTGTGACTGTGTGATATGTATTTGGCCAAACTGTTAGCTCTTCTCATCTACATACTTTGTCAATGGTGAGGACTATTTTTTAGAGGATAAATATATTTTATGTATGGCCCTGGTATACACGTCTCCCGCGGTTTATCCATAGGGTGATTATCTTTTCCACACAAGTAGATGGTTATTTAGAGTCATAAATAGAGGGAAGACCCTTATGCTTTGGGTCTAAAGTAGATTTGACAGAGAATAACAAAGTCATCACTTGTGTCATGTTGTGTTTAGGGAACGAAGCCATAAATTTAGCTGCTAGCTCGTGGAGTGCATTGATCGCTAAATGACAAACTTAGTCATCACTTATGCTATGGTGTCTTTAGGAAATGGAGCCATAAAGTTAGTTGCTGGCTCGTGGAGTGACATTGATTGCTGAATGGCAGACTTTGGGTGTTTAGTTATCCACATGAAGATATGAGTTCATAATGTCTTCCCTAATCGTGCACAAGTTCTGGGGGATCATTTCATAATGTTGCTTGAGTAGGATTTCGTGACTATTGGATTACCCCTAGTGCATAAGTGCTTGACAATTTTTTATGTAAGTAACCTTGTAATCTTCTGCATCTTTTCTTACAGGGAGCAATGTCTCATAGTAAATAAGGTTTTGAATTTCTTTAAAACTCCAAATTGTGATGCAAAATCTAAATAACGACATGCTGCTTTTTCCATTTATTTCTTTTCATGATCAGTGATAGTCTTACTAACTTTACCGATGGTATGGATAAAATTTTTACTTATACAAATGTGTAAAAGACATTAGTTGCACTTAAAAGCCGAGTACTCTACCATTGAGTTAGCAACTCTTATTTGCTACTTGTAGATTGAAGTGGCATACAAAGTTATTCCATATGAAAGAATGAATTAGGAATAAATAGAATCTATAAATAAATACTCTTATGAAAAAATAAAAAATCAACGATCTAGTAATTTAAATCTACCATTTATGAATCAAATCAGAAAATCTCTACGGATCAGGGTATTTTTGTCCATCAAACGAATTCACAATGATTCGAAAAAATCATGAATAGTGGACCTAATAAAATACACTGATGACTATGACTAGTGCTCACTCGACCAATGACTAGCTTTCTCGATGCTCACTCGACCTCTATAGGAGCAGTTGGACATATTAGCTTTTCCATTGTACACGGACAGGTAGATCAAATATTTGTAATTTGTCTATCTATTCATTCACTGCTACTTCTGTTTTATCTCTGAAAGGGTTACTTCAACTATATGGCTGTTCCAGGTTCACTGGCCTGGGGAAAAACCATTTAATTTAGATATGCTAAAGTATCATGGTATATTCATGCATCCCATTGGGACGGAGGCTTCTCTATCATCCAATTGTCTTAGTAGTATGCTCGTGGAGCTACATGGGAAGTATCCTAACTTGTAAAGATTTGATCAAGTGAACTAGCTTCCTATTTAAAATTTCCCGAATTTCAGAGCTTAATCTTGTGGCTTGTATAATATGTTTTATCATAATCGCCAGTGAATCTGGGAACAAGGACAGCTACCCCCTGTCCGTACTCACATCTCCTGGCATCTCTCTCTCTCTCTCTCTCTCTCTCTATATATATATATATATAATTCATGTACCTCATGCCCTGATTTGAAAATTACACCCATATCCCTGTACTCATACCACACGTCTCCTGGTAATTGTGTTTGGTACACCAAATAAAGTCTTCATAGAAATGGGATATTTAGTGATTTGATCTACTTTGGAATGGTGATGAAAGCAAAAATTGTATAAACCAGAAGTAGAATGGATTATGATTATAATGCACCCTTTGTTCTAAGTTGTTATTGATTATTAAAATATAAAAGCACGATTGAACTAAATGCCATTCTAGTGATCTGACTAATGATGGTCGCAGTAGACTATTCATTTATATGATTGAAGTTGGTCTTTATTGTTATTTTTTAAGCAGGCAGAGATCAATGCAATTGCATATGCAAAACATCAGAAATCGACCACTGTAGAAGAAAAGGATATGTTGTTGCATTTAAGTGAGTTTTTTTAATTATTTCAATTGTAGATTTAATTATGTGATGGAGCATGTAATACTATTTTTCTTCTTTGATTCATAAAATAGTGCAAATGAAAGAAAGATATAACCTCAGGCCAAAGAAATTCATACTTGTTTTCTCAATAAAGAGGACCTTGTTTGATGTAGAGAAAAACTGTCATCTGTCAATCCCTGGCTATACTACCAAGGAATTCAACAAAAATAAGAAGCCGGTAAGAATCGTTTCTGTTCCCTTTCTTTTCCTGTTCTAATGTAAAGACCTTCATGTAGCAAAATAGTGCTCTAGACTGTTATGGTTCTGGAATCTATGCCCTTTAGGTCATGCTGATTTTCTTTTATTTACATATAATTGAGAATATAAAGCATTGTTGATGCATGATGAGGGCCATAGTATTTTGAACTGAATTCAAAAGTTTCTTACATACTTTTATTTTATCATTTTGTAAGATTTGTTTAGTCTTTTGGTGAGGCTCATGTGGAACGGCTTACCAAGGTATAATTATTCCACTTCCTCCTTTTTTTCATATGCACCCCAATTTTCTCCAGCTTCAATTGTTTCCATTACTTAAGTCAATTGCCCTGGAACTGAGAAGTTAAAGTCGAGGAATGGAATAATTGTTTGAGTGGAAGTCACGAGTGTATCAGTTTTTATTATTCATTTACTGATATAATCAGGTTCAAAAGTCAATGGCAGCACCACAAATGGAATCCGAGGCAGTCCTTAACAATGGTGCTTCAGGACCAGTTACTGGAAACTCTGATTCTGGAGTTCAGGTAACGAAAGTGCTACAACATTCAGTTCCAATTGTTGCATCTTCAATGGGATCACCTGGTGTACAAAAAAATCCTAGGTTTTGAAAAATATTTGTGGCAAAAATAAAATAACCGCCAGATCTATCCCCTGTAAATATTTGCGGGCAAGGTTGCTATTCAAATTTGCAGCCCCAAAAATTCCCTTTTGCTCTTATTTCTGCATAGTATTATTGGTTTTCATTGATGAGTTTTATCTTCTCCATCCATTTGGAATTTCCAATGGCAGCATTGTGCCCTGTGACTATACCTCGCAAAGAAGGTAATGATTTTACGGACTCTAATTTCTTTCTTTTTGTTTTATTCTTCATCAATGTAAGCTATGTTGGTCAAATCAGTCAATAAACACTGTGTTTGGCCAAAAATTTGCCAAATTTGGAACTCCATGGTCAAGGGGATTGAGAATACACAAAAATGATTTTTCTATTTAGGGCAAGAATATTTACGAGTTACTTGTTTATTGTGGAATTTTTATCAGTATATTATAGGTTGCTAATCTTTACATTTCATAAAGCAACAAATCTTAATATTATAAGCATAAAAACTATAACAATGCTTGTAAATGTTAGGAATGACAAGATATGAGGTGTATCTAAGTATTTTGAAGATTCTACTTAGGCCCTGTTGGCCATTTTTGGCCCACATACCAAAATTTTGCCCAAGTGTGAGAAGGTGGACATTCAAGCAAAAGTGGCAAGTTCAGACAACTTCGGGTTCTTGGAAGGAGAAGTCTTCAAGTTCTCCAAAGTAGAAGTCTTCGAGCTTTCGAAGTCACAAGACTTCGAGTTTTTGAGGGCACAGTGCAAATCATGTTTCCAACAGTGCTCAACTTCTAAATGTTTTATAAGTAGAAGTAATTCGGGTTTATGAACCCAAATTACTCATGGATAGTGCAGATCGGATTTTCCAAGGTGAACGCCTTCAAGCTTTCTCTTAAAAAGAAGACTTTGGGTTCTCTAACGAAGACAACTTCAAGTTTCCAGAGGATCACTATTTAATTACTTCATAAGTTATGAGCAGTTAGAAACCCGAAATAAGTAAAGGGGCTTGACAAACTCGATTTGGGGTCAAAAAATAGTGCTTCTCGGTTTCTTCAAGAGACAAGTCTTCTCCAAAAGCCAAGGGTCATTTCCGGAAGAAGGTGGTCCTAGAAAAAAACCCGAAGGTCTTTTTCACTTTTCCAAAAGGTCTTTCAAAAACTCGAAGGTACATTTCAAATAGGTCAAAGGGCATTTTCAAAATGCTGAAGGCCTTTTTTCAGCAAAAGGGATCTTTTCAACATTTCTGAAGGACCAAACAATTTTGCCGAAGGGCACATACAAAATATCCGATGACCAATTCGATATTTTTGAAGGGTTCTTTTTACCCAAAAGTGGTCCATTTCAAAAAACCCTAGGGGGCAAATCGAAAAGTCTGAAGGGCACTTTCTCTTTGGGAAAGTAACCAAGTCCAAAATCTGAAAGAGCAAAGAGCCCAAGAAAATGTTCCAGGGAAAATAAACCCGAGGGATAAGTCACAAGCAATACAAAACTGAAGAGTAAGGAGTTGCAGATGAAAACTCCGAAGCAAGTAATAAACAATGAGAAGTCTTAAGGAAGTTGCAAGGAATGTGAAGCTTGAATGAGTAAAATGGAAAGTTCTGAAAGAAAAATTATGGAAAATAGTCTACGGAAAGCAAAAGACCATGGAACATTAAGGTTAATGGTCAGCAAATCCAAAGGGCCAATCAGTCAAGGACAAGTGGCACAAGTACATACAGCTCACTTTCAGAACATGCAAAGTGGTCAAGCAGGATTAGACATGTCCATGTGGAGCAGTGAACATGCAAAGACCAATCAGGATAGTCCAGATTGTAGTAAAGAACATGCTAAGTTTTAAATGTAAAGGATAAATCGCTCATGCTTGGCAAGAACATGCAGCTACCTCCAGTATGGATCCATCAGTTTCGAAGAGGAAGAATTAAATGCATGAGGAGCTTGAGTGGATGGCAATTCTGGACGGTTCATCCGGTGGTCAAAATAAGTTGCATGCTTTGAATGCAAGGAGCTTGAGTACAACAAATAATAGCAGTTCCGGTCATCAATGACTTCCTCTCTCAAGTTCCCTATCAGCCACAAGCTCTTCCTCTTCCCTTTCTCTATATATATCTCACGTCTTCCATTTTGTAAAGGGTTCCCAGCTTTTAGTCTTTTTCATCTGTTTGGGAGATGGACATTCATTGAGATACTGCAAAGTATGCTCCGCTTGATTAGGCTTGACCCTGTCAAGTCTATTGTAAGAACTACCTCTTGATGTAATAAGGTGATTTCTTTACCTATTTCTTGGCATTGATCAGTGCCTTAGTATGTTTGTGCTTCGTGGATTCGTGAAGGAGATTCTTCCTAGTCTATCAGCCTTCTGCTTGCCTCTTTAATGTATGTTCAAGCTCTCGTAGGCCTAGATTAGTGTTCTTCCTGAACCTCTTTTAGCGTGTTAACTTGATCTCGAGATTGTGTAAGCCATAGTTGGCTTATAACTGATCTAGTGTGGGTTCAAACTTAGATGAGTGTTCATTTTACTTTGGTGCATCGTCTGGTTAGCTTTCTTAGGATCCCTTATGCCCTTTCTAACCCTTTTTCTTGTGAATCATTAGTTTAGCATTAATTTGGGTGAGCATCAAAGATGAAATAGGCCTACTCTGGAGTTTCAACCTCACGATAAGATACCCACATCCTGAGGTTATCCCAATGCTTGTAGCTAGGAGTGAGAGAGATTGAAAAACTCTCCCACAAAGGGTGCAATTGTAGACCTCAATAGGACTAAGGTCCTTGGGTTATGTGGTTGGTTTTGATATTTATTGGACCCAGGTGGCCCTGATTAGTGGTTTCCTCCTGATAGTCATTTTATCACCACAAGAGCAATTTGATTGGAATCATATTGAGTTTTGGAGAGTCTTCAAGTGATCAGTTTCATGTCCATGGTGTATTTCACATTTTTTGTTGCATTTCTGGTTTGGATATTTATTGGATGCAGGTGACCTTGATTATTGGTGTCGTCCTAAGATTCACACTGTCACCATGAGAGTGATTTGATTGGAATCATGTTGAGTTATGGAGAGTCTTCAAGTGACTAGTTTCATGTCCATGGTGTATTCCACTTATTTGTTGCATTTCTATTGGGAATATTTACAACTGAAAGGTTTGGTAGATATAGTCCATTTAGTTATCCTTTCGAGTTGTACTTCCAAAAATGAATGGAACTGACATTTCCAACTTTCCATGTGAACATGTTTTGCAACATGATTAGTCCTTTGAGGATTTGCTTGGTTTTTCCAACTAGAATTGATACCCACCATATTTATGAAATAAGATCTATGCATGGGCAGAGATGCTCTTGGGTAATTTTACCCCAGATTAAATGGGGTTTTTTCTAGTCTCGATGCAGCTCTTAGTGCAAATATTTGGTTGAAATTTATCAGGTTGTGAATGTCGAGGGCTCCATGAGATTTTGGTAGACAAATTCTGTCCCAAACAACCAGAGGATATTTGTAATTATTTGTTGTTCCTTGCCACAAAATTTGTGTTAAATAGAATGGGTAGACAAATTTTGTCCCAAACAACTAGAGGATATTTGTAATGATTTGTTATTCCAGTCTCGATGCAACTCTTATTATAAATGTTTGGTTGAAATTTGTCAGGTTATGAATGTCGAGGCCTCCATGAGATTTGGGCAGAGAAAGTATGTCCCAAATAACTAGAGGACATTTGTAATGATTTGTTGTTCCTAGTTCTTGTGAAACACACCTTCAATGAACAACTCCTTCCATGATATTGTTCTCAAAAATTTGTAGGCCTCAATTCCTTCATGTACTGTTGAGCAAGCCTTTACTTCTGCACCTTGTTTCCTATCTCCTATCCCTTATGCATTTTTAGGTGCTTTGTAGCTTTGCGACTGTGCTGCTTGGCTTAGGCAAAACTTGTACCCACTTTTATTATCTTACTATCTTTTTGGTTGGCTGCCTTGACAAGGGTATTCTCGTCCACCCAGTGTGGCGCCTAAACATGCTTACTCAATGCTTCCTTCTTTTTTAGACCCTCTTTGGGCCATAAATTGTCCTTCTTTCCTAAATCTGATATGTTTCATCTTCCTTCCCTTTCTTTGCCCACATTCATCTCTTGTGGGCCTATGCCTACCTCCATCTCCTGCGAGTTTGTACCCACTTTCATCTGTCATGGGTCTGCACCCATTCTTGTTCATCCATCTCCTCCAAAAGGTCTTTACACCTTTCCTTTCCTTCCTTCTACACGCCTTTCACTTTTCCTCTGTTATGCACACTCTCTTCCTTATGTCACCTTTAGCAAGTAGGTATACTTGCATGCTATTCTTCCATGTGTTTCTCACATGGTATGTCTACATTAATCTTCCACTACCCTTGTCCTTCATTTCTCTTTGCTTGATGCCCTTAGTGGCATAACAGCCTCTATGGGGTCCACTAACTCCCACCTTTTCTTCTTCCTTTATTAGCACACACTTCCCTCTATGCACTTGGATTGATATCCCCTTCAGTCTGTATTCTTGGTCAGTTTCAAGCTGATGGTCTCCCACTTTGCTCCCAATCAGTGATAACTCTTTTTCCTTTTACACTAGTAAATAGTTTTAACTTATTCATAAGCACTAATAAATAGAATACAGTGATAAAAATATAGAATGTGAGTGGACATGCCATGCCACTTGTATAGAGGTGCATGACTAGAATATGTGGCATGTGAGCATGCATGGTGTTAGAAGGTTTAAAAACCACGTCTAGCATTAGTTAGCTTGGGAAAGTTAGGTTTTACTGGTATTTAGAATGTCGTTAAACAAATTTTAATAAGTTTCAAAGATAAATGATAAATCGTTTTGCTATTGACAATTAGTTTTCATTAGTGAAATTTATAGAAATTAAATTGAAAGCATTTTTACATTGTTTCCTTATGAAATCTAATAGATCGTTTGACGTAAATCATAAATTATACTGGAACACTATATAAACACATGCTAAAATGAAGAGGCCACACCTTTTTTGTTACATTATACATGTAATTATAAATATACTTAGTTTTAAGGGACCAATGGCTTAGGAAGGGAGATATGAATGCTTGATGCTTTCATAAATTGGTCCATAGTTAAAACACTATAGTTTCTCAACAACCCATTGTGATGGGAGATGGAAAACCACTCATTTCCTCAACAAATATACTCCAAGTTGCTTCTCAATATTTTCAAGACCTCCTTATAGTTAAGTCTCCACTGCAAGGAAACAAATCATAAACCAAAACAAGGATTTGAAGCACATCAGTCTCATATCACAGAGGAAGACAATGATCAAATTGTTAGACCAATTTTGAAAGTATAATTGAAACATTTTATTTGTTCCTTTCACAAGGATAAATCTTCGGGACTGGATGTTTTCTCGACCTTTTTCTACCAAATATTTTTGGCTTGTGATAAAAGAATACCTTTTTGCAGTCATTTGAGGAATTCTTAAGAAATGAATCTATTCTCAAAGCTATGAATGCCACTAAGTTGGACCTCATCCCAAAGGAAGCTCAAGCTGTACAAATGGACCAATTCAAGCTTATAGCTCTACATAATATGATCTAAAAAATTATATAAACTCGTTGCTTTATGATTCAAACCTTTGTTATAATTTTTTTTAATACCCAGTTGACATTTATGCATGAAAGGCAAATCATTGACAATATCCTATCCACACAGGAGATTCTACACTTGTTGAAGATCCAAAAAAGGTAAGGAATCCTCATTAAGTTTAGCATTTCAAAAGCTTTTAACAGATGAAATTGAGATCTCCTTTTCTAGATTATGACTGCTTTTGGTTTCTCAAAGCATCTAACTAAATTGATTAACATTTGTATCACAACACTTCCCCTTGTGGACATTAATGGGGATATTGACCCCTCATTCACTTACACTAGAGGCCTTAGACAAATCGATCTGATAAGCCCATAATTTTTATTATATTGGAAGAATGTTTATGTAGGTCATTGTAACATGCCAAAATAAAAAGGGAAAAGTTGCATACGACACTCTTCCTCTCTGATAAATCCTTGTTATTGAAGCTTGACACATTTATGTTATATTTGACAACTTTTAAGAAGCCTTTGGTCAACAAATTAATAGGCACAAATCCAAGGCAATATTTGTTAATGTCTGCATTGCCAAAAAAAGAAATATTGTTCAGGGTTAGGGATTATCTAAAGGATACATTACCTTAACTTATTTGAGATCCCATTTAGATGATAAACCTCACTTGACCTCTTGGCATACTCTCAAGTCATGGTTTGAAAAAAAAATCAAATGAAACCATAGCTGGATTTCCTTTGCACATTGACTTTAACTATTGAAGGTTGTACTCTAAGTGGTTTTGGTTTACACTCTCACTCTTCTTAAACTCCCTAGGTACATAGGGGAAACATTCACAGCCCTACAATGTAAATTTTTATGACAAGGTATGAACCAACAACACAAGTATTACTTGGTTCTTTGGGATGAGATTTGTAGGCCTAAATGTTCAAGAGGATTAAATGTTAAAAATAATTTACAATTCAACAACGTTCTATCCATGAGATTAGCTTAGAGGTTCAAAGTTTCAAGCATCTCATGGTGGAGTAAAGTTTTATTTGGGAATTATCTAGATCCTAACCAATGGAAGACTTCATAGTCCAAAACTACCCAACACATTAAATTTGGTGCTAGGTCCTCTTATAGATGATAACATTGCAAGTTGGAAAGGGGCACAAAATACCATATTGAGAATCAAGTTAGAATGGCTACCCACCTCTTTCTTCATAGGTATTTGATTCTATCAAAAACATTTTACAATCTTGGGGAAACTTTATCGTGCAAGATACCATGTAAAACCCCCAAGCAGTAAACCAAGAAACAATTGAAAAACATAGGGGATCATCTCTTGTCCAAGTCCAAATATTGATTGATGAGATCTCTAATCACTCCATATTTATATCAGATATCCTTATTAAACATATTTAGTCCTCCCCAACTAGGGGACACTGCAAAGTGGCCTTGGTTTATCCCAACCTTGAGTTAGTCAATGTAAATCAGACATTGGAAATAGTAATTTCTAAGCAGGCTGGCCAAATATCATGCCATTATGGTTCCCATTAAAAAATATAATTCTCACGAAGAAAACTTTCAGCGTAGAGGTTGGATGAGGACCATTTAGCTATCAAATTATTAAAGGGAAGGGGAGAACACAATGCACCTATTCTTCTAGTGCCCCTATGCTCATCAATTTTGGTGGATTTTAGCATAGTAGTTTTAGAGATCAAACATATGCATCAATTATTCTCTGAGTGGATCTTAATTCAAACTGTGCTCAAAATCTCACTTAAATTTTGGCTCTCTAGCGTATTTGGCCTAGAATAAATGTGCTAATATTTTAAATAATAAGCAATCTGTTTTAATTAAGGTTTGAAAAATCTCACTTCAAGTTAGAAGCACAACAATGATTCGAGAGGGGAATAACTATGTAGCCTTATACTCACTCAGAATGGAGGATCTCAAAACTTTCCAAATCTTTGACTTGCCATTCCATTACAAATGCTAGAGATTCATCAATATTTCCAAGCATGCCTAGATGGACCCCCTATAACATTTCACAAGATCAACTTCGATAGATCCACTAGACATAAATTGGGCATTGCTAGTGGAATAGTGTGGAATCTTGAAGAAGCATTGGTTTTTTCCAATACCACAATTGTGGAATTCAACATCCAAAACATTGAAAATAGTCAAGTTCAAAGTACTCAAGTCTCTCCCAAAGTTTCTCCCAATTAGAAGATGAACACTATTTTGGATCATCTCTTCAAGCAACTATAGGAGTTTAAAGATATCCACCTCTTAACATTATGCATGAAACCATAATCACATTGCAGAGAAACTAGTTTGAACTTAGCTTTGGTTGCAAATTTTCTTGTTTTCCTTTAGGACATATTCAATGAACAACTACTTGTATACCATATTCGTTGGTGCTTTTTGGGCATCAATTCTTTCATGTGTTATCGTGCGAGCTTTTAATTTTGCACCTTACTTCTTATCCCTAGTGTGTCCTTATGTACTTTGTAGTTTTACACGTGCATTGCTTACTTTAGCCAAAACTTGTACCCCTTTCTTATTCTCTAACTCCTTTCACAACTCTTGACCACCTTCCTTTCATGCAAGTGGCCTCTTGTATAGTCCATAATAACCTTCCAAAATGTTGTGTCATGAAACTGTGCACAACTAGAGTTGTTTTATTTCTCGCCTGATTGACTATGTTTATCTCTGATGTAAGATTGTCAATTCCCCTATCATGCTCCTGCATCAGACCTTTGTGATAATTAAAATGTAAGCTCCTGCATACAAGTAGGATTAGAATGGTAGATCCATTTTTAGATAGATGCCTTGACCACAGTGTTTGCATGCATTAAATGTGGCACCTAAGTAGGCTCACTTAGCGCCTCCACCTCTACACCATCATTGGGACATAAATCATCCTCCTCCACCGAGATCCAATACCCTTCCTCTTCTTTCCATTTCTTCCTCTTGTCAGTTTGTACCCATGTCTACTTGATCTTATGGTCCTATGTCAACCTTTATCTCCTCTGGGTCTACACCCAGTTTCATCTCTCATGGTTTTGCACCCACTTTTGTCTCTCATGGATGGTTGCAACTTTCCTTATTTTCCTTCAGGATGCCTTCAACGAATAAATCCTTTTACACCATGTTCCTTGGTGCTCTACGAGCCTCGGTTCTGTCATGTGTTATTGTGTGAGCCTTTACTTTTGCACCTTGCTTCTTATCCCTAGTGCGTCTTTATGTACTTTACAGTTTTACACATGCATTGCTTACTTTAGACAAAACTTGTACCCCTTTCTTATTCTCTAACTCCTTGCACAACTCTCAACTCTTCACTACTATGCTCAAATTTCTCTTATGCATCTTGTCCTTTGTCTTTCTCATTTCATGGCACAATGTTGTTTGGATTAGCATTTATGCTCTCTTCATCTAGTGCTCACTCTAGTTCCTTGATTACCTTAGGCACACCTTGAGACCCATGTGCCTCACTCTAATTTCAACTTCACTCAACTCCCAATTGCTCTCTATGCAACTCTTCTTCTCCTTTTATAGCATTTCCCATGGCTTCTTCCTTTAGTCATTGTTGTGCTACAATCCATTACTTTATGGGGATCTAGGGTTCTCAATCCTTCCTTTGGCGCATCCTCCACTATGAGCAAAAGAACACCTATGTTCTCTTGAGGGTTCTTCTTATGTGACTCTGTCTCTATGTAGATTACTCCTACACCTTGTACACCTTCCTTTGGGGCACCTTTGGACCCATGTGCATCACTCACATTTTTGATTCACTCAACAAGTCCCAGTTAATCTTTAGTCAACTCTTTTTCTCCTTCTACAACATCTCCTGTTGCTTCTTCTTTCATTGTTTCCTTCAGGACATTTCTCTTGGTCGAAGGTCCTCTAGAGCCTTTCCTTAGTCTCATTTTCCTTTACATCTAGGGCCAAGGGTTATCTTTTATCCATCACACATCACTGCATATAGACAATTGCTCCATCATCCCTCTATGTTACTATTGTTGCACAATAATCCCTTGCTTTATGGGGATCTATGGTTCCCACCCTTTCCTTTGGTGCATCCTCCACTCCAAGCACAATAACACTTGTACTCTCTTAAAGGTTCTAATTATGTACCTTTGTTTCTATGCAGGCTATTCTTACACCTTGTGCACCTTCTTGCACTCTCCCTGGCTCTTGTGGAATGATATCTACCTTGCCTTCACCTGTTACATTTTATTGCAACTGAGTTTCTTCTCAGCATTGCTCCTCTATTATTTCTTTGGTACAACAACCTTTTTCTCCTTTACTTCTTACATAACTTCTTTACCTAGTGTTCTCCTCAACACCTTTTGAGATCGGTGTTGGGTCCCACTTTTTAATCTTTTTAATGTTGCCTTCTCTTTTACTTGGCTACTGTGTCAGAAATTCTCCTGTGTAACTTCTCTTTTGCCTTCCTCCTCTTGTGGCGTAATGTTGTTTGCATTAGCACTCAAGCTCTCTTTAGTTGGTGCTCACTCCAGCTCCTTTGTTTGGTCTGCCGTACCTTTGGACATATGTTCCTCAATGTCATTTATTTTGCACTCAACATTTCCAATTGCACTTTAGGAAACTCTGCTTCTTCAACATCTACTTTTTCTTCTTTGACTGCTTTCTTTAGGGATGTTTCACCTGGTCGAAGTCCTTTCGAGCTTCTCCTTCTTTAGACTCCTTTTCCTTTGCCTTAGTGCCAAAGGTTGTATTATGTCGATTGCACATAATTGCATATGGACATTTGCTCTAGCATGTCTCTCAGTTGTTGCTATTCTCATCCCTTTCACATGATTCATTGTCAACCCACTTGTTCTTTGCACGTAAACTCCCTCACAATTGGTGATTTGTTAATGCTTTCTCTACATCCACACCTTTATATTTCCTCACATTCAATGATTTGTCCATGTTATGCTTAAATACGTCACTTCTAACGATATATCAATTTTTCACCTGTGCTTTCTAGTGAAATGACTGCCTGATTGTCGGCAATCTGTCAGTTCTCATACAATAATCATGCCTAGGCGATCTTATCTTAAGAGCCACTATTGTAAAGTCTCCCTCCATAATCCTATGTAGCTCTTATCTTTGCTTATGATCCACCTCGCTATGTACCCACCTCCCTCATGGTGGAGATTGATGCTCTGTTATCACCTCATGTTTAGTGATCTTCTAGCCTTCCTTACACTTGTTTGTATCTTGGTTGAAGGTTTATCCTTTCTTCTTACATCTCTCAAGGTTTGCAACATTGCTCTAATATCAAATTGGTGTCAACTGAGATCAAGGGTCCTAGTGAAATGATGATTTAACAATGTAGCCTTTACAGGTCAATGTAGTGGATCATGCAAATAAATCATTTTATTCCCTAACCTTTGGTGTTACAAGATATTATATGCTTCACAGTTGTACATTGAGTTCTCGGCTCTGTTTAGTCTAGTTCTTAGACAAATCTAAGTCTCTTTCTCTATATACTAAGGAGTCCTTAGACAACCATTCACTCATGGTTATGGGCCTTCTCCTATCGTGCGAAGCTCCCTTACTCTCTATCTAGCCTTGGACAAAATTTCCTTGCTCCTTTACGGGATCACTCTAACAAAGTCTCCTCCTTGGATTTTGATCATTACAAATGCTGGTTCAAGACTCCTATTTATAGGTGCATAAGCTTTGGTTGCTTCATTGAATTATCATGTAATTTGATGACAATTGCATTTAATGGGGCTTTGTGCAAGTTTACAGACCTATCCTAAAAGTAGCATGGCTTTTTTTGGACCTTGAGCTGTGCAAATTTAACTATTGTTAGAACATATTTACGCATAATAGATCTTCTTAGCTGTCCTTTCTAATTTTTACATCACTTACAATATTGACCTACCCTAACAAACGTCTAAGTGTAGGTCTTCACAACTAATTGCTCATCCACCTGTCTTCTACTTCTTTGGGTTCTGTGTCGAATGTTATGTGCCTAGCATTCTGTTTTGTTTTTGTTGTGCAATAAATACCAATGGCAAAATATAATCTTTTTGTTGCGTGCATATTAAAGAGATAAAAGACATTTAAGAAAATAAGTTAAATTGTGGTGTGCTTGAATTGAAAGCAGTTGACCAAGCCTACACATTCTAACTTTTGTAGATTGAAAATAAATGATATTCTTGCGCAAGCAAAAATATTAATAAACTATAGACCATAGCTCCAGAAAGTACATGGTTTGAAATTTGAATCTACCATTTGGATGAGATATTAAAGGAATTCATGTGTATTTTTCCCAGCACTAAACTAGCTGAATGGAAGATTACACACAATAGACTTTCAATATGTGAAGATAAGGAACATTGATTCCGCAGTCAAATTGTGATAGCAATGCAAACAAAATAGAATAAGAATGGCATAAATTATATTTAGAACAATTTATGGCAAAGATTAAAATATTTTACTTGTAGAAAGAGTAAGTGTAGAACAATTACTTCCAGTAATAACAAAGCATGTACGATGCCATATTCATTTAATTTTGGACCATGCATAGAAATATGGACAAATATAGAGGAAAAAACAAGTATTAAAGAAAATGGATTATATTTTGAAACCATCCAAGAAAGTGAGAGTTGGAAACCTAATAGTAAAAATGTGATTGCATTAATTCACCTCATCATTTATCAAACATGGTAATCATGCTAAGCTGGAACAACAAGTGAGTGCTCAGAGATAGACCCATTTACTAAAAAGCCTTTGTTGTTGGAGATTTGTATGCAGTTGGGAAATAATTTACTTACATTTTTAAGTCCTCATTTAAAAAGTTGGAAATGAAGAAATAATCAACTCAATTGAGTTCATTCCTCCTTGGTAGCAATTTTCCAATTAAAATTTCTACATTTCAAATTGCAATGGTAATAAGGAATTGATGTTCAAACTTGATTAAATAAGTTTAACTCAAGAAAAAAAATAGGCTTTCACAATCCATTATTTGGATAAGACTTGTGTAAAAGTTGTAAACCACTCAACTGTTCGGGTTGCATCCATCAACACCATTAGGGGATTGCGAGAAAGGAATAACATTTTAGCGCTTCTCATATAGATTGCCTTGGTTCTAGTGGTCAATCTTGTTTTCTTGACCCGATGCCAGTTCTATGTACACAAATTTGAAAAAATAAATTCTAACGATAGGGATAGACGTGCCTACATCTTTATTTAATGGTTACAAAATACAACGATAAATCAACCCATTATGCTCTTCCCTATGCCCAAGTGAAAAATATTTGATAAAAACAAATATAAAGATACAAAGGGGTATGCATGGGTGTGTAGGTGTAGGGGTATGAGTATGGAGTGCCTATTGTGGATCCCTAAAGCTTGGGTATGTTGGTTTGGGGATGCAGATGTGTAAGAATTATAACTAATACATATAACTTAAAAACATTTATCTAAAAAATGTCAAGAGAGATCAATCTCAAGGTGCTTATCTTGGATTTGTCACATACCACATTGATTAATGACTTCATTACCTTCTTTGAATTTTTTTCCATTGACTAGAAACATATGGCCTCAATCCCATTGCGTGGGGATTGAAAAAATCTTTCTAGGAAAAAATGGGGCTCCAAAATCCACCGCATGCCCAAGATAGTAGTATTTTTTAGTCGAATACTCCAAGCAAGAAATAAAAGATTCCACATGATGGTTAAATAGATGTTAAATTTAAGGTGTGAACCCTTGTGATGGTCAAATAGGCATCAAACTTAAGGTTGGCCATTTATTTTAACATCTTATGGACACTACAGTCCACCAACACCCTTGGCTGCCATTGTAGGTTATGCTTATCAACATAATTAATGTTAAGTGCCTTAAAAATAAAAATATTAGCAATGGCAGTGAACATTTTAAGTATAAAAAATACATAATCAGAAACATTGAACATGTTTATCATTATTAAAAGTATATATTTATTGGTGCGTAAGCTCCAAAATTACATATATGATGTCAAAAATTAGATTACATGTAAGCTACAAAATAACTTTGTTAGTGTTTGAAAACCCTTATATAATAATTGGTTTTAGATTTTAGACTACCTTTTAAATTGTTTTTTGTATAGGGTTTGTGGGTTAGGTGAACTTTAGGGATGAAAAGTGCACCCTAGATTTGGGGTGGTTCTTACATGTACTTGATGTATTAACAGTGTGCCTCAAGAGAGACTGAGTGTATTGGGTGTGAGTATGTACTTGGTGAAGCGGGAATTTGGTTGGGTGCACACACCTATGTAACTTTGATTTATCATAAAATGTTAACTACCATCCCATATAAGTTAATGATTTATTTTAGAATTTGATGAAAATAATATTATAATATTTTCAATGAAAATATTTTAGAGGTGATTGGATAGGATAGGAAACAAATAGACATTTTGGATCTCCTTTGAGATTCATCATCCAAATGAAAATGATGAGAAGATTATAGATGAATAGCTCCTTAAATCGACAACTTCACCTCAAGCTCACATAAATTGTTTGTGAAATTATCTAGTTTGCCATAGAATTCAAGATCAATGAGCATCTTCCTTTCCTTGAGCTCACTAATAGAGAGCAATGATGGATCTTTGTTAAGGAAATTGTACAGAAAATAAATTAATATATATCTTTATTCGCCCTTAAAACATGTCAGAAGAACAAAGCAGAACATAAAATAAAAACACAAAACCTTAGATTGCTACGGCAATCATAAAAAGCAAGATTTTATTAATCTTTCTTGAATCTTGCAGATCTTCTTGATCTTGTGCCAATTACAAAGCTATGCCCATGGGTCTCTTAAATAGATATGAAAGCAAACAATAATTAGAAAAACAAACTGAAGACTAATTTTAGTCTTTACATGCAAACTGCTTGAACTAACTGATCTCTAACTGTTTGTTAACTGTTGTGCATGCATGAGGAGTGGAGAAATTATCCCCTGTTAACTTCAATTTCTAACACTCCCCCTTAATTTCTACCACTAACAACTTCAACATTTACAATGCCTAAATTACTCTGTGGAATACACCCCCTTGCGAAATACATCGCCTTATATGTGGAATACACCACCTTGCAAAATACATCGCCTTATATGTGGAATACACCACCTTGCGAAATACATCGCCTTATATGTGGAATACACCACCTTGTGAAATACATCGTCTTATATGTGGAATACACCACCTCCATGCAGATTTCAGTCTAATCTTGAACACATTCGACGCCTCTTATCTTTGACATTCAGAGCAGGCTCTTCTTTACTATGCCTATTGATCTTCAGATATCCAACTCTCCCATGGTTTCCTAACAACTTCATCAAGCAACCCCTTGATTCTTCTTGTGACAACTACGATCCTTTCACCATATCGACCGTCATCATATTGGTCATCATAAAACAAACTCCACGGCCAGCACACTTCCTAGAATGCTACGGCATTCACAAAACGACTACAAAATTGCAGAGCTTTACTTTCAACATAAAGATCGCCAAACACAAATTTATTGTCACAATATTATTATCCATAGCTACAATGCTCAATAACATTTATTCATAAACAAATCAATCAGCATTGCATGCTCTCTTGAACACTTGATGAAAGACTGACTATGCCTCCATACAGACTTGATTGACAAACTGCACCTTATAGATATCCCATTGCTCTTCCTTATTGAATAAGGACTTCAGTCTTGGATCGAATCTTACTGTCTCGGTTACACTTCAGTGGGCTTGAACGGTTTGTTCTCTTGCTTTCAATAATGAAATATAGATTTCTCTCTTGAGAGAAGCCACAAAACATTCACGGCTTGGCTCATCTTTCGACAGGTTATAGTGGTCGTGTGACTGCAATTTGCTTTCCCACGGTCTCCTTCCTGAGCAACTTCTAGCTCTTCTCCCATGATAAAATCTTTTCTTAGCTCATTTAATGAGCTGATTCAATGCAACGATCCGCCTGGTCTTCAGGGTTTTCTTTCTTCTCTACCAGGTGTGCCCTGATAACATCTTCACGTCTAGTGGCTGCAGCGTCTTTCTGCATGCTAGATGTCCAGCTCTTTCTGACGTAGCTTCTCACGATATGCTGACTGCTCTTGTTGGTAGTGCTTCACTCTTCTTTGCCAAGGCATTCTACACCTTGGGATTTTCTTTCTCCTCTTAGGACTCTGTTGGGCTCTTAGTGACCTTGCCAACACATCTCCCTGGATCTACTGGCTCTTTCACTGGTTGCATTCATTGGCAACACTTCATCTTCCAACGCCAGGCTGTTAAGCTAGTTCTATACCAATTTAATAACTTAGATTGAGGCTATCACAATGGATGTTGATGAGCTACAGCTCTTTTTGCTCTGAATGCTATACAACTTGCTTTCTCCTTGCATCACCACTGTACATGGTCAACGGCTACTGGTGCTCCACGTCACTGCAGATTTGACAGGTCTGCGCTTCTTCACTCTGGCGCTTTTCCTAACCTGCGTGATTCTACTGCGATTTGCCTGGGTTGCTGCGCCTCAGACTGTGATCTCCCTGGGCGTTTCTCCTTGATGCTTTCTAACCTACGCTCTCCCTTCACGGCTTCTGTTGGCTCTCCACATCGCTCAACGGCTTTCTCTGCAGACTCCTTGCTTCTGTGCATCACCTATTCCACTTGACTGCACTTCTCCTCACACCAAACTACTGTTGCTATGTCCACGCTGGCTCTGATACCAATTTGAAGGAATAAAGAAACAAAACAACAGAAATAAAATAACAAACAAAACTCAGATTGCTACATCAATCAGGGAAAAAACAAGAATTTTATTTATTTTCTTGAATCTTGCTGATCTTTTTGATCTTGTGCCAATTAAAAAGCTATGCCCATGGGTCTCTTAAATAGATATGAAAGCAAACAATAATTAGAAAAATAAATTGAAGACTAATTTTAGTCTTTACATGCAAACTGCTTGAACTAACTGTTTGTTAATTGTTGTGCATGCATGAGAATGAGTGGAGAAATTGTCTCCTGTTAACTTCAGTTTCTAACAAAACCTTAGCCACCTAGGCCCTAAGGATTTTAGGTGATGAGCATTTCTAACAAGAAAGGGAACTTTTACCAAAGTTTTTAACATAATGATGGTTACGAAGATGAACAAATTGCTATGGCATATCAGAAAGAAAGGAAGCATTCAATACAAAATTAGGTGACCAATCTCAAGATTTCTAGCCTTTCATTGAAGGATTATCAAATAAAATTGCTAGTTTTTTTACAAATGGGGAAAGTCAAGACCACACATTTTCCTCTCAAAACTATAAAAAAGGTCTTAAGATAAAGTTAATTCCAAACAGAGTAGTGACGTTTGTTTCTGAGTGCTCCTGTGGTTGATCATATATAGGTGAATCAAGGAGATTGATTCACACCAGATTACGTGAGCATGCTATGGAAATTTGTGTCACTAATCAAATCAGCATCAACATATCATTCTTCTTAAACTAAACATGAGGTTTTGCATTGGAGAGGCAAACGTTTTGACTAAGGAGAGTCATTTCATGAAGTTTTGACTTAACAAAGCATTATAATTGTGAAGCATCCGTACATGTTAAACATGGATGAGATTTTTTGCTTGTGGCAATCTTGGAGATTCATCGTTCCAAAACATAGAATAGAGTCAGGCACAAGTTCTTAGTGTTTTTACAAATTAATTATTTTTTATAATGATTAATTAATAATTTTCATTACTATAACTAACACTCGTTCGATTGTACATCCTTAATGATGGTTAATACCATTAATTATTGTCACTTATGTTGAATTTAATTATTGGCATTAATTAGTAGTTGTGGGTTTTCCACTAGTATTTTGTAATGGTATTATCTATATAAGGAACCATTATCTCTAATCTTTTTATCATTTTAATATTGATGACGGATCCCATAGGAGATATGAAACGTTGATTTGTTTCAGGGTTTACATAGTTATCTCATAAATCTTTTCTTTAAAAATCTCATGGACTATGGAAGCTTATAATCTTTAATATTATAAAGGGTAGAGTTCCCATCTCTTTATTAAAAACTTAAAATATGTAATATTATTACTCCATGTTGAAGTAAGTATTATTTTAATCCCTTATTGTTTATTACTGTGTAGAGGAAAGCTCATAAGAAGGTGACCAAGGCACACAAGAAATATGGCTACGAGGTCCCTGTGCGAGGAATGACATAGTGAAGTATATCAAGAATTTGGGTAAAATAAAAGAAGAATCCAAGCTCTGATAAGGTAAGAGAACACCATTTAATGGTATTTTGGTGAAGAAGTTGGAGAAAATAAATAAACTATGCATTTACTTTAGGTTGTCTTTTGGTTTTTTGACATCTTTATTTTTAAACTTGAGTTCTATGCTTTTGTTTTCATATGATGAAACCCCTATTAGTCAAATTCAATTGCCCAACATAAAAGCAATAACATTAACCAAATTCAATTATGATAACTGATGGACCTCATTAATCAAATTCAATTGTGTAGCAAAAAGGAGGAAGTCAAAATAATTGTCAAAAAGCTCTGTGATACTGTTGTAGAGCTTGCAACTTCGATCATGGATGAAGCTCTCTGATATTGTTGCAGAGCTTATGGCTTCAATCATTTATTTCTCTCTATTTTTGGTCCTATGAGGATCCATCTTTCTTAATATGGAATCCGATTATTTATTCAATAATTTTATCTTCAACATTAAAATATACCCACCCTTATATTTAAGATGTAAAAAAATCATTGGTTATCTTGCAGTTGTACATAAATGCATTTTAATTTTGATATGCCAGCACCATTAAAAAAACTAAAAAATACATAATGTAAAGCAAAATAGTCCCTTTGGACTTGACCCAACGATACCCTCTGATGATTTAATTGTGGCAATGGGAGCGATAACTAATTTTGTCTAGATGATGGATTCACCACAGGACATGGCATTATTCAAAGACTTGTCTGCGTTGATGCAAACCCTGACCAAGGCCCTCTACCACAATGAGGAGGCCACTACCCAAGAGGCCCGTAAGATGTTTATTAAATCAGTTGGCACTGAGCCACGGTTCTTGTGGTGACAGGTCATGGATGTTGTTGGCTCTATGCTACAAATAGGGTTGATTTACTTGAAGATACCCATATGGCACTGATTTTCTTTTATTTTTTATTTTAAAGCGCATGACTTAAATGCTAGACTGATATTTGTTGTCTGTTGTGCAGGGTGTTAAAGAAGTACACTTCACATCCAAATATCTATCTACAAAGATCATCACAAAGATGGAGGAGAGTGTAAAGCCTCTAGGATTCATTGTTAAAAAAGAGATTACCAAGATGGGTATTGTTTGAAAATCTTAGCATTAGTATGGCCTTCTAGTTCCTATGGTTATAGTAGACTGAAATAGAACGGACAAGCCAATTACATGCCATTCAAAAGTAATATACAAGAGCATCTTAATTGTAATCAATTCAGTTAAACATCATATTGAAAAGTCTAAGTATATCAAACTGTCATAAATAACACAATTGTCCATAGCCACATTGCCTTGAGTCACCCTCACTTGGATGGGAGGTGACTTTGTTATATATTAGTCTTGAGAATTATTGTTTGATTATATTTTCTATATTAGATGAAATGCTTATCTTACAATTATGCCTTATAAAGTCAAAAAATTAAGTATTATAAAGTAAAAAAAATAAGTGTCGCATTCCAAAAGAGGCCATGCAAGGTCTTCAAACAACTAAAGCAACCGGAGTAAAAATAAACTCAAAAATAGGACTAAGCATCTAGCATAGTGTTATCCACGTTCAAGCTTCCTTTAGATTTCGGAGACTGATCAACAATGTCCATTTTCATTTGATTATTTTTCAATATTTGTTACCATAGCTTTACAATATGTATCTATAATCAAGTTATATTCCTAGTCTTTTGGCACAGATGAGGCCATAGGGATCTAAAATTGGTCAAAAGGGGCATCTTTCTATAGCTACAGAGGTAAGATCGAATATTTTCATTTCCTCAACATTTTGAAGTTATCTAAAATTTGTTATGACATCTATAAATTTGTGTGGATACAGAAAATATACTAAGGGTTTTTAGCATGTAACAACTTCAATGTGCTCAAACACCCCATTGCTTCTGCTCTGATAGTAGCAATATATTCGTTGGCTTTTAGCATGTAACAACAAGGTAATTGGTACATTATCTGATTTAAGGGTATATGAATTTATGAAGTCCCTATTTCTTTACTCAATGTTGGTTTTGACACAAATAACAGGAAGTTCCTAAATCAGTAGTAAATATGTAACTATAGCTTAGATTTGTATGTAAGCTGAAGATGTTTCTTTAACAAATGTATTTTTATAAGATTTTTTCTACTTCTTGAAGGGCATTGTATGGACATCTGAGGTCGACCAAGCTGAGGGATAATTGAATGTTGTAATGATTAGAGGGACTATTTGAAATTCAACATGATTGGAGAGAACATAATTGATACCCTATCTAGACACAACATTTTCTATGTTATAGCATACTTGACGCTGTAATGTCTTCTATAATGAAAAATTAAGCATAAATGATTTTTTTTTAGATATTGGATTAAATAGTGCTATACCTTTTGTGTAGTATTGAATGCATTGCATCCTAACTATATGATACTCATCAAATCAATTTCAATAATGCTAAAATATGTGTCAATTTGAATGCTTTATGTAGTTATTAAACCATATTTTTCTCCTAATTCATCTCAAATCATAATGCAAAATTTGTAGTTTATAAATGTTATGAACATTTAAATTCTTTAATATCTCTTAAAGGGCACGTGTTTGTTAATATTCTAGAGAATCAAATATCTCGACTATGTTCTATGGATTTATTTGTTTTGAATAATTTAATTGTTATTCTGTGATGTGTGTTGATGCAGGTCTTTGACAATGGAATAGCGTAATCTTGGGGTAAATTTCACACTTGTACAGGGTCCACAAAAGGGGTTATACATGCGACTATATCTGATTTGGCTACTTTTAGGTCCTAGAGCAAATAAAAGACCCATAAACTTTAATTATCTCTATCGTTTCCCTAATAAATTGGATAGTTTGTGACAATGGAATAACTTAATCTAGGGGTAAATTTCACACTTATACATGCTCCACAAAAAATAGTTACACATGCAACTATATCTGATTTGGCTGCTTCTAGAGATCAGAGCAAGTAAAAGGCCCATAAACCTTAATTATCCCTATTATTACACCAATAAATTGGGTAGTTTATGCCAAGGGTGGTGGAAACTTTTTATAAAAATAAATATTAATAAAACTTGCAATCAACTATGACATGTCCTAAATGAAATCTTTGAAGGGCCTAGAAACATCTTAACATTACCACAAATTTTAAAAGTAGCCCTATTATTACATATTAGATTGAGTTTTTATATTTTGATGTTAGTGGATAGTTAATGTGATCATTAGAATGGGAAGAAACTTTAATAACTATGAAAATAAAATACGAATTGTTGATTGCTTTTTTGTTTTCATTCATGTGCTTCTTGAATTCTTGATTCCAAGAGCTAGTAACATATCTAGATTTTAAGAGCAATGTCAAACACATTATTTAACATGTGTCTAAGGTAGTCAAATTGTACATTAAAAATAAAATAATAAAATCATGGAGAAAACCTAATTTTCCTTAATGTCATTTGATATGTTACATTATTTTTCTTTTCTTATATATTTTTATAATTTGAAAAAAAATTGGTATCAATGAGATGATGTATACCAATAAAATGTTGTTATTTTGTTGAACTGTATGTTTCCTATACATAGTTTATTATTTTGGTCAATGCACTTGCTTCCATGAATGTTAGAAATATTAAGCCCAAAATTATTTGAATATTAAATGTGGTTTTGGAGATTAATTTAGTAAATGTTAGGTGAACTTGTATAAATTTGAATCATGATACGAGTTATTAATAGCCACTTCATGAAAAACATTTGGTTTCTTCAAATTTATGTAGAACTAAGACTAACAAGTCATGGCCTAAAAAACATTTCATTTAAAACACTTATCACCATTATAAGTGGCTTAAAACAAAATATATATTTTGTGTGACTTTTTTTTTCAAGTGTGGTTGATTGATTCCAGTGGCTTATAAAATATGTATTGAATTTATTTTGTGTAGTTGATCATTTTAGGTTATTTTTGTGACTTATGGTTTATCAAATATTTATATATTCTATTTTAATTTATTTTGTGTGGTTGATATCTTTGACTTATCAAATATATATATATATATATATATATATATATATATATATATATATATATATATTATGTTTGTGGTTAATCAAATATATATGTTTTTGAAAGTGAAATTAACTCTCACTTGATGTGGTTTACTACCTTTACCTATCATTTAACAATATTCAAATGCCATTAACCCCTCTTACCCACCATTCACCTACTATTTGTTGAGATTCAACAAGGTGTGGCCAATTTTAAAGAAAATAATGGTTGCATTGGTACGAGGGCCCATGAGGGGCATTGTCCCTTGATGCCCCAACATCCCCGCGCCGCGCCCCCCTTCCCCTCTCCCCCCAAAGGTAATTATGGAAAACAAGGATATCTATATTTTGGCTAGACTATGTTGTCGCTGATTTGCAGGGTTTGTACTTTTCTATTGGGTGAGAGACTTGCTATATGTGTCATGGTTTGAAGTGGATGCCAGAAATTAAACTCCTCTTGCAATCTAAAGAAATTGTCAGTTCTTCCTTGGGCTCTACTTAATCGGGTGAATGGACGGTTAGCCAGATTGATAATTTAATGAAAGATGGGGATTAAAAATGCTCACAGAAAAGGTTCTAGTCTGTGAAATTTGCTTTTTCCCAGCAGAGTCACCAAAAACTATTGATTAGATTTTATGCATAGCTTAAAGCCTAGGTAGTCATGAGATAAATCTCCTTCACTTAACGGTGAAGCTCCCATGTAAGATGTTTATCTATCAGGGTTGTGAATACTAATAACTAATTTTAGGGGTATTACTTTAATTGCCTCAGCTCATTAACCACAGCTAAGAATTTTGGCAACAAGTAAGCAGCTGTGTTTGGGAATATTGCAGAAAAAGAGAATATATGGCAATGGTTACAGGAAGAGGAAACATGTTAAGCAATAAATAGATTTTAGAGTTTACTACATTCACACAATAATAAATAAACAAGAAAATCATACTTTCAATAAGAAAGAGAAGGAAATTTTTTTATCTCAGATCCAAAATAACACAAAGTTCATCTTGAGATCTTAATAGAATATTTAGTAAAATTTTGTAGACACAAAGTTTGCCAAAAATCTATTTCCCTTTATTCAATCTAGATTAGTTCACAAAATTACATCCAAGAGTTTCAACACAAAGTTTGAAATCTTAAAAATGCACAAGATATTATAGCTTTTACCAAAATGTTCTGATTCTTAGCCCATAGACTTCTTTCTATATTTATAATGTGCAGAAGACATACAAATAGGAAACATTAATTACTTTTATCGTATGTGCAAGATACAAAATTGGAGATAGTTGAGAGTCTTTCTCCTAAATTCCCTCATTATATGGCACAAATGATTTGCAACTTAAAATAGAATCTCCCATTTTGCATATTTGCCACCTATTTTAAAGTAATTGACTTCTTCAAACAACTTGAAGTAATGGCTTTTAAACCAATTACTTAAATTTTTACAACTCAACTTAATTACTCAATTACTTTGTCAGAGAGAAAAAGAGTGAAAAGGGAAATAAGAGAAAGTTAATCCAGCTACACAGCCTCAATTTTGTTCTTATTCTGATATTGGATGTACCTATCAAATATGTATTACACCGCTCTTCCATCAACCTTTGCAATAGCTTTAGTCTCTATTTTGAACTTTAGGGACTCTCTTTCTAGGATCTTTCCTAATGCGTTTACCTTTCTCAAGCTGGGTTCTAATTCCTTGCCATCACCGTGAAGTTTAATCAGTTTTTTAATTGAATTGCAAGTAAAAGGAGTGACAAATTAATCTATCTTTTTTTTGAGAAGCAAAAGTCTTCAAGCGATGATGGAGACTTGTCAAGTGTATAGCTTGTAACATAATAGATACAATTATCTAGCTGCTCCATCACTTTATCAACCTCTTCTTCTAGTAGTTGCATTTCACCTAGAAATTTTTTTAGAGTTTTTGTGCAGAAAGACATGATTATTTTTAGTTGTTTGCCCCTTTTTAATGATTTATCTGGTACAATCTATTATTCAATCAATACTTTCTCAGGGAATGAATTTATTTCAACTAGGGTCTCCAACTGGGATTCAATAATTCTATTTTCATTATCTATTTCCTCCAACTCTCTCAATTGAGTAAACTTACTTTATAGATCACCCAAGCTATCTGGTATTTATTTGTATTTATCTATTATTTTTTGAATGATATGTTATATCAACTTATCAACAGTGTTGTCTTTGTCTCTTATGTCTTCAAATTTTCTGATGACGTGTTCATTGAGTTGTTCTTCTACTAGCACAAGTTGAGATGAATACTGTGCAACCTTTGCCATGATTTCACATAACTTGAAGATTTGCTCATTCAATTTAGCTTTTTTAGCTTTTTCCTTATCTAACTTAGAGAAGAGTGCATCAATTAGAGTCTGGGTATCAAGTTTAAGTCTTTCAATAGTAACTTTTGCCAAAGGGACTCTAGTTACTGTTATGTCTATTGTAGTTAATTCTCCCTTTTGTTTTCCCTCTGCTGGAGTTGAAATTTGAGCAAAATTTTGACCAAAAGGTTCAATGACTAACTTTGAAGTCACTTTGGTAGCTTTTAACCTTTTACCTCTTCCTCCAAGGCTCTTAAGCAATTATAGATCCTCCACTTCCAAGTTTATTACTTCCCTAACCTCTAGAACTATTTGTGAAGCCAACCAAGATGAGAAGTCACTATTTGGGAGGTGAGAAGTGTCAACATGTACCACCATCTTTTGATTGGACCCAGTTGCATCAAAAGTTAACACTATATCGTGGCCTTCTCCTTCTACACCATCTAGAGAAAGTACTTTTAAACTCTTTCATTTTCTCCACCATAAACTGCTTCTTCAACTCTTCATCTGTAGTAGTCTTGCTACCACTTTCTACTCTAGTTTCTTTTTCTGTCAATGCTTCTTTATGGGCATGAGAATCCCCCAAAGATGAAGAAATGGTATCTGAAGGAGGTAAGTATCTAAGTGGTGAGGAAGGAGGGTGAGGTGATGGATCTATTTCTTTTACTGAAGGGAGAGTGAAATATGCTAGCTTTAAAGGTGGAATAATTGTGATCTTTTGTGAATCTTCTAAGGTGGGGTTTACTAGGGATGTTGAAGTGTTATGAGTTGATATAGAAGAAAATTTGTCAACAGGGGGTGCTTGTGAAGCAGATGAAGATTCTTTCCTGCTTGTTGCTTGAGATTTTATATGCACTTTTAACTTTTCTGGTCTCCGGCTACTCTCACCTTCATATTTTCTATTTTTGAAACTCCCCTACCTTATTTGTTGCATTATTGCCTCATCCAAACAATGTCCCTTTTCCTACTACCAATTTGAAGTTTTAATGAGGATGATTGAATTTCTCTCCATAATTATTTTTGAACTAACTTTAATGGTTGGTAGAGGGGCCTTGTATCCTCATATTTGATTGTATGCATCATGTATCACATGGCCATCATTAAGAATATTTTTAGGTATCCTTGCCAAACCAAAATTAATAAATTGTTGTATGGTTAATCTGCTGAAGTCCCTTTTTCTAACTTCAAATACATTCCTGCAGTTCATCCAAAAGTCCTCCAATGCGGGGATGTGCATATATTCTATGGAGATCATCTTTTTTACAATCCCTTTAGGATCAAAGTTCATCCTAGCTTGGAAGTATTCCTTCTCATAATGAAAAAACATTTCCGTTTGAAATTTTTTAGCCTTTTGAATACTCTAACAATTATAATTACCAATTGTGACGGAGAAGTTAACTATTGCCTTATGTTGCTTTGCTTGCAAGTCATGTAATTCTAGCAATTATCTACATAATTCCACTATTAGCCTTTTGTCATTGGGGTATCTTGGTAGCTTAAGTGGTGATCCTAAGAAACTACTAATCCTAAGGTAATTAAAATTAGCAAATTGAATGAAGATGCAACCAAATTGAGAGATAACCTTCCATGCCTCCTTGCATACTCTGCTTGTTTTCAGATCATTGTTTAGCTTACAAATGATTTCATAAAATAAGCCATTTATTATTGCCTTATATTTCTTGAATGTTTTAGGCAATACCAACTGTGGGTAATACTCATACATAGGGTCTATTGCTAACATTCCTCTCCTCTCCAGTTTGAAGAATATTCCTTCTGAGGCTATAACATATACTAGATATGAAGTCATTTTGAAATCAAGCATCTATCTAACTTTGAGCTGTTCACCAATGTTATAACTTATTATTTCATTACAATTGATCATTGCATTGGCTCTATTGACTTCAATTATTATGATGAAGTAATACATCAATGAATACAAGAATTTTGCATTTCTTTCTCTATTTATTTTGCACAACAACTGGATGATGTCATAAACTTCTTGCACAAGATTTGATCATTGAATGGTCTTTAGGAATCTAGATGGCTGCTTAAATTTCTTTAGATAAATTTTATTCAGATATTTATAGATTCAACTGTGCTACTTTCCCATCTATCAATGGGCCTTTGCATGTTGACATCAAGTACTTTGAATTTTGTTGGAATTTTAAGACAGTAGTTGAAGAATTGTGTGTCCAAACTTATCACTATATTGCCTATTATGTCCTTGACTATTTTAGTTAGAGGATTGTAAAATTTGGAACACTCTAAAACAAACTCTAGTAATTGGGTAGTACTTAGAAATGCTACAGCTTGAATGATCCCACCGTTAACCATAACTTGCATAAGGGGTGTCTTGATCACTACCTTGGATCTTTTAATCAATTCTTTTATAGACACATGCCCCATATCGATGTCACTTATTTCAGAAAGTTTAGACACTATACACGATTCCACTAGATATCCTTTGTACTCATATCTCATACTGCTTGGATGTGCTTTTGTCTACGATTTTTCTTTTCCTCTCTTTCTTGAAGCTTTTGTAGTTGCAAGATTGGGATCTTCTTGTGTGAAAATTATTTATCCTAACCTTCTTGCCTCTTCTGTCTCTTAAGATATCTCTTTTATGTGAGACATTTGCCACAACTTCCCTCATAAATATGTGCACCGCTTAAAATGTTCTTAAAAGCAAGAAGAAATTGTGGGAAGAAATCTACTCAAAATTACTCCATAAAGCAGTCCAAGTAAACTTTTATAGGGTGAGTTGATCCAAAGTGACGTGGAGATGACCTGGAATGAATCTTTCATTTTCTCAAGTCATTACTTATATTGTGGGCTTGGATGACTGCCTTGCTTATTTTAGGAAATAAAGTGAAGTTCCCTTATAAACCTGATTTACATTGAGTTATAACAAGTAGGATTTTTAGATAACTTTACTCAATTAAAAAAAGTAAAGTGTCTCAGGAAACCCACTTGGGTTTAAGATGAATAAGATTTTGTATTATTTTAATGATACGAGTGATTTCATGCCTGTGGGTATTTAAAAAATGTGACCCGAGTATCTTTTATGACTTCTTATAGCGAATTTTGAGCAAGTCCGTACATGAAAGCATTAAATCAAAACCAAAAAAATTAAACTACACGAGAAAGAAACAACATGACCCACAATTAACATAAGTCAAAAAAACCAAAAAAAATAATTAAAGGGGTACTCCAAGATTTTTAGGTGAAATCTTGGGGACTCTAGTTAGCTTCGTCTCTGGACATCTTTATTTCTGCCAGAATGAAAGAAGAAAAGATGAGATCCCAACATCTTTGGTTTCAAGTCTTGTCTATTGGGTTCGAGGTCAAGCAAAAGAAACATAAAAATAAAACAAAAATAGAATAAAAATAAATGACTGAGAGTTTTTTGTATGTACACAGGTTTTACCCTGCATTTCAATTCTTGAAAAGTTTCAAATGCTACCCATTGTAGGGCAGCAACAACTCAATTCCATCCTGGTAAGCAAAGATGAAACTATCCATTCCATCAGTCTTCTTGATCATGAAGGGCCCCTTCCATAATGAATCAAAATTTCCATGCATGCCCTATGGTTCATTTCTCTTATCCCACAATAGCACCTAGTATCCAATCTTAAATTTTCTATCTTTGGCCTTTTTGTCAAACACATTCTTGACCTTAGTTTGATGTTCGACCAACATGTCTACTACTTGAGTATGCACCTCTTGAAATTCAGACAAATACATAACCCTTTTATCAAGTGCATCCTAATAGGTAACATCTTTAATGGCTCTGGATAACTACAAAGTAGGTAATTTAAGAGTAATAGGTATTTCAACATCTATCTCATACAACAATTGAAAAGGGGACATACCTATGGCCTTCTTTGGTGTAATCTTGTCAGCCTAGAGTGCATCAAAAAGTTTCTTGCGCCATGTTTTTTGATTTTCTTACACCATCTTACAGATGATTATTATCAGGTTCTTATTGTTGGATTCCACTTGCCCATTTCCTTGAGGGTAATAGTTGGAAGAATGCACCAACTGAACACCATATGTGTATCAAAAGTTGACTAGCTCTTCAGAGGATAGATTCATTAATCACTACTAATTTTTATGGTAATGTTGGTAGCTTTATACGTCTAAAAAACTAATAACAAGCTTGACATTTAGAAACCCAATCTATAGTATCTTGAAAAAGAGTAGGCCAATAATACCTGGCTCAAAGGATCTTATGTGTAGTAACTCTTGCTGAGAAGTGGCTGCCACATGCCTTATCATGAAACTATTTTAACAACTAGTCTTGCTAGGCTTTATCAACACACCAAATAAATACACCATCAATTCCTTTCTTGTAAAATCCATTATCCCAAAGGACAAAGTATTTTGCTTTCAATTTAATGGTACACTTCTCCTTGTGAGTAAGATGATCCGAGCAATCCCCATATGTCATGAAGTAGGCAATTTTGATGTACCATTCATCAACCATAATTACAAAAAGAACTGTGGGTAGGTCTTCATCAACTTCCTCTTGCAGTGTATAATCCTATCTTTTCTCTATCATCAACTGACAAAGACCTCTTTCTCTCACCAGCTTTGTAGGTTTTATGTCTAGGTCCTACTCTTGTACATTGGTTACCCAAGTGCCTTGCAGTAGTCCCAATTCTTGTTGTGTTAGGATGGATTTAACTACAATATCAAGTACATAAATAATTGTATGTGTGGATAGAATGTAGTACCTGAATGCTTTGCATTCCTTGACAACTGTGTAGGCATGTTTCTCCATGGGAGTATATTTCAATTCGTAAGCCTTCAAAGGCATAATCATGAATTCTATAAGAGCTTCAACATTCTCTTCATTTTTATGCATTAGAATGGCTGACATGGTGTGCTCCAAAGAGAAGTAGTAAAGGATGAATTCTTTACTAAAATCTGGTGATATCAGCACTGGATCTTCAACTAAATCTATTTTGATCTTCTCAAAGGCTTTTTTTCCTTCTTTATTCCATTTGAAATCTTGCTTCTTCTTTATCATATCAGAAATGTGGCAAGTGAGTTTAACAAAATCTGGGATAAACCCTCCGAGAAAATTTACCTTGCCAAAAAATGAATGAACTCCCTTTTTAGATGTTGGGAAAGGCAAACTTTGAATAGCCTTAACTCTTTCAGGGTCAATCTTAGTTCCTTCATTTGAGATAATGTGTCCCAGAATCTTTCCCTCAATAACAACAAAAATGGAATTTTTAGGATTGAGAGATATCACATGCTTTCTACATTGAATGAGAACTTCCTCCAAATCAGCTATGTGATTACTCCTTTTCTTGGAAAAAACTGTTAAGTCATCAAGGTATAACATAATACTCTTATCTTCCAGATGAGCAAATTTTAGATCCAACCCTTTGAAAGGTTGCTCCAACATTGATTAGGCCAAATGGCAATTTACGATAGGCAAACATTCCCCATGGTGTGGTGAATGTTGTCTTGTACTGATCTTTTCTTTCCACTTATATTTGATTGTAACCTTAAAAACCATCTAACATAGATAGCATTTATGAGCTAATAACTACCTGCAAGGCATGATCCATGATGGGAAGAGGGTAGTTATCCTTCAAAGAGGTTTGATTCAGATTACAGAAGTTCACACACTATCATATTTCACCATTCTTCTTTCTCACAAGTATAATATTAGCCAACCATTCTGAATGATGAATGGGGTAATAATTCTTACATCTAACAACTTTTTTACTTCAGCATAGATTGTACTTGAGATGGTTGGATTGTGATGTCAGAGCTTTTGTTTGAAAGACTTTAGTCTTGGTTGCAAAGGAATATAGTGTTGCAGTGCTTTTGGCAGATATGTCTTCAAGTCTTTGTAGGACCATGCAAAGACATCCATATATTTTTAAGAAGCTCTATGAATGCTTCATGTTCTTGTTTATAACAACACTTCCCAAGATTCACAATCTTGGGTTCATTTTTTATATGCAAATTTATTCGCTGCACCTCCGAAGAAGAGCTCTCACCATATTCTTTATTTCTTTTCAAAAATTCATCATGCTTGTCAAAAATTTCTTCTAAAGAAACTAAACCTTTAGGAATTTTATTACCCTTCAGCTATATGATTTCTTTCTTCTCATCATGCTCAGGATCAGTTTCATCTATCGTAGTTTGTCATGGAGGTGATTTGCTTCCTTCAAAATACAACTCATCAAAGTTGTTTTACTGCTCTAGGAATGAAGTTATTTGCTTGTCATCATTAAAAATCTGCCATTGTTTTGCATTTTCAGGGACTTTGGGTGGTAGACCATTTCTACTTTATAATTACCTTATTGGAAAATAGAAGCACGATGATTTGGATTTAATAGAGCAATGGTAATTACCAAAGAATCAACCGTAGAGTTTGGATCTCTTGAAATGAAGTTGATGGAAAAGGATGCAAAGTCAAGTGTAACAGAAAAAACTCTATCTCTATAGTGTCTAAACATATCTCTTTTTACTTGGTACTATCCTCAAACTTGTTTCATAATAAGTTCAACATCTCCTTGTGATTTAAGGAGTTTTACTCCTTTCTTTTTAGCTTGCTCCATTCCTAACAGTCAAGCTTCATACTCTATTGTATTATTAGTATTTTCAAACATTAACTTGTAAGAGTATGGGTATACCTTCCCTTCTAGAGATATCAAAATAATACCTACTTCTAATCCAAAGGAGAAACAACTACCATCAAACTCAAGAGTCCAAACTTCTTTTACTAGTTCTAGCTGAATTTCTGGTTCTGGATCCTCTTTGTTCATTTCCAAATAATAAATCCCGTGATCTGAATCTTGGAAAAGAATTTGAGACCTTGGATCTTTAGATTTTGTGACAGTGTATTTTGACTTCTTTTTAGGTTCAAACTTTTGGTTAACTCCTTTGATTGGAATGTGAACACATGACCAATCCATCTTTACTTCTCCCATTTTTTCGCAAAAGTTTCTACTCAGTAACATTCCATAAGAGATAGGAATATCTGCAACTAATATTGTCATCTTTAATCTTTTGTCAAGAAAAATTACCAAAATAAATTATGCATCCTTAATTTGTTCGATTAAAGGGACTTGTCTCTCCATGGAATATCATCTCCCTATTGTCTTCATCAAAGTAAGCCTAAGAGCATCTGCAACTTTAGCTATCATGACATTATCAAAAGCTCTTGAATCTAAGATGCAGTTACTTAGTTTGAAACCATTAAATAACAGAGAAACATAAAATGTTTCAACTCTTTCAGAAGATGTGAGAGTGAAAATGGTAGTGTTATTCTGGGAAGAAGTATCTTTGGGGTTAGGCATAATACATTTTGTTGAGTTTTTAGGTGTAGAATTTGATCCATCACTTTGCACATACTTAACTAACCTATTCAGTTGATTAAGAAAGGCTCTTAAGTACTCAACTTCTGACATTTGGATTCTAGTTTCTTTAATATGATCAACAATGTCAAAAGGAGCAGATGCATTTTCAGATGTTTTAGCAGAAGGTTTGTGAGGTTGAAATGAAGAGGAACTTACTTGTTTATCTTTCGAGGCTAGAGAAGAAGGTAAAGGACTACCTCTTTTGACAATGATAATGTCTGATCTAGGATTATTCTTCTCTCTTCTTTGTTTGTTGCTAGATGTTTCACCACTTTGTCGAGCTTGCAATCTTATAAATACTATAAAAGTATGACTATGATCTTATTCAAAATCTTCTTTATAGTTATTTTATAATTTATAGTCTAGGTAACCAATTTTGGAGTCACCAGTAGGGTCTACAAAATCATCATTCTTAGTTTGATCAATAATGACTTCTTGGCCTTCTTCATTCATCTCAACATTGTTCCTTGGCACAACTTCAATTATCAGTTTTTGAGGAGCAATAGTGATATGGCCTCTATTGTTAAAGTTTAAAGGAGGAGAAATGTTGTTACTTTGTTCCATCTGCTTCTTCATCTGTGACATATCATTCATCAATCTTTGTAGCAACGAATCAACAGTACTGTTTGAAGAGGAACCTTCAACCTTAGAAGTTGTATTTTTGATTTTTCCTACCATAATGAGATCATCTTGTATTTCAAAAGCCATATTTTGAGCTGCAACCAAGTTAGTAGGACATGCTCTGCGTAGCTGATAACCAACATTAGGTAATAAATCATTAATGAAAAATACCTTTTGATTTTCATCACTTAAGGAAGCAGTAGCGAGAATCTTATAAAGAATCCTTTGAAATTTTACAATGAAATCCCGCATGTGCTCATGTGGCTTCTTCTTTAGCTAAGTTAGATGAGTAATCAATATATTTGAATCTTCATCTGGATTGAATCTTTTTAGGAACACATCTCATAAGGTGGCCCAACAATTATGGTGCCAGGAGCCAGACTGTAAAACCATTCAATTCCTAAGTCATGTAGGGTCTCTATGAAGAGCCTGATGGATACATCTTCATATTCAATAGCAAGTACCTCACAAGATATGAAAAATGTGACTAAGTGATCATTTGGATTTTGCTTACCATCTCCATAAAACTTGGAAAATTCTTCCTAGATCCCTTCAGGATGGATACATCTTCATATTCAATAGCAAGTACCTCACAAGATATGAAAAATGTGACTAAGTGATCATTTGGATTTTGCTTACCATCTCCATAAAACTTGGAAAATTCTTCCTAGATCCCTTCAGCAAGTCATGAAGAGGAGGTGTCAAATTCCGCATGTGCTCATGTGGCTTCTTCTTTAGCTAAGTTAGATGAGTAATTAATATATTTGAATCTTCATCTGGATTGAATCTTTTTAGGAACGCATCTCATAAGGTGGCCCAACAATTATGGTGCCAGGAGCCAGACTGTAAAACCATTCAATTCCTAAGTCATGTAGGGTCTCTATGAAGAGCCTGATGGATACATCTTCATATTCAATAGCAAGTACCTCACAAGATATGAAAAATGTGACTAAGTGATCATTTGGATTTTGCTTACCATCTCCATAAAACTTGGAAAATTCTTCCTAGATCCCTTCAGCAAGTCATGAAGAGGAGGTGTCAAATTCAAAGGTCCAAAGGTTGCACCCCATGGCACGAGTAGGACATAAGGAAGTTGTTGTTGTTACTATTGCATCCTGAAACATCTTTGAGAATAAACTGAATGAATAATCTTAGCCATTGGACTATGCTATAGCTAATTTGTAGGAGTTTCACTCTTTTATTGGGTGAGAGACTTGCTCTACGTATCCTGGTTTTAGGTGGATGCCAGAAATTAAACTGCTCTTATAATCTAAAGAAAGTATCAGTTCTTCCTTGGGATCTACTTGATTGGGTGAATAGAAAGTCATCTAGATTGATAATCTAATGAAATATGGCGATTAAAAATGCTCAGAGAAAAGGTTTTGGTCTGTGAAATTTGCTTTTCCCTAGAGGAGTCACCAAAAATGGTTGGTTAGATTTTATGCATAGCTTAAAACCTAGGCAGTCATGAGATAAATCTCCTTCATTTAACAGTGAAGCTCACGTGTAAGATGTTTATCTATCAATTGTGAATACTAATAACTAATTTTGGGGGTATTACTTTAATCACCTCAGCTCATGAATCATAGCTAGGTAATTTGAAAACAAGTAAATAATTGTGTTTAGGAATGTTGCAAAAAAGGGGAATATATAGTAATGGTTATAGAAAGAGGAAACATGCTTAAAAATAAATAGATTTCAGAGTTTACTGCATCCACACAATCATAAATAAATAAGAAAATCACACTTTCAGCAAGAAAGAGAATGAATAAATTATACCTTAGACCCAAAATAACACAAAGTTCATCTTGAGATCCTAATATAATATTCAACGAAATTTCATAGACACAAAGTTCCCCAAAATTCTGCTTCCCTTTATTCAATCTAGACTAGTTCACAAAATCACATCCAAGAATTTCAACATAAAGTTTGAAATCTTAAAAATGCACAAGTTACAATACCTTTTGCCAAAATGTTCTGATCCTTAGCCTGTAGGCTTCTTCCTATATTTATAATGTCCAGAAGACAAATACAAATAAGAAACATTAATTACTTTTCCCGTATATGCAAGCTATAAAACTGGAGACAGTTGAGAGTCTTTCTCCTAAATTCCCTCATTGTATGGCATAGATGATTTTCAAATTAAAATAGAATCTCCCATTTTACATGTCTACCACCTATTTCTAAGTAATTGAATTATTCAAACAACTTGAAGTAATGAATTTTAAATCAATTACTTAAGTTTTTACAGCTCAACTTAATTACTCAATTACTTTGTCGGAGAGAAAAAAAGGAAAGAAGAGAAAGTTAATCCAGTTGTATGGCCTCAATCTTGTTCTTATTCTGATATTGGATGTACCTATCAAATATGTATTACACCGCTCCTCCATAAACCTTTGTAATAGCTTCAATATCTATTTTGAACCTTAGGGACTCTCTTTCTAAGATCTTACCGAATGTGTTTACCTTTGTCAACCTGGGTTCTAATTCCTTGACATCACCATGAAGTTTAATCAGCTTCTCAATTGAATTTCAAGTAAAAGGAGTGACAAATTCATCTATCTTTTTTTGGAGAAGCATAAGGAAGTATTCAAAGGATGCTGGAGGCTTGTCAAGTGTATAGCTTGTAGCATAATAGATACAATTATCCAGCTGCTCCATCACTTTATCAACCTTTTCTTTTAGTAGCTGTATTTCACCCATAATGTTTTTTAGAGTTTTTGTGTGGAAAGACATGATTATTTCTAGTTGCTTGCCCCTTTGTACTAGTTTATCTAGTACAATATGTTTTTCAATCAATACTTTCTCAGGCAATGAATTTATTTCAACTAGGGTCTCCAACTGGGATTTAGTAATTCTATTTTCATTCTCTATTTCCTCCATCAACTCCCTCAATTGAGTAAACTTACTTTGTAGATCATCCAAGCTATCTGGTAGTTTTTTGTATTTCTTTGTTGATTTTTAAATGATCTTCTCTATCCACTCATCAACAACCCTTGCTTTGTTTCCTATGTCTTTAAATTCTTTGATGATGTGCTCATTGAGTTGTTCTTCTACTAGTATGCTCTGAGATGAATACTATGCAACCTTTGTAATGATCTTACATATCTTGGAGATTTGCTCTTTAAATTTATCTTTTAAAACTTTTTCTTTATCTATCTTAGAGAATAGTGCATCAATTAGATTTTGGGTATCATGTTTCAATCCTTCAGTAGTAACTTTTCCCAGAGGGACTCTAGTTACTATTATGTCTGTTGCAGTCAATTATCCCTTTTGTTTTCCCTCTGCTAGAGTTGACATTTGAGAAAAATTTTGACAAAAAGGTTTGATGACTAATTTTTGAGTCACTTTGGCAGCTTTTGACCTTTTACCTCTTCCTCCAAGGCTCTTGAGCAGTTGTAGATCCTCCTCTTCTATGTTTATTACATCCCTAGCCTCTGGAACTACTTATGAAGCCAACCAAGATGAAAAGTCACTATTTGGGGGGTGAGAAGTGTCGGCATGTACCACCATCTCTTGATTGGACCTTGTTGCATTAGAAGTTAACACTATATCATGGTCTTCTCCTTCTGCACCATCTAGAGAAAGTACTCTTTCAAACTATGTCATTTTCTCCACCATTAACTACTTCCTCAACTCTTCATTTGTATTAGTCTTGCTATCTCTTTCTACTCCAGTTGCCTTTTTTGTGAATGCTTATTTATGGGCATGAGAATCCCCTAAAGATGAAGAAATGGTATCTAAAGGAGGAGGTAAGTATGTGAGTGGTGAGAAAGGAGGGTGAGGTGATGGATCTATTTCTTTTATTGAAGGAGAGTGAAAGATGCTAGATTTAAAGGTGGAATAATTGTGATCTTTTGTGAATCTTCTAAGGTGGGGTTTACTGAGGATGTTGAAGTGCTATGAGTTGATATAGAAGTGATTTTGTCAATAAGGGGTGATTGTGAAGTAGATAAAGATTCTCTCCCGCTTGTTGCTTGATATTTTTATGCACTTTTAACTTTTCTGATCTCTAACTTCTCTCACCTTCATCTTTTGTCTTTATGAAACTCCCCTACCTTATTTGTTGCATTATTGCCTCATCCATGTCTCTTTTCCTGCAAGCAATTTGAAGTATTAATGAGGATGATTGAAGTTCTCTCCACAATTGTTTTTGAACTAACTTTAGTGGTTGGTAGAGGGGCCTTATCTCCTATTTGATTATATGTATCAAGTATCACATGGCCATCATCAAGAAGATTTTTAGGTATCCTTGCCAAACCAAAATTAACAATTTATTGTACTGTTAATCTATTGAAGGCCCTTCTTCTAACTTCAAATTCATTCCTGCAGTTCATCCAAAAGTCCTCCAATGTGGGGATGTGCATATATTCTATGGAGATCATCTTTTTTGCAATCCTTTTAGGATCAAAGTTCATCCTAGATTGGATGTATCCCTGCTCAAAATGAAGAAACACTTCTATTTGAACATTCTTGGCCTTTTTAATACTCTAATAATTATAATTACCAATTCTGATGGGGAAGTTAACTGCTGCCTTGTGTTGCTTTGCTTGAAAGTCATGTAGTTCTACCAATTATATGCATAATTTCATTATTACCCATTTGTCATTGGGGTATCTTGGTAGCTTCACTGGTGATCCTGAGAAACTACTAATCTTGAGGTAAGTGAAATCATCAAATTAAATGAAGATGTAGCCAAATTGAAAGATAACCTCCCATGCCTCCTTGCTTACTCTGCTTGTTTTCAGATCATTGTCTAGCTTACAAATGATTTCATAAAAGAAGCCATCAGTTACTATCTTATATTTATTGAAGTATTCAGGAAATACCGGCTATGGGTAATACTTGTAGATAGGGTATGTTGCTAACATTCCTCTTCTGTCTAGTTTGGAGAATATTCCTTTTGAGGCTACAACATATACTAGATATGAATTCATTTTGAAATCAAGTGTCTATCTAACCTTATTGACCTGTTCACCAATGCTATTACTTATTATTTCAACTCAGTTGATCATTGAATTGACTCTAAATAAGGTGGATCTTGGTTGGCATGGGGTTGTTCTTCCATCTTCTCATGATTGGGATCGTCCTCCTTACTTGATTCAATATCTCTATAAATACACCAAGCTTCTCAATGAGAATACCCATGATAGACTACAACCGATCAAGCTTGATCATAGAAAGAGAAATTCTAGCCACTCCTTCAATCTTATGAAATTTATCTTCTACTATATAGCCATTTTCTTCATTAGAATGAACCATAATTCTAATCCCATACTTCCACATTGTTGTGGAAATTACTTCTTCAAATAGAACTAGGATAGTGTGACCACTTGTTCCTCTTATTCTCATGACAAACATATATTACAATGTAGTGACTGACATAAAACCACACAAAATGACACTAATACTAAATTAATTGTGATACCAATGTGATTCATAAACTAAATGGATATTCCACATTAAGATTCATCAACACAGATCATGTACTCCTAGTTCAACATATGATTAATAGAAGAGTGTTTTAGACTAATTTCAATGCTAAAATAGAGATAAATAAGTGTTAGAAATGAAATGTACAATATATTGAATATATAAATGGAAGCTTGAGAGAAGCCAAAACATAAAATGAGAACACTATATGACCTGGAGAAACCTAGTGTGGAAAAAAATCTAGTGGGTGAGGCAATTGCACTTCTCTTGTACTATTTAATTCAACAATTGTACAAGTTACGACCAAAAATGGTCTTCATGGATAGATATTTCATTATTAAACTATACAAATCTTGCATACATGATTATTTTTTAATTCTTAGACACTTCATGCAATGATCTAACATAACTAGAATAACCATTCAAGACTAGGATACAATGAGACAACATTAACCAAACTTGCAAACTACAATGTCAATCCAACTTCAAAACTTGTCATCGAATTCTTTGATGCTCTATCATTTCAAAATAGATTGTATTTATGCTTTTTCACCTTGGAACCCACCAAAGACTTCAAACATTCATCACCAAAAAGAAGAAGCATTTGAAACCACTCCTTTACCCATGTTTTATTCAATGGTGAAACCCTTAGATTCAAAGGCTAAAAGTTACTAACTTCATCAATACAATATGCCTTTTACCATATCAACATGGATTATACTACTACAACTTAACTGAATTGTTAAATTTTACATGAATAAGCTTGAGGAAATGTCTTACATAGTGATTTACATGCAAGATTTACATAATTAAGTATAGTGGAAATGAACTAAATAAAATATCTAGTAAAGTAGATCCATATTTTGGATCAGGAATCAAGGTCAACACTAACATGATCAACTATAAATAACATCATGAGTAGACAAATCACCATCTTAAAGATTAGATTGGACTCTCTTGTAGGATTTGGACAACAAACGAACCTTACATCACTATATAGAAGGATTATAAATTCTATTGGTGGATATCATAGATAAAAATGATTGAATGATGAGTAAGTTGATCATTTTTATGATATAAAAAGATGTAGGTGAAAGCAATGGGTAGAGGGATGACCTCGACGTGCACAATGAGAACAAGTTTGGACTTAACTAGATTTAGTAAAAGATGATTTTGGTTAACTTGATAACTTTGAGGTTTGGATTTCACGTGATTGACCAATAGGTGAAGACTCAACATGACATTTATTTATAAGGCATCTGATTATAAACCCCAGAGTAACATGATGTTTATTGAGTTTCATTATCTTTTAGATTCACACAACAGGTGTAGATTTGACAATAGGAGTACAAACATGTATTTTATACATAATTAGTATATACCTCATTTGATTAACCTCAAGTTTATAAATAATATATTTAATATATTTTAGCTTGACATTCAACACAATAGGATTTGGGGTACTTGTATATGGTATAATAGGTTTGACTAATGCCTCGAAAATAGATTTGATAACTAGTTTGACAACCTATTTTTTTTGTGTATCTAATTTTATCTGCAACCTATAAATCCATTTTCAATAAACATAGTGATAATGATAAAAAAGCATAAATAATGACTTAAACTAGACTCAACATTCTTCAATTAACGTAGCTTTGTGTAAATTTCAAAGTATAATGTAAAGGGACAAAATTTTATCTATGTAATGTGTGGAATCCATGACATATATGAAAAAATAGATTAAAAAAAATAATTATTAACACAATCCATGTCAAGCTCAACCAATAATGTTGGAAAAATAAAATACTTGGTTTGCTAGGTCTTTGAACTTGAACCACATTTAAACAAGTCAATTGATAAATGTTTGAGTCTTTATTTCTTCATAATATGATAATACATTCTTATTTATCATTTATGCAATCAATTTTTCAACATATAATCAAAAGATGAATAAAGGCCAAAACATGCATTTACAAGCATCAAACACAAAAAGGACAAAAGCAATGTCAATCTAAATCCTTTTTCTAGAACATACAATTGAGATGACTTCTAGTTAATGATTTTATTTTTAGATATAGCCATTAATTAATGCATCATGAGTCTACTATTTTCTTAGCAATTTAGAATCTAGAAGGGAAACATAACATTTGGTAATATTTATCTTTTATTATACCATTCGTCTAGGGATACCACCTTACAGATGTCAAGAAAATAACCCATAGTCCATGTTTAGAGTCATACAATTATAATAGGAACACATTATTTTAGATAAGCTAACCATACATTACTCATAATAACTTCTCCCTATATCTCATGCCTTCAATATATTCATTCTTAAAAAATAATTTTGCATGTATGGGCTAAATTTATGGCCATATGATCATATTTCCTCTCTTTTTCCATAAAGTACAATTAACATTTTTGGTCAACTGAATTAGATGCAAGGTGAAATTTTGGCCATATATCAAAGTTTTATAAATTTTTAGACCTTATTGTTCAATCATTTGATTTTTAGAGGTGTTTTACTCATGAAACCCTTACTTCATATTTACTCAAAATTTTTGCAGGTCGAGAACTAATTATTGATAGTTTAAAGAGCCCATTGGGATTTTATATGATCTAACACATGTATATTGGTCTTAACAAACCTATTCAACTATTTCAATACTCCAGTTGAGTTCATATAATAGTTTGCACATGTAAATAAGCCTATAAAATAATTGTAATAGTAAAAATATAGAATTCCTAAGGGTTTCATGAATATAACTGAGATTTAAGCTTTAAGTCAATATGAAAGGATTATAATAATATTATAAAAGGATAATACAATATAAAACAAGCAATTGGACTCAAAAATATTTATTATATGCAACAAGAAAACATTTACATAGTCCTCCTCAATTGAGACAAACCTACAACATATGCTCTAACCTCTTCAAAAATGATTTTTTCAATCCTTTTAGCTCTTTGGTTGGTATTGTATAGTAATTCTTCATTAGGAGTGAGGATTATCAATTTTTTATATTCTAAACCAAGATTGGTAATTTACTAAACTTGCTCATATTCTCTCTTACTCATTCAAATTAAACTTACTAGACTAACCTAGTTTATAGGTCTTAATAATTACCTAAGAGTATTGTGAACATAGATTCTACATGTATCTAGTGATACTCTTGCATCACCTTTAATATCCTCCAACATACCCCTTTTGTCATTCACTCTTCACACTCTCTCACTATACATTCCTTAGGCTTGGTTATGCCTAGATGCCTTCCTCTTATTTAATACTTTCAATAACACGTCCTCTAGCTCTTATATCCACCTATCCAACCTTCATTCAAACCACTCAATCTAATTTCAAAGGCCTCCACACTCCTTTACACTTTCTTGCACTTTTTCCCTTTAAGGGCTATTTGGCCTAATAAGCCTAATACATATTCTTGAGACTAGTTTTTAGCCCTTCAACACCTCACTGTTGACGTAATTTAACTCCCCATTGAGGTCTCTAGGCCCAAATCAATGCACATCAATAGTTCTATTTCTTTCTAGGCCTATCCCTTAAGGGTGTTAGGCCTCCTACAACTGATCTTTAACAACTGATCTTTTATGATATCACAAACCTATTCTAGCCTCTAAATCACCCTGAATACTGAAGAGAGAGCATTACAAGAGGTGAAAAAACAATTAATTTCCATTCAACTATACAATGATTAATAATAAATTCAAGCAGAAAATATTAGTTCCAAGTAAAGTGCCAATATGCAAATACCTCATCTTGATCGAAACTAGCATTGAAAACAAATCTGAGGGGGGTAGATAACATCTCAAACTAGGTTTTTGGTCTCCCATTAGGCTCGATCAACAAGCTAACCACCCATTCTAACCTCAAGTATGCCCTTCCCAATATGATAAAAATGCAATTTTTAGCCTAAGTTCAAACATGTGTAAAATAAAACTTGTAAGTCATTTATGCAAACTATCAGATCCTTCCTCTACCTCTTTAAGTCCTCTAATCACACCTCAAAGCACTCAGATGGAACCCTTGAGAATAATTCATTGGACAAGTTGCAATAGCGGGTCCAAAAATGTAACTTTTTGAAATTGAATAGGCAACTTCTTGAGCTCCAACTGCCATTTCTACCTCCGAGATCTCCATTTCATATAGGCCAAGTCAAAGGTTTTCCCCTTAGACTTAGGGTTAACTTAGGACCCTAATTGACAAAGCAATTATCTAGTGATTAACATCAACATGTATGTGAATTATACCTTCTTGGACATAACTACCTAGTGGTTGCATTTACAATACATTAGATTAAAACTAACCCCATTATTATCACTTCAACATAAAATCTTTTGTGTCATGGTCAAAGTAGATATTATTGTACAACCCTTGTACACTAGAGTGTACATTGCCCACCTAACAAGTAAAATTCCCAAAAAAATCTTAGATCCCATGATCTTTCTCACAAACAAAGATAAGCATACTATCTTAAACAAAAGACTAAGGAATTTATGTAAGTAAAATGAACTTTCTTTCTACAATTGAATTTCAGTGGACTAAATGGTTTCAATCATAATTGACATGACATATAACCAATAGAATAATTAACATGAGTAAATTTGAGACATTTGTTGATATCCCTTCAATATATAAGCTCCTTCAAAGGATTCGTGTCGAGATTTGTCTAAAACCATTCAAAGTTTACTGCCCTTCAATTACAAACTATCTTATTTTTATCTTTAGTGGGTATGTTGAGGAATTGGTTCCAATGCTTAGTCACTAAAAAATATACTTAAGAAATTTTGGGTGAGACCATGTTAACAAGCATTTTAGTTTGTGAATTTTATCTGAATTAAAATACCTATATATAGGGATGGCTCACAATTTAAATGGATCAATACATCTAGAGCTAGGCATGTTTTGTACATAATTGAGTATGATAACTTGTTACAATCATAAGAAAGAATGAACTTATAAAATATTTCTAAAGTGTCAGAACATTTAAGTTGTTTATCTAAAGAATTATATTGATTGCTATTAATTTAAAAAAAAAGTGTTGTGACTAAGTTGAGGAGAAAAATAATGGGGAATTTGGGGCTGGGAAGATAATGTTCTTGTGTCATATGTTCCACAACATATTCTAAAGGGGTAGTAACAACATAAGAAATGATCACCAATTAATGTACTTTTCTTAAACGCTTTCTATGATGGCATATTGTACCTCATTATGCATGCACCAATATGGGATGTCATGGGAGGAGGGCCCACTTGTAGAATTCCATCAATGAGCTTAATTAGCTGATTTATAGGAGGTTTGAAGTATGATTTCTAGTACATGCACCAGATTGTAATTATAATAGCCATATCTACCTTGTTTCAATAAATTTTTCCTTTCATTTTTATATCAACAATGCCTTATAGATGAACCCTCTCCTATTTTTTAATGCAAGAATTTGGTTGGGTGCACACACCCATGTAACTTTGATTTATCATAAAATGTTAACTGCCATCCCATATAAGTTAATGATTTATTTTAGAATTTGATGAAAATAATATCACAATATTTTTAATGAAAAGATTTTGGAGATGATTGGATAGGATAGGAAACAAATAGACATTTTGGATCTCCTTTGAGATTCATCATCAAAATGAAAATGATGAGAAGATTACAGATGAAGAGCTCCTTAAGTAGATAACTTCACCTCAAGCTCACATAAATTATTTGTGAAATTATCTCGGTTGCGATAGAATTCAATATGAATGAACATCTTCCTTTCCTTGAGCTCACTAATAGAGAGCAATGATGGATATTTGGCAAGGTGATTGTATAGGAAATAAATTAATATGTATCTTTATTTACCCTTAAAACCTTAGCCACCTAGGCCCTAAGGATTTTAGATGATGAGCATTTCCAACAAGAAGGAACATTTTTCTAAAGTTTTTAAAGATAATGATGGTTACAAAGATGGAAAAATCACCATGGCATATCAAAAAGAAAGGAAGCATTCAATACAAAATTAGGTGACCAATCTCAATATTTCTAGCCTCACATTAAAGGATTATCAAATAAAATCTCCAGATTTTTTACAAAAGGGGAAAGTCAAGACCACACATTTCCCCCTCAAAACTATAAAAAAGGTCTTAAAATCAACTAAAGATAAAGTTAATTCTGAATAGAGTAGTGACATCTATTTCTTTAATTACTCCTATGATCGATCATATATAGGTGAATTTCAAGGAGATTTATTCACATTAGATTACATGAGCATGTTGTGGATATTTGTGTCACTAATCAAATCAACATCAATAAATCATTCTTCTTAAACTAAACACAAGATTTTGTATTGGAGAGGCAAATGTTTTAGCTAAGGAGAGTCATTTCATGAAGTTTTGACTTAACAAAGCATTATAATTGTGAAACATCCCTACAAGTTAAACATGGATGAGATTTTTTGCTTGGGGTAAGCTTGGAGACCCATTGTTCCAAAACTTAAAATAGGGTCGGGCATGAGTTCTTAGAGCTTTTACAAATTAATTATTTTTTATAATGATTAATTAATAATTTTCATTACTATAAATACACTCATTTGATTTTACATCCCTAATCATGGTTAATATCATTAATTATTGTCACTTAATGTTGAGTTTAATTATTGGCATTAATTAGTAGTTGTAATGGGTTTTCTACTAGTATTTTGTAATAGACTTATCTATATAAGGAACCATGTATCTGTAATATTTTTATCATTTTAATATTGATGCTAGATCCCATAAGAGATCTGAAATGTTGATTTGTTTCAGGGTTTACATAGTTATCTCATAAATATTTTCTTTAAAAATCTCATAGACGATGGAAGCTTATAAACTTTAATATTATAAAGGCTAGAGTTCCCATCTTTTTATTAAAAACTTAAAATATTTAATATTATTAGTCCTTATTGCAATAGGTATTATTGTAATCCCTGATTGTTTATTCCTTTACAGAGGAAAGCTCATAAGAAGGTGACCAAGGCACATGAGAAATATGACTGTGAGGTGCATGCATGAAGAATGACATAGTGAAGTATATCAAGAATTTAGGTAAAATAAAAGGAGAATCCAAGATATGATAAGGTAAGAGAACACCATTTAATGGTATTTTGGTGAAGAAGTTAGAGAAAATAAATAAACTATGCATTTCCTTTAGGCTGTCTTCTGGTTTTTTGACATCTCTATTTTTAAACTTGAGTTCTATGCTTTTGTTTTCACATGATGAAACCCTTATTAGTCAAATTCAATTGCCCAACATAAAATCAATAAAATTAAACAAATTTAATTACAACAACTGATGGACCTCATTAATCAAATTCAATTGTGTAGTAAAAGGGAGGAAGTCAAAATAATTGTCAAGAAGCTATGTGATATTGTTGTAGAGCTTGCGGCTTCGATCATGGAGGAAGCTCTGTGATATTATCGTAGAGCTTGTGGCTTCCATCATTTATTTTTCTCTATTTGAGGTCCTATGAGGATCCATCTTTCTTAATATGGAATCTGATTATTTATTCAATAATTTTATCTTCAACATTAAAATATACCCACCCTTATATTTAAGATGTAAAAATTTCATTGGTTATCTTGCAATTGTACATAAACACATTTTAATTTTGATATGCCAGCACTAAGTAAAAAAATTAAAAAATACATAATGTAAAGCGAAATAGTCCTTTTGGACTCAACCCAGTTGTAGCCTCTAATGCTTGAATTATGTCAATGGGAGCTAAAACTAATTTTGTCTAGATGATGGAGTCACCATAAGACAGGGAACTATTCGAAGACCTATTGCCTATTTTGATGCAAACCCTGACCGAGGCCCTCTACCACAACAAGGAGGCCACTACCCAAGAGGCCCGTGAGGCCACTAATTTTATCTTTGTTGTTTGCTATGTAGGGTGTTAAATAATTACACTTCCCATCCAAATATCAACTAAAAATATCATCATGAATATGAAGGAGAGTGCAAAGCCTCTGTAATTCATTGTTAAAAAAAGAGATTACCAAGTTGGGTATTATTTAAAAATCTTAGCATTAGTTTGGCCTTCTAGTTTCTATGGTTATATTAGATTGAAATAGAATGGCCAAGCCAATTACATGCCTTTAAAAATTAATGTGCAAGAGCATCTTACCTATAATCAATTTAGTTAAATAACATATCAAAAAGTCTAAATATATCAAACTATCATAAATAGCACAATTGTCCATAGCCACATTTCCCTGAGCCACCCTCACTTGGATAAGAGGTGACTTTGTTATATATTAGTCTTGAGAATTAATGTTTGATTATCTTTTCTATATTGGATTATGCCTTAGGAGGCCAAAAAACTAAGTATCAAAAAGTAAAAAAAAAAAAATATAATTCTAAAAGAGGCCATGCAAGGTCCTCAAATAATGAAAGCAACTAGAGTAAAACAAAACTCAAAAATATGACTAAGCATCTAGCATAGTACTGTCTACGTTCAAGCTTCCTTTAGATTTAGTAAAATGATCATCAACACCCATTTTCATTTGATTCTTTTTCAATATTTATATTAATATTTATTACCATAGTTTTACAATATGTATCTATTATTAAGTTATGTTCCTAGTCTTTTGGCATAGATGAGGCCATAAGGATCTAAAACTAGTCAAAAGGGGTATCTTTCTATAGCTATAGAGGCATGATCAAATATTTTCATTTTCTGATCAAACATTCTGAAGTTATCTAAAATTTGATATGACATCCATAAATTTGAGTGGAAACAAAAAATATAAAATCTCAAGTTTTTTAACATGTAACAACTTTAGTGTGCTCAGACACCTATTTCTTGCTCTGATACTAGCAATATATTCCTTGGATCACATCTTATTAAACATCTGGTGGTGATACTCTAGATTACAATAATGTTATTGGTACATTACTTGATTTAAGGGGATATGAATTTATGAAGTCCCTTTTTCTTTACTCAATGTTGGTTTTAACACAAACAACAAGAAGATCCTAAATCAGTACTAAATATGTAACTATAGCTTGGATTTGTATATAAGCTGCAGATGTTTCTTTAATAAATGTAGTTTTATAAGATTTTTCTTATTGCTTAAAGGACATTATACGGACATCTGAGGTAGACCCAACTGAGGCATTATTTAATGTTGCAATGATTAGAGGGACTCTTTAAAATTCAACATGATTAGAGAGGACATAATTGATATCCTATCTAGACACAGTGTTTTCTATGTTATAACATACTTGAGGCTGGAATGTCTTCTATAATGAAAAATTAAGCAAACATAATTTATTTTAGATATTGGATTAAATAGTGTTATACTTGTTGTGTAGTATTGAATTCATCACATGCTAACTATATGATAATGATCAAATCAATTTCAATAAAGTTGAAATATGTGTCAATTTGAATGCTTTATGGAGTTATTAAACCATATTTTTCTCCTAATTTGGCTCAAATCATAATGCAAAATTTATAGATTACAGCTATTACGAACATTTAAAGTCTTCAATATCTTTTAAAGGGCACGTGTTTTTTAATATTCTAGAGAATCAATTATCTTGATTATGTTCCATGTATTTATTTGTTTCAAACAATTTAATTGTTATTCTATGATGTGTGTTGATGCATCTATTTTAACAATGGAATACCATAACCTTGGGGTAAATATCACACTTGTACAGGCTCCACAAAAGGGGTTACACATGTGACTATATCTGATTTGGTTGTTTTTAGGTATTAGAGTAAGTAAAAGGCCCATAAAATTTAATTATCTTTATCATTGCCCTAATAAATTGGATAGTTTGTGACAATGGAATAGCTTAATCTAGGGGTAAATTTCACACTTGTAGAGGCTCCACAAAAAATAGTTACACATGCAACTATATCTAATTTGGCTGCTTTTAGAGATTAGAGCAAGTAAAAGTCCCATAAACCATAATTATCCCTATTGTTACCCCAATGAATTGGGTAATTTGTGCCAAGGGTGGTGGATTTTTTTTTATAAAAGTAAATATTAATAAAACTAGCAATCAACTATGACATGTCCTAAAGGAAATCTTTGAAGGTCCTATAAACATCTTGACATTACCAAAAATTTTAAAAGTAGCCCTATTATTACATATTAGATTGAGTTTTTATACTTTGATGCTAGTGGATAGTTAATGTGAGCATAATAATGGGAATAAACTTGAATAACTATGAAAATAAAATATGAATTGTTGATTGATTTTCTTTTTTCATTCATGTGCTTCTTGAATTCTTGATTCCAAGAGCAATTTCAAACACATTGTTTAACATGTGTCTAAGGTACTCAAATTGTGCATTAAAAATAAAATAATAAAATCATGGATTTCCTTAATGTCATTTGATATGTTACATTATTTTTCTTTTCTTATTTATTTTTATAATTTGAAAAAAAAATGCTATCAATGAGCTAATGTATACTAATAAAATGTTGTTATTTTGTTGAATTGTATGTTTCTATACACACTTTATTATTTTGGTCAATGCACTTGCTTCCATGAATGTTAGAATATTAAACCCAATATTATTTGAATATAAAATGTGGTTTTTGAGATTAATTGAGTAAATTTTAGGTGAACTTGTATAAATTTGAATCATGATATGACTTATTAATAACCACTTCATCAAAAACATTTGGTTTCTACACATTTATGTAGAACTAAGACTAAATAGTCATGGCTTAAAAACATTTAATTTAAAACACTTATCATCATCATTGTAAGTGGCTTAAGACAAAATATATGTTTTGTGTGAATTTGTTTTTCCAAGTGTGGTTGATTGATTCTAGTGGCTTATAAAATATGCATTGAATTTATTTTGTGTAGTTAATCCTTTTAGGTTATTTTTGTGAATTATGGTTTATCAAATATTTGTATATTATATTTTAATTTGCTTTGTGTGGTTGATATCTTTGACTTATATATATATATATATATATATATATATATATATATATATATATATATATATATATATTACGTTTGATGTTTGTGGTTAATCAAATATGTATGTTTTTTGAATGTGCAATTAAATCTCACTTGATGTGGTTTACTACCTTTACCTATCATTTAACAAGATTCAAATGTCATCGACCCCTCTTACCCACCATTCAGCTACTATTTGTTGAGATTCAACAAGGTGTGGCCAAGTTCCAAGAAAATAAAGGCTACATTGGTATGAGGGCCCATGAGAGGCATTGCCCCTTGACCCCTCAACAAAGGTAATTATGGAAAATAAGGATCTCTATATTTTGGTTGATGTAGATCATCATGTTAGTATTATCATTATTATCAGCATATTATTAATTATATGTTTTGGTAGCCAACAATGCTATGTTGTTACTAATTATATTATCAGCATTAGGAAGTATTTTAATTGATTTTTTTAGTATATTTAGTTATTTTTTTCTTGAAAAATATTTTATTTCGTATCATACAAATAGAATGTTACATTTTAACATAAGTGTGCAAGTATTAGGTCTTCCATGTACCAAATAAATTTTATTATGCACTACCTATGAAATAAATTTGTGATTACTGTTATTATCTTCTATGATGTATTATGGTTGCATTTTTTATCTTGTAATTGATGTTATTTTCATAGTAAATTTTTTACAACAAATAATCTAGGGTCACTACCTTTGTAAAGTCAGGTTAGACTAATGTCGGGTAGAAGCAAATGTCAGTTGAAAATAACCATTGGAAATGAGGCATTGTATTATCTTATAAACTATCCATTATGAATGTAATCATGAATTACATCGATAAAATTTCTTACAACGGTACAAAAAGAAGGGTCATTAAGAAGAATATTGGCACTATATCATATATAATTAATGTCATTGAACTAAAACAAGGGCACGAGAAGAAGGCAACATGGTTTGGGAGTAGATCGAGAAAGTAGATGGTCTACTTAATGGGTTTTACAAACAAAAAAGAGGACAAAGGTTGTGACAAACAACCAATTCTAAAAATCCATCAAGAAAAGTACAAAGTAGAAGTAAACTCAGAGGTTGAAGCGTATATATAAGTAAGAGCTATAATTGGAGCCAGAATTGTCCTTGAAATTAAAAAAGGGTTCGACCAAAATTAGAGGACCCTAAACTCATGATTAAGGAGAGGGTAGAGATTGATGGATAATTTCCTTTTCTATAGGAAGGAAGCACATGTTGGCAACACAACCACTGAGGGGGGGGGTGCAAGGGATGCAGGGTGGGGGAGGGTTGAATCAATCTCTTAAAACAATCCTTTCTTTATACTTAACATAATTAACCTTTCAAACCAATAAAGTTATCAAGAAATATATAGAGAAGCAATCATATAAACACGAAGCAAGATATTGACAAATGAACACAAGAGATATATGAGAAACCCTCATGGAGGATAAAACCCATTAAAATATAACTTGGACTATAGTCCTATAAAAACCATGAATCAAGATTTAGTGAGGCACCAATGCCATACGGAGCACTAACCCCTCATTAGTCAAGCACCAACTCAACTAGGCCTTTAACAATCTCCAAATTGCAAGGAGGCACCCACCCCCTAAGTGACTCAACACCAACTTAGCCACTTTAAGAACACTTATGAAAACACCAATCTACAAGTCATCTCCCACTCCATCTTGACTAATCACCAACTCAACCAATATAAACTTGATCACCTTCACAATACCTTGTTGCTTATTCAATATATGGTGACTTCTTATTTATCTCTCTATTTTCTCTATCCTCTATCATACATAAGGAACACATATTTGATGTAACTCTAATGGTATCTCAATCAATGCAATATCACTCCTTCAACACTCTCAAACTTCCTCTTCAAACAAGAAAATATGTCCTTCTACTTGACTTAAACAACCCTCATATGGCTTGATTAGGTCATAAGACCTTATTCATCATCCTTAGATATTTTTATGGATGTTCATGACATAATCCTTTATAACCCTCTAAAGGTATACATGACCTCCTTATTCTCCTTAAGGTGATATTTTATTTGCTTACACTCTCATTCTTTTTTACATACTAAAATAGGCCTATTATGCCTTGTACTTATACCAATCATTAGGTCACTCACACTCTTAGTTGGATAAGACATTAACCCATTAGGGTCAGACCCGAAACATATCTTAAAACACATTGCACATAAAAATTAATCAAACTAGCATCACCATTAGGTCAGCCAAACTCATTTAGACCTCAATATTCTTTAAGGCCTACTTAGAGATCTAATTGCATTAGGTCTATCTTATCTCCATGGAAAAACTTGAACCACTATGGGCAAGATAGCCCTCACCAGTGTCCTCAAACCTTTTAATCACTTAGCTAACAACATAAAATAACCTCCTCTATTCTCAATAAGTCACACATCCTTCACCGACCTCATGAAAGCTACATTAGGCCTTAAAGACCTATTAGGCCTAATTACCCCAAAAAAACTATTTGCAAATATGAAGCTCAAATAACCTTATAAAACACATTCAAGGCACAATCCACATATGGATGAAAAATTCATGACCTTAGGGTCATCATCAAATATATTAAAATCCATCACTTAGGTTTTAAAGACTCAGAAGCACCTCAACAAAAGGCTCACTTTGTTCTACCAAAAAGCTCTAAAACACAATCAAGAACCTTTGACCATAAACATATGTATAAGTAATTTATAACACTCCCCTTTAATCTAATTACAATCTTATAAGATTCAAATTATGTTATTTTATTAATATTTTTAGCAGGAGCTACTAAAACCGCATCATAGCTCAGGTAGAAGCGAATGTCGGTTGACAATAACCATTGACAATGAGGCACTGCATTATTTTATAAAATATCTATTCAAAATGTAATCATGAAGTACATTAAAAAAATATCTTACAATCATACAAAGATAAGGGTCATCAAGAAGAAGAAGATTGTCACTGTATCATAAATAATTAATGCCATTTAAAGGGTTGTTAAGAAGAAGATTGACACTGTATCATAAATAATTAATGCCATTAAACTAGAATAAGGGCACAAGAAGAAGGAAACATGGTTTGGGACTGGACCAAGAAATTATATGGTCTACTTTATGGGTGGTACAAATAAGAAAGAGGATAAAATCTATGAAAAACAACTAATTCTAAAAATCCATTAAGAAAAGTACAAAATAAAATCAAACTCTAAGGCTGAAGCATAAGTAGATGTAAGAGTTGTAGTTAGAGCTAGAGTTAGCCTTGAAATTAATAAAGGTTTCGAATAAAATTGGTGGAGCCTACCCTCATGAGTAATGAGTGAGTAGTAGTTTCCCTTTTTGAAGGAAGGAATCACAGACCCTGCAATTCAGGTCAGGTTGGAGGGTGTTGAAAAATAATCTAGTGAAAAATCCTTAGATTCTAGTGAGGATTTAACTAAACCCCCTTATTATTAGGAATTTTTTAGTTTTAAGATGGAATTTAATAGAAAGTTATCTATGGAATTGAAGGCATATAATGATGATACAAATCCCAATATACCAGGGCAACATGAACCACAAGTTGGAGGGAGTGGCATAAAAACATGACTTTGAGTAGGATAGTGTATGGATTGTTGTCGAAGTAAAGTCGAGTATAGGAATGTATCAAATAATGTTGAGAGAGTAGAGGAATGCCAAATATATACTTTCTTGAGGAGGATAATTGTATTGATTATTTCACAAATGCACCAATCATTGATCAGGTAACCTATGAGAGACTCAATAAAGCATTTGAGAAGAAATTAAAGATCTCAAGAGATGACAACCAAATTAGCATGGAGATCTATAATACCTGATAAGGTAAGCATTACTAGGAAAAATTGAAAGAGAACTAGTCGATGACTTGAAGAAAGGGTGATTCATTGAAGGAATGGTACTCTCACTGAAGAGGAAGATGAAAGTGGTCCTATTTTCATCTTACAAAAGCATACATAATTGAGTGATAGATAGTGAAAGAGAGAATAAAACAACCTCTCACTCAAGAAGGAATGAAGATGATGACTTTAAATCCAATGATGATAGTGAACTTGGATTAGTGTAAGCTTTATGAAAGGACATCTTTCAAGTGATGAGAAATCCAATGGGAGACATTCATAATGTAGATAATGATTTTTTGTATTGTGATTGCAAGTTAAAAAGTCGCATGAAGGTGAATTGGCCAAAGAATTTTTTTGACATTTGTCATGTTACAAGGCATTCACAAATGAGTTCCATGACTACAATGCATTTTTACATAAGGATGCAATGGAGAAACATAAGGTGATAAGGTAGATCAATAAAATATTACCTTATATCTATGTAAAGATGGATTTATTGACTTATAACACATTAGAGCAAGCATATCACAACTCTATAAATATTGCATCCAAGGTCAAGATGAAACAAAAAAATTTCCTCTTCATCCAAAGTAGTGTGTTGGACCCAACTTAGGCCTAGTAGACCATCCAAACTTGTCGTGCATGAACAAAACATGTTGCAGAAGAGAGAGTAGCATAGGAAGGCTATGCAACACTAGAAAGATCCACTACCTTTAGTGTCACTCAAAGTAAAAAGGAACCTAAGTGACAAGCAGTGTGATCACCACCACATAAGCTCACACAATGATTTATAATACTAAACATAACAATATTTTGTTGTATAGTCTACATTAGTTCCTGCACAAGTGGATGACATTGAACCAGATGCTACTTGTCTAAGAAACAATATCACTACCGTAGACATATCTAATGACAAGGTTGACATTGATCCAGATGCTACTTGTCTTAGTTTATAGACTCTCACCTTACCACTTTGCCATGCATGCATTACATCCATATAATTACAACTCATTTATTTTATATGTAATGTTATTACTCTTTTTATTAATAGGTACTAAAGTTGCATCATGACTCTTTTTTAAGAAGTGTATGATTTATTGAAGTGCAAGACATAGGGATATTAATTTTATTAAAACACCCCATGGATAAACAAAAGGTGGAAGCAAATTTTTCCTAAATGAGATAGTATAAAAATGTATATACATGAAGGGAAATATTCTATGCATTTAAATATGTGAATATATTATTATATATATTTTAAAAATAGTATTTATTAAAAAGTTATAATAAAAATTGGGAAGTGCCAAGTGTTGATCTATGTAATATATGAATACTTGTGTGTATTTAAATTTGAAATTATCTAGCCTTTATATTCAATAAGGTGTGGCCAAGTTCAAAGAAAATAAAGGTTTTATTGGTATGAGGGCCCACGAGGGGCATTTCCCCTTGACCCCCCCCACAAAGGTAATTGTGGAAAAGAAGGATCTCTATATTTTGGTTGATGTAGATCGTTATGTTAGTATTATCATTGTTATCAACATATTATTAATTATATGTTTTGATAGCCAACAATGTTATGTTGTTACCAATTATATTATCAGCATTGGGAATTATTTTAATTGATTTTTTTAGTATGTTTGGTTGAAAAAGATTGGGTTTATTTTCATACAAATAGAATTTTACATTTTGAGATAAGTGTGCAAATATCAGGTCCTCTATGTACCAAACAACTTGTATTGTGAACTAATTATGAAATAAATTTGTGATTACTCTTATGGTATTTTATGATGTATTATGGTATGCATTTATTATCTTGTAATTAATGTTATTTTCATAGTGATTTTTTTATAACAAAATTTTTGGGGTCATTACCTTTTTAAAGTGACTTTAGACTAATGGCAGGTAGAAGCAAATGTCGGTTGACAATAACCATTAACAATGTGGCATTGCATTATCTTATAAAATATACATTATGAATGTAATCATAAAGTACATCGACAAAATGTATTATAATAGTAAAAAGAGAAGGGTCATCAAGAATAATACCAACACTATATCATAAATAATTAATGCCTTTCAACTAGAACAAGGCATGAGAAGAAGGAAACATGGTTTTGGAGTGGACCAGTAAATCAAACAGTCTACTCAATGGGTGATACAAACAAAAAGGAGAAAAAAGGTTGTAACAAACAACCAATTTTAAAAATCCATCAAGAGAAGAACAAAGCATAAGTAAACTCTAAGGCTAAAAAATGTTAGGGTGTGGAGCTAAAAGCTTCAACTGTTTGTAGACACGAAGAAGAGGTTGCTGAAGAACCAAAAGCACCAGCGTCGGCATCATGACTGACGTCGATCAGATTCAGTGCAAAAGAAAACTGGCGACGGTAGCTAGTCAGCCGACGTCGACAGCACCAGATAGATAGGGACCGATGTCGGTCGCCTGTGGCGGTTCCAGAACTGCTGTTGACGAACAGTCAGTTAAGAGAAGTGAGTGTTTGCATGTCAAATGACTAATTATAGTCACGAGCTGCGTGTCTAATTATTGTAGTTAGATTTATATTTTTGTAAGCATGGGATCCTATTTAAAGACCCATAAGGCATGTATTGTAATAATCAAGAAGGCAAGTAAAAACATTGAAGCAAGCAAGGTCAAGGAGATCTACAAGTGTAAGGTCAAGGAGATCAGCTAAAGCATTCAAGGAGGGATAATAACTTAGGATATAGAGTTGTTAAGGTTGAGCAAGAGAGAGAGGGAAGAAGGTCTTGAGGTGTGGCAAGCCTTTGAGGTGGAGGAAGAAGTGGCATCTTCCTTATTGTATTTTCTTCTAGTAATATCTAATACAAGAGTGTGTATTGTCTCTCAAATTCTTTGCTGTCTCAAGTTTCTAGTTACTTTATCATTCTGGTATAATTCTATGTTTAATTGCTTATAAGAAAGTAATCAATTGTCCTTCCGTTGGATAAGGGGTCACCTAACAGTTGGTATCAGAGCATATTTATTGTTTTAGGTTCCTGACAAGTGGTATCAGAGCTACAGTTTGCAGGGAGCAGGGTATTGTTTTTTATTATAGATCATTCACAGGGTTTTCTGATTGAGTGGGAGTTCAGCAATGGTAGAAGAAAGTAAGCTACGAATGGAGAAGTTTAATGGCAAGAATTATCAACATTAGAGGATGCAGATTGAGGATTATCTGTATCAGAAGGATCTGTACTTACCGTTGGGTGGGGTTGCATGCAAGCCCACAGATATGAAGGATGAAGAATGGAGTGTTCTTGATCGGAAGGCTCTCGGTTCCATAAGGTTGAGCCTTGCATCGTCTATGATTTCCAGCTTATCACAGCGCAAGACAACGGAAGAGTTGATAAAGTCCTTGGCAAATTTATACGAAAAGCCCTCAGCTTCTAATAAGGTATATCTTATGAAACAACTATTTAATTTGCAAATGTAGGAAGGTGAATTGGTACATACTCATCTCAGTGATTTCCATGGTTTGGTAAACCAATTAGCTTCAGTCAATATTGTTTTTGATGATGAGGTAAAGGCTCTCTTGATTTTATTTTCTTTGCCTGAAAGTTGGGACAGTTTGGTTATGGCAGTAAGTAATTTTGCATCTGCTTCTAAAATCTTAAAAGTTGATGATGTTGTGAGTGTGATCTTGAATGAGGAAATACGCAGGAGAAGCACAGGTGAATCATCAAGAAATGCTCTAAGTGTAGAAAGCAGGGGAAGGCAAAGGGAGAAGGTTGAGCAAGGGAAATCAAGGTCAGGAAGGAGATCTGAGTCCAAAGGTGTTACCTGTTGGTTTTGTGAAAAAAAAAGGACATACAAAGGAGTGTTGGTTGAGAGATAAAGAGAATCAACATGCAGGTATTGAAAAAGCAAAGGATGCAAATATTGTGGTACAGGATGCTCTCATACTTTCTTTGGATAGTCAGGTAGGATCATGGATTTTAGATTTTGGTTCATCTTTTCATGTATCCCCAAACAGAGATTTGTTCCATGAGTATGAATAGGGAGACTTTGGAGTGATTTATTTAGGGGATGGTACGCCTTGTCAGATAGTTGGCAAAGGGAAAGTGCAGCTGAGATTGTAGATTGACAACACATGGGTGTTGAAGGAGGTCATGCATGTTCTAATTCTGAAGCAGAGTTTGATTTATGTAGGAAGGTTGGGTGATGAGGGATGCACAATAACCCTCACAGTAGATTCTTGGAAGGTTACCAATGGTGCACTTGTTTTAGCTAGAGGTAAGAAAGTAGGTACTCTTTATCTATCTACTTGTATTACTGATTCTACTTCTGGTTTATTTACTTTAGTTGTAGATTCGAAGATGTGGCTTAATAGGCTTGGTCACATGAATAAGAAGGGAATGGACGTTCTAGATTCAAAAGGTATGTGTTCAGATTCAGAAAGCATAGATAGAGTTCATTGCAAGAAAAGGAAATTTGATGCTTTTGACAGGAACAAAGAAGCCTTGGTGTTTATGGAGGAGATGAAGGACAGAGATCAGTCATAGGGGTTGAATAAATCTGAGCAAGGCAATATGGACAGAGGTTTGATCCAAGATGAGCTCGCGGATGAAAATTTTATCACTTGCAGAAAAACACAGGTACCGACGCCGGTGCTCCCATGGCACCGACGTCAGCGAGACAGAAACTGACATCGGTCATGTGCATACCAGTAGGGTTGGTAGGTCAGGCAGGAGAAGTCTGACATTGGTCAGCAGGACCGACATCGGCAGGGGGGACACCAGTGTCAGCCAGGGAAATGACGTCGACAGTCAGGGTCAGTGTAGGGAACCGACATCGATCGGGAGCAAACTGGGAGATGGCTGAGATCGGTCACTGAAATAGATGATGGGTGGATAGCAAGCTGTCAAGGAGTCTCAAACACCCATATAGAGGTCAGAAATGGTAAGTGAACCTCATATTCGTTGTTCACATTCTTTATATTACTTACTGATAGTCAAGAACTAGGAAGATGGAAGAAGCAATGCAGGTAGAATCCAGAAATAGTGGGAGCTTGGCATGGATGAAGAGTGTGAGTCCTTGGAAAAGAGCCAAACAGGGATTCATTGGTAGAGTTGTCAGCTGGAAGAAAGCACTGGATAGAGGGATGGATTCCTGTTTTAGAGAAGAGAGTGGATGGACACGTGAGACAGAAGGCTAGGGCATATAGTCTTGATTAGGCTGCAGAACAATGGAGGTTTGACCATTATATTTTATCTTTACCAAGTTGGATAATATTAGCTACATTATCCTGTTACTGTTTTGTGTTACTTGTTGCAGGGTTTCATATACAGGGAGTTTTTTGAGCTAAGGGTAGAGTTGGTTCAGAAGTATGTCATGAAGAATTTGGGAGCAGCAAAATTATTTTGGCATAGGTGATAAGTATAGCATCACAGGTTTGCGTGGTGGTTGGTCTTCAAGAGTGACTTTGAAGAGGGATACAGAGCCAAAGGAAAAAAATAGATGGTGTACAGCTACAGGTACAGTAGCAGCTGTTTATCTCCAAGTGGGAGATTGTTAGGGTGTGGAGCTAAAAGTTTCAACTGTTTACAGACACGAAGAAGAGGTTGTTGAAGAACCATAAGCACCAGCATTGGCATCATGACCGACGTCGGTCAGATTCAATGCAGAAGGCAACCGATGACGGTAGCTAGTCAGCCGACGTCGGCAGCACCAGATAGATAGGGACCAATGTCGGTCACCTATGGCGGTTCCAGAACTGCTGTTGACGAACAGTCAGTTAAGAGAAGCGAGTGTTTGCATGTCAAATGACTAATTATAGTCATGAGTTGCGTGTCTAATTATTGTAGTTAGATTTCTATTTTTGTAAGCATGGGATCCTATTTAAAGACCCATAAGGCATGTATTGTAATAATCAAGAAGGCAAGTAAAAGCATTGAAGCAAGCAAGGTCAAGGAGATCTACAGGTGTAAGGTCAAGGAGATCAGCTGAAACATTCAAGGAGGGATAATAACTCAGGCTATAGAGTTGTTAAGGTTGAGCAAGAGAGAGAGAGAAGAAGGTCTTGAGGTGTGGCAAACCTTTGAGGTGGAGAAAGAAGTGGCATCTTCTTTATTGTATTTTCTTCTAGTAATATCTAATACAAGAGTGTGTATTGTCTCTCAAATTCTTTGTTGTCTCAAGTTTCTAGTTACTTTATCATTCTGGTATAATTTCGTGTTTAATTGCTTATAAGAAAGCAATCAATTATACTTTCGTTGGATAAGGGGTCACCTAACAGTTGGTATCAGAGCATATTTATTGTTTTAGGTTCTTGACAAAACATATGTATAAGTAATGGCTGTAATTGGAGCCAAAGTCAACCTTGAAATTAATAAAGGGTTCAACCAAAATTGGTAGACCTTAAACTCATGACTAAGGAGAGGTTAGAGATTTATGGATATTTCCATTTTATAGAGGAAGAAAGCACATGTTATAAGCACAACTACTGAGATGGGGATGGGGCACAAGGGATGGGCGGTGGGGTAGGGTTGAATCAGTGTCCTAAAATATTCCTTTCTTTCCATTTAACATGATTAACCTTTCAAACCAATATAGTGATCAAGCAATGCATAGAGAGGTAATCACATAAGCATAAAGTGAGATATCAACTCATGAACGTAAGATATATGTAAAAAATCCTTGTTAGGTATAAAATCCCTTAAAAAACAAATTGAACTATAGCCCTATAAAAACCATGAATCAAGATTTAGTGAGGCACCAACCCCACAAGGAGTACCAACCCCTCACTAGTCAAGCACCAACTTGCAAGGAGGCACCCAGCCCATAAGTAACTCAGCAAATTCAAGGAAAATTATTCAATCACCAATCTACAAGTCAACTCCCACTCCATCTTGAATAAACACCAACTCAACCAATACAAACTTGATCACCTTCACAATACCTTGTTGCTCAATCAAAAAATGGTGACCTCTTCTTCAAATCTCTATTTTATCTATCCTATATCATACATCAATAACACATCTCAAATGTAAATATAATGGTCTCTCAATGAACACAATATCAATCCTTCAACACTCTCAAACTACCTCTTCAAATAAGCAAATCTACTCTTCTTCTACTTCGCTCAAACCCTCATATGGCTTGATTAGGTCATATACACTTGTTCCTCATACTTATAACTTATGATGGATATTCATGAGTTGATCCTTTACACCAATCTAAATTTATATATTACCTCATTATTCTCCTTAATGTGCTATTTTATTCACATGCACTCTCATTCCTTTTGACATACTAAAAAAGGCCTATTAAGCCTTGTACTTATACCAATCACTAGGTCACTCACACTCTTGGTCGATCAAGACATTAATCCATTAGGGTTAGACAAAAAACATATCTTATAACATGTTACATATAAAAATTAATCAAAATATGATCACCATTAGGTTAGCCAAACTCATTTAGACCTCAATCTTCTTCTAGACCTACTTAGAGACCTAATTGCATTAGGTCTATCTTCTCCATGGAACAACTTGAACCACTATCGCCCAGATAGCCCTCACCAAAGTCCTAAAACCTTTAAATAACTTATATGACAACATAAATTAACCTCATATATTCTCAATAAGTCACACATCCTTCACTTACGTCATGAAATTTCCATTAGCCCTTAAAGACCTATTAGGCCTAATCACCCCAAAAACACTGTTTGCAAAGATGAAGCTCAAAAAACCTATATAAACACATTAAATGCATAATACACATATGTATGAAAACTTAATGAACCTATGGTCATCGTAAAATCCATTATACTCCATAACTTAGACTTCAAAGACTCAAAAACACCTCAACAAAAGGCTCACTTTGTTCTGCTAGAAAGCTCCAAAACACAGTCAAGAACCTTTGACCATAAACATATGTACATGCACTTTATAACACTAAAAATAAATTTATAAGATCCCATGGAACTTATAATACATCACGACATGCTTTTTATACTTACAAACTGATCAATATGACACATGAACATCAAAATCATTTATATATAGAAAACTACCAAAGAACCTAAAAATACAATCCTAAAGAATGTTGTCTTTAGATCCTATAAGGACACTTCCAAGACATCTCATGTACATTCATAGTTCCTTTTTGTCCTTAATAACATGATACAATAGATAGATCATTGATTCTAGTGTCAACCATTGGTCTTACATAGCTAGACAAGTCTATATAACATGATCCAATAGATAGATCATTGGTTCTAATGTAAACCATTTGTCTTGCAAACCAATTTATTGAGCTTCTCTTTCACAATTATTACATAGCTAGACATACCATTTTTGATTCCATATTTCAACTTATTAAACTATATTTTAATAATATATAAAACATGTATAGGTGATAGATGTCACAAACATCATTATGAGCACTATATACATTTACTCTTGTCATAGAGTCTCAAACTCTTCACTCCATCTTGCATACCCCAAATTATCATTCTACCTTGACAACCAGTCATGGTGGACATGAGTTTTAGTACTTGTGTGGACACTTTTATGAACTCCTGATGCATGTGTATGATCTTATGATATCATTAGGTAATCCTCATATAGAGAGATATGATGGTCTAGTGACAACATTGGTCTTGCAAACCAATATCTCAATCTTACTCCTTCACTATCTTGTCTTCACTAGAGAGGTAATCTTATGAACACCATTTTAAACATTTTAATGACCTATAAAAATATCTAACCAAAATGGATAAGTGTTATAGGTCTTTTATACCAACCTCATGTAATTGGATCCATTCCTAATCCACTAAAACATATTCATAAACTCATTCTCACTCCAACCTAATTTTCTCATTGTCTTCCTCACTAGGCCTTTTTAGTGATAGGCTAACTTCAATGACTAGTTTAAAATATTTGACTTCTATAATATACTAAAAAATTGTACATAAGTCTCAAGCTTCAACCTCCATCCATTTTCATGCTTTCACTTAGTCAACCCTGCTTGCTATACCAAATTTTTGAGAAACAAGGGTTTTCCTGTAGCTCCCACTCACTTTTGTGATAAACCAATGCCACTTAGAGAAACCTAGGAGAGTCCTCTACATTATCCAAACACCAAAATAGATCAATCAAACCATTCTAATCCATTTCCAATTGGATCCATTCGTAATCCACTACAACATATTCATAAACTCATTCTCACTCCTACCTATTTTTCTCATTGTCTTCCTCACTAGGATTTTTTAGTGATAGGCCAACTTCAATGACTGGTTTAAAATATTTGAATTTTGTAATCTACTCAAAATTTTTACATAAGTCTTAAGCTTCAACCTCCATCCATTTTCATGCTTTCACTTAGTCAACCTTGCCTGTTATACCAAATTTATGAGAAATAAGGGTTTTCTTGTAGTTCCCATTCACTCTTTTGATAAACCAATGCCACCTGGAGAAACCTAGGAGAGTCCTCTACATTATCCAATCACAAAAATATATCAACCAAACCATTATAATCTATTTCCAACAAGATCTTCCAAATCAGGTCACTATGAGGGTTTTATAAGGGTTTAAGATCGATTTCCATTCTTAACATTTATTCATAAAATTATGCCCATAAAACCAAATCTTAATGCTTGGAAAAATTTTTTAGGACAATTTTACATCTTTCCCTAAGAGTTCAACTTCCCATGCAATAGTCACATGTGCCAACAAGCATCAAAATGTCCTTCTCGGGTCTTCATCTCTTCATTCTACACATACAAAGACCTCAAAACCTACTTTTCATGCTTTTTATTATGGCTCAAGACATGAAACTTCATGATAACTCTTGAAATAACCTTTCACACCTTTTTTAAATCTTAAATGAGCTATATCACCTTGGAAACTAACTTTTACCCCTCATTATGCCCCACTAGGTCTCTTTGCACACTAGGCTTGTACCTATAAGCCACACTTAGACCTTGAAAACACCTTAAACCCTCTTATACTAATCTAAACACATCATAATCATGTTATATATCCTTGTACCATAATCACATAATTAATTACATAATTTCAAGATCATACATATCCATATCATCACCATCATGCCTCTACAAGTTATGTTCATGCTCAAGAACAAGTCCATTCACATAAACCTATTAGGCACCATACCACTTTGAGACCTTCTTGCCACTATATATGCACTTTAAGAACACATTATAATTACAAACAACGTCATGCCATGCTAATTTACTGCCACATATCTTCTCACAAACTTGTCACATCATAACGTTGTGTCAAAACCTTATGCAAAACTCAAGAACCTAATAAACCATGCTTAAGCCATCATGAATACTTACCATGAAACTTCAAAATATCACCTTTTGGAAATAAATTAAATTTAATTACCTTTGACATCAATGATAACATCAATGTCTCAACACATAAATAGGAACATACCTCAATAACACAGACCTTGTAAATAGGGTCGGTTTGGATGGTGTTGCAGAAGAATCTAGTGAATATTCTTTATAATATAGTAAGGATTTGACTAAGACCCCTTCATTTTAGGATAGTTTTTATTTCAATACAGAGTTAAATAATGACTTATCTATGGAATTGAAGGCATATAATAATGATACAAAGTTAAATACACTAGGGCAACATGAACCACAAGTTGGAGGGAGTAGCACAAAAACATGACTATGAGCAAGATAGTGTATGGATTATTATCAAAGTAAAGTCGAGTATAGGAACATATTTGATAATGTTGAGAGATTGAAAGAATATCCAATATAGACCTTCTTAAGGAGGATAACTATATTTAAAGATACACACCAAAATAAACTCTTGCCCATAGATATGGTTACCTGTGATATCCCCAACCAGTAGGGACTATTGAAACTCAAAACACTGATACCAAAGCCCAAAGCTCTGATACCACTGTGATATCCCCAACCAGTAGGGATATATGAAAGACACAAAACACTGATACCAAAGACAAAAGCTCTGATACCACTGTAATATCCCCTTCTAAACAGGAAATATAGCAACACAAAAAATCTGAACCAAGATATAATAGCTGTTGAATAAATTCAGAAAGATCACAATAATATAGTCTTTTAATAACAAATTACAGATTGTATCACTTGTCCTTGTAAATTATTACAATTGCAGTCCTCTAATATGCATATAAATATGAAATACAGTCTTGAACACCCTGGCTTTGCAAATCTGGAAGTGCAAATTGAGTTCTGGAAAGTCTCGGCCCTTCTGTGTCGACACACAGTTGCCGTCGTCGGTCGATATCTCGCCGACGTCGGTCTCTGCCGGTCGGATTTCTGCCGACGTCGGTCTTCAGTCGACCGATGTCGGTCACTGAAACCCTCTGTCTGCCGAGGTCGGTTCCTGCACTGGTCTGTACGAACCCATACGGATTCTGTACGGCCGCAAAATTAAGCACAACTTCCCTGTTTTCAACCCCTGATCTGAAGATATCTGTCTCTAGCACAGTAGATCTCTAGCTGTATAATTTATTGAATCAAAACATAAAGCAATAAATACCTGGAATATCTGTGATAACTTCTGTGTGAAGTTATCTCTCAAACCTGAAATTCTGTGATAACTTCTGGATGAAGCTATCTCTCACTTTGGCAATAGATCAACTGATATTTCACAGCCTCTTAATTGCACACACTGAAGAGGGAACATTCTCCAATGCAGATGGAATCCTTGAACCCTAGGCTTAGTCTTCACAGAAGAAATTCTTCAATTTTCAATAATCAATAATCAATAGCATAATCCTCAATGGCCTCCATGAGAAACCCTTATACCCTCCAAAAAGATATGCTTGCCCTAATTAGGGTTTTCTTAAATTAGCATTAGGGTTTCTAATTTAAAATTAGAGCAAATAATTAATAATTAATAATTAATTATTAATGAGACCAAATAATTAATATTTGATTAAATCAATCAAATATTAATATCTCCCTCAATATATGTCAGATCCTCAAACCGATCGAAGCAGGTGAATCAGGGAGTGATTCTGCACATGACCATACCAAAATAAAGGTGCTCCACTGCATATCAAATATCCCTAAAAAGTAGGAGCTCAGGCTCAATGCATCTGAAATACCCTGAATGAAAACCAAATGTAGAAATTCTGTGAATCAAAGTCAAGCCAAGCTCCATTATGACCCTCTATCCATCATATTAGCCTACGAAGGTCACATAATAAGCTAATCATCAAGCCTGTCAATGTCCATGAAAAAGGGGACATGACATTACCCCATCAACTCCATCTCCAGAAAAGTAGAAGATACCAAAGTTCACTACTATGGATTGGAATATCTAGTATGGAATTACATGACATGCATTATAGTTTGAGATTTCAATGGGCACATAGATGAGTGTTTTAGGTTATGGTGATTGTTAACCACACTTTTGGGAATGGGTATTGATTGTTTCATAAATGCACCAATCATTGATCAGGTAACCTGGGACTTTGAGAAGAAATTCAAGTTCTTGAGAGATGACAACCATATTTTCCCAAATATCTATAATACCTGACAGGGTAAGTATGATAACGTATAAGCTTATAATACAAGGCTCAAATAATTACTAGGAAAACTTGAAAGATAACCAATTAATGACTTGAATAAATGGTTCTTTATTTAAGGGATGGTACTCTTGTTGAAAAGGAGATGAAGGTGGTCCCATTTTCATCTTACAAAGGTGTACATAATTGAGTGATAGATATTGAAAGTGAGAATAAAACAACCTCACACTCAAGAAGGATTGAAGATGATGACTTTGACTCCAATGATGATAATAAACATGGATTAGTGCAAGCCTTGTGAAAGGACATCCTTCAAGTGATGAAAAAACTAATAGAAGACACTAAGAATTAAGACAATGATTTTTGGTATTATGACTGCAAGGAAAAAGGTCACATGAAGGTGAACTGGCCAACAAATGTTGTTTGACATTTATGATTTTATAGGACATTCATGAATTAGTTCCATGACTATAGTGCATTTTTACATGAGTACATAATGGATAAACATAAGGTGATAAATTAGATAAAAAAAATCTTACCTTATATCCATGCAAAGATGGATTTCTTGACTTTCGACACAATAGGGCAAGCATATCACAACTCTACAAATATTTTAGCCAAGGCCAAGATGAAACAAAAGTTTTCCTCTTCATCAAAGTAGTGTGCAGGACCCAATTCATGCCTAATGAACTATCCAACCTTGTCATGCTTGAGAAAAACATGTTATAGAAGAGAGAACGACATATGAAGGTTATGAAACACTAGAAGGCTTCACTGCCTTCAGTGTTACACAAAATAAAGAGGAACCTAAGTGACAAGCAGTTTGATCACCATTTCACAAGATCACATAATTATTTATAATACTACACATAATAATATTTTGTTGTTTAGTCTATATTTGTTTTCACACAAGTGGATGACATTGATCTAGATGCTACCTATTTGGGCACCAATATTACTAACATAGACATTTCTGATGACAAGGGATATTTTTTACACCAAGTTTTGGGTTAAGTGGTAATATCTTAACATCATCATTAATAATGGGATCCTATATAACATCATTACACAAACTATAACCCAATGCCTAACCCTACTATTGAATCACATCCCTAACCAGCTACTCATTGGGATGGTTCTAACAGGGGAAGGATGTTAAGGTTAATCAACTTTGCATTTGCAAGTATGTATTCAATCCCATGGACATCAAAGTCACAAGTGACATTAAAAAACTAGAGGTGTGTAATAGTATGCTTTGAAGATTGTATGTGTATGATGGTGATGCCAGATATCAAGCTAATCCATGGTGGTAGATTGTTCATGTCAAATATCACTTTTTCAACATCTTAAAGTCACCTCCAAAGACTAAAATCACATTAGTATTCTCAAAACAATGAAATAAAATCATTTTATAAATGTAAAAGTTTATGATACTTGAAATTTATCCAAAAGCACATACATAGTTGGGAAATCAAGCATTGATAACATGCCATTCCACTCAATCATTGTAGCAATAATAGCTTGACAAGTTAAAACAACAATATGGAGACTTATTTGAATATCCAAAGGCTTTATGCACACATCACACATAATAAAAAATGAGATCAATTTATTTTTTGGATCCCTTGTTACAAACAATCTAGATTACCCTGGGTCCATTTCTGAGATTGATGAAGTTTTATGCCAGATCCAAGAGCTCCTTGATCAAGGAAAAATTAGGCCAAGATTTTCTCTTTATGGTTTCTTGGTAGTCCTAGAAGAAAATAAAATTGGTACAAGACTCTTGTACATGGACTATTATGTGCTCAACAAAACAATGGTGCAGAATTGGTACCCACTATCATGCATTGATGGCATTTTACACTAGTTTCTATGTGCACAATCATTCATCGAGATTGATCAAACATCAATTTAACATCAAGGACTAGTCCAATTGTCATATCTGCATGAAAATGAACTATCGCATGAGCAGAAGTTGAATTTTTTTTGCAATACTTGAATTTATTCTCATTCAACACTACACTAACTTGGTTTCCCTAAAAAATTTAAAACTTGTTTTAAATTATCAATATTCTCATCAAAAATTTTACTAAAAACAAAAATATCATCCAATACATAATGACAAAGGAATCAATAAATAACTTCATTACCTCATCCATCTACATAAAGGTAGCTTATGCATTGCATATCACAAAAGGTAGAACCAACCACTCGTACAACCTTGCCTTATTTTGAATGTTGTCATCCAAATGTCCTCTTTTTTAACACTAAATTGGTGATACTCAAAATTTAAATCCATCTTAGCAAAATTTTTGACATGCTGAAGTTGATCAAGAAGATCTTCAATCTATAGAAGAGGGTACCTATTCTTATTGGTTATATTGTTAAGTTCTCTATAATCAACACACTTTTGATATGAACCATGTTTATTAGGTAATAAAATAATATAAGAACCACATGGAGAAGTATTAGGACATACACCTTAACTAAATAAAGACCGTAACTTTTATTTTAACTCATTGACATCCTTTAAGGATTGCCTATACAACCTACAATTTGGAAGCAAATTGTCTGATAACAACTGAATTTCATGCTCAATAGGTCTCACCATTGGCAAACCCATAGGACTATGGAGTAATTACTTGAAATATTTTTCTAATTCTCCCATATGCTTGTGTTATTTGTTAGTAAATATGTTACAATAAGTTTTGTGTTCAACCACTTCTTTATGTTGAATATCTCTTAAAATAAGTAAAGCAAACTTCCCATTTGCATTAACAAGACTTTTAGCGTTAGATTCATTTACCAAAGATATCTTAGAATCACCTTTTTAGGATAAAATGATGTATCTCTTGAATTTTTTTATCAAATGGTATTGATTGGCTCTCCTCATGAAGGTAACATCTTAGATATACAAGTAAGGGCTACCAAATGCTGCACCACACACATCAAGGGGCACAATATCCACTATAACTTCATCAATGAAATGTGCATTAATAAAAAACTTAATTTTACATTACTTAGTTACCTTGATGTCTACACATTTCTTCACTAAAACCAAAGCATATGGACTTGGATGATTGGAAGTATCTATCCTCAATTTGAGAACTAACTCCTTGCTTATATTTATTTTGGTGACAAAGTATCAAAAAGAGCATCCATTTTTTTAATTCATTTGAATTTTAATATGGAAAATATTATAAAGTTCACTTTCTTGAGCATTACTATTATCCAAACATACCTCTTTATTTACAAAATTACAACACAAACTCTCATCCACATTGAAGCTGCAACTAGTGTCTTCACCTTTGAGTGTGGTCGTGGCCTTCTTTTTGTTGTTCTAAAACATATGCAATTTAGAATGTAACTTTAATAATTTTCCTCAAAATATATATCAACATCATAATTCCCACAATGCCTTATAATATCCTTCTTATAAATAAATGTAGCATTATGTTAACCTTTTCTTTTACCCTTATGCTTAGAACCACTTGTTTATTTGGAGTGATTTGAGAGTTAGATGTAGCCTTATTTTTCTTTTCCATATTCAAGTAGGGAGATTTATAACAAGCCTCATTTACAATCGTACACTAGGCCAAAAGGACAGGTCTCCTCAAAATACTATGGAGCTTACCAACATACTTCATCAAGATGTCATGGTCCACTATATCTTTTCCCATTTGGACACTCTTCTTGTGGACCTCACTTGTGTACTCCTACACACTTGGGCCTTAATTTTACCTAAGATATCTACCATACATGGACCTCTCTTCCTTATAATAAATAACATAAGGCTCCTTCTTGATTATTAGTTTAAAATCACCCCACTTAGTAATAGGAGGAAGCTTCTTAATAACCAAGGTATGAACATAACTTTCAAATTAAGTTAAAGCATGGTTGGTTAATTTTAACCTTGAAAAATAAATTTATTTTCTCTCATTGATCTAATGCAAACTAAAATATACTTATAGTTGGGAAAGATAATGATCTAGCCTCTCCATGTTTATATGTTTATCATATGGCTAAATCTCTATCTTTTCCTCAGCCTTGAAAGAAGGTGGATCTTGGTTGGCATGGGGTTTTTATTCCATATTATCATGCTTTGGAGCATCCTCCTTACTTGATTCAATGTATCTATAAAAACCCCAAGATTCTCTATGATAATACCCATGATGGACTACAACTGATCAAGCTTGCTCATAAAAAGAGAAATTATAGCCACTCCTTCAAGCTTGTGAAATTTATCTTCTACTATATAGGCATTTTCTTCATTAGAATGAATGATAATTCTAATCCCTTACTTCCACTTTGTTGTGGAAATTACTTCTTCAAATATAATTAGGATAGCATGACCACTTGTTCCTCTTATTCTCATGATAGACATATACTACAATGTAGTCACTAACACATAAAACCACATAAAAGGACACTAATACTAAACTAATTGTGATACCAATGTGATTCATAAACTAGGTGGATATTCCACACTAAGAATCACCAACATAGATCATGTACTACTCGTTCAACATATGATTGATAGAAGAGTGTTCTAGACTATTTTCAATGCTAAAATAGAGATAAAAAATGTTAGAAATGAATTGTACAATATATTTAATATATAAATAGAAGATTAAGAGAAGCCAAAGTATAAAATTAAAACACTATATGACCTAAATAAACCCAATGTGGGAAAAACTCTAGTGGGTGAGGCAATTACACTTGTCTTATACTATTTAATTCAATAATTATACAAGTTACAACCAAACATGGTCTTCATGGATAGATCTTGCATTATTACACTATCCAAAGCTTGCACACATGATTGATTTTTAATTATTAGACACTTCATGTAGTGATCCATGAAAAAATAACATGGGGATTGAGAACACAAAGAACAACAATAATAAAGCTTTGTTAATTATTCAAAAGACAAGATTACAAATATATAGGAGATAGCCTTCCTAAAATATATGAGGTAGCTATAACAACTCACTAACCTACGTAGATATTTGTTATTGTTGTTTTATATAACAACTAATAACAAGTTACTAACTTACATTACCAAAATAATAATTTATACACGTAATTATTATTCACTCATGCATATAAATGGAGCACTAACCTAAGTTTTCATAACATTCCCCCCTTAGTGTGAACATGGGGAAAATCTATCTTTGTACTTGCACTTGCTTTCATGATTAGGTGATATGCCATTGGTTAATCACTAACCAAGACATAATGGTTTTCATACGGCTAACCAAAAACTAAGAGTGGTGATTTTCCATTGGTTTACCACAAACTAAGATAGAATGATGATGGTTTACGAGTGATTTACCAAAAACCACATCATGATGTGCCAAGTAGTATTATTATCTCTCATCACATCTCACTGCAGGGAGTAACATAGGAAAAACTGTTCACACATTACATACTGAAAACTAGAAATGGAACATTAGAATCATGTTCCCCTCTTAATGTGAATTTTCCACTTATTCAAATAAGTACACAATAAATTATAAGAAAACACACAACTAAAAAATTAAACACAATGCACACATGTCACCAAATCAATGATGTAGCTCCATCATTGGTGACTGATGAGAGGTCGCTAAAAGACCTCCAACCTCTGATGTATCCTCCATCCTCTAGTTACTTATTTAGTATAGGAAATTGTTAGAAACGTATCCACATTCTTCTTATACTAATTCATGGCAATGTCAGATGTCTACAAGACTAAAAATTTGGCATCTTCATTGAGTAAATCCAAGCCAATATAACCTATGCACTCACAAAAATCCAAAGTTGTAGTCTCTTACACATCTAACATTACCATGAATTAGTACAATAAGAATGCATATACATTTCTAACAATTTCCTATACTAAATAAGTAACTAGAGGATGGAGGATACATCAGAGGTTGGAGGTCTTTCAATGACCTCTCTTCATTCATCAATGATGGGGCTACATCACTAATTTAGTGACATGTGTGCAGTGTGTTTAATTTTTTAGTTATGTGTTTGCTTCTTGTTTGTTGTGTACCTATTTGAATAAGTGGAAATTTCACATTAAGGGGGGAACAAGATTCTAATGTTCCATTTCTAGTTTTTAGCATGTAATGTGTGAGCAGCTTTATCTATGTTAATCCTTATAGTGAGATGTGATGAGAGATTATAATAATACTTGGCACATCATGATGTGGTTATTGGTAATAACCATTCACAACTAGGATACAATGAGACACCATTAACCAAACTTGCAAACTATAATGTCAATCTAACTTCAAAACTTACCATTGACTTATCTGATGATCTTTGATTTCAATAAAGACTGTATTTATGCCTTTTCACCTCAGAACCCACCAAAAACTTCAAACAATCATTGCCAAGAAGAAGAAGCATTTACAACCGCTCCTCTACCCATATTTTATTTGATGGTGAAATCTTTAAATTCAAAGGCTACAAGTTGCTAACTTCATCAATACAATAGGTTGTTCTACCATATCAACACTGATTCTACCACTACAACTTAACTAAATTATTCATTTTACATGAATAAGCTTGAGGAAATGTCTTACATAGTGTTTTATGTGCAAGAATTACATAATTATGTATAGTGGAAATGAACTAAAAAAATATCTAGTAAAGCAGATCCATATTTTGTATCAACGATCAAGGCCGACACTAACATGATCAACTATAATATCATTTGTAGACAAATCACCATATTGAAGATTGGATTGGACTCTCTTATAGGATTTAGACAACAATCAAACCTTAGATCACTATCTATAAGGATTATAAATTCTATAGGTGGATCTTGTAGATAAAAATGATTGAATGATGAGTAAGACGATCATTTATATGATATAAAAGGATGTAGGTCAAAGTAATGGGTAGAGGGATGACCTTGGAATGCACAATGAGAACAAATTTAGACTTCACTAGATTTAGTATAAGGTGTTTTTGGTTGACTTGATAACTTTGAGGTTTGGATTTCATGTGATTGACCAATATGTGAAGACTTAACTTGACATTTATTTATGAGGCCTATGATTATAAACCCTAGAGTAATATGATGTTTATTGAGTTTCATTATCTTCCAGATTCATACAACAGGTTTAGACTTGATAATATGAGTACAAACATATATTTTATCCACAATTCGTTTATACTTCATTTGAATAACCTCAAGTTTACAAATTGTAGATTCAATATACTTTAGCTTGACATTCGACAAAATAGGATTTGGGGTAATTGTATATGGTATACATTTTTTGACTAATGCCTCAAAAATAGATTTGAAAACTAGTTTGACAATAGGTTTGACAACATGTTTTTATTGTGTATCTAATTTTTCTTATAGCCTACAAATCCATTTTCAATAAACATAGTGCTAATGATAAAAAGGCATAAATAGTGACTTGAACTAGACTCAACATTATTCAAGAAAAGTAGTTTTGTGTAAATTTCAAAGTAGAATGTAAAGTTACAAAATTATATCTATGTAATATGTGGAAGCCATGACATTGATGCCAAAATAACTTATAATAAAATAATTATTAACACAATATGTGTCAGGCTCAACCAATAATGCTGGAAAAATAAAATACTTGGTTTGCTAGGTCTTTACACCTGAACCACATTTAAACAAGTAAATTAATAAATATTTGTATCTTCATTTATTCATAATATGATAATACATTATTATTTATCATTTATACAATCAAATTTTCAACATTTAATAATAATATGCATAAAGGCCAAAACATGTGTTTACAAGCATCAAACACAAAAAGGACAAAAGTAACATCAATTTAAATCCTATTTATAGAACATACAATTGAGATGACTTCTAGTTAATGATTTTTTTATTAGGTGTAGCCACTAAATAATGCATCATGAGTCTAATATTTTCTCAAAAATTTAGATTATAGAAGGGAAACATAACATTTGGTAATATTTATCTTTTGACAGACCATTTGTCTAGGGATATCACCGTACAGATGCCAAGAAAATAACCCATAAACAATGTTTAGAGCCATATAATTATAATTGGAACACATTATTTTAGATAGCATAGCCATACATTACTCATAATCACTTATCCCCATATCTCATGCCTTCTTTATATTCATTCTTAGAAAATAATTTTGCATATAAGGGCTAAATTTATGGCCATATGATCATATTCCCTCTCTTTTTCCATAAAGTAAAATCAACATTTTTGGTCAACTGAATCAGATGCAAGTTGAAATTTTAGCCAGATATCAAAGTTTTATAAAGTTTTAGACCTTATTATTCAATAATTTTATTTTTAGAGGTGTTTTACTCATGAAACCCTTACTTTAGATTTATTTAAAATTTATGCAGGCAAAGAGCTAATTATTGATAATTCATAAAGCTCATTGGGATTTTCTATGATCTAACACATGTATATTGGTCTTAACAAACCTATTTAACCATTCCAATACTCCAATTCAATTCATATAATAGTTTCCATGTGTAAATAAGCCTCTAAAAATGATTGTAAAAGTAAAAATATAGAATTCTTGAGGGTTTCATGAATATAACTGAGATTCAATCTTGCAGTCAATATGAAAGGATTATAATCATATTGTAAAAGGATAATACAATTGAAAACATGCAACCAGACTCAAAAATCTTTATTATGTGCAACAAGAAAACATTTACATAGTCCTCTTCCATTGAGACAGACCTACAACGTATGCTCTAACCTCTTCAAAAATGATTTTTAATTATTTTAAGCTCTTTGGTTGGTATTGTACAGTTATTCCTCATTAGGAGTGAAGATTATCACTTTTTTAGATTCTAAACCAAGATTGGTAATTTACTAAACATGCTAAGATTCTCTGTTACTCATTCAAATTAAACTTACTAAACTAACCTAGTTTATAGGTCTTAATAATTACCTAAGAATATTGTCAACATAGATTCTACATGTATTTGGTGATGTTCCTTCATCACCTTTACTATCCTCCAACATACCCCTTTTGTCATTCAATCTTCACACTCTCTCATTATACATTCCCTAGGCTTGGCTATGCCTAGATGCCTTCCTCTTCTTTAATACTTTGAATAACACTTCTTCTATCTCTTATATCCACCTATCTAACCTTAATTCAACCCCCTCAATCTAATTTCAAATCCCTCCACACTCCTTTACACTTTCTTGCACTTTTTCCCTTTAAAGGATATTTGGCTTAATAGGCCTAATACACATTCTAGAGATTGGTTTCTGACCTTTCAACACCTTTAACACCTCACTCCTAACGTACTTCAACTACCCATTGAGGTTTATAGACCCAAGTCAATGCACATCAATAGTTTTATTGCTTTCTAGGCATGTCCCTTAAAGGTGTTAGGACTCCTACAACTGATGTTTGACAATTGATCTTTGATAATATCATAAACCTATTATAGCCTCTAAATCACCTTGAACACTTAAAATACAATTTCATGCAAAAGTGGGTGATAAAAGGGAGAGAGAGCATTACAAGAGGTGAAAAAAAATTCCATTTAACCATACAATGATTAACAATAAGTTCAAGTAGAAAATATTAGTTCCAAGTAAAGTGCTAATATGTAAATACCTCATCTTAATCAAAAATGGCATTGAAAACACATTTGGGGGGAGTAGATGGCATCTCAAACTAGGTTCTTGGCCTCCTATTAGGCTCGAGTGACAATCTAACCACCCATTTCGACCTCAAGAACACCCTTCCCAATATAAAAAAAATACAATTTTTAGCCTAAGTTCAAACATGTGTAAAAAAACTTGTAAGCCATTTATGCAAATTTTTAGATCCTTCCCATGCCTCTTTAAGTCCTCCAATCATACCCTAAAGCACTCAAGTGGAACCTTCGATAATAATTCATTGGACAAGCTGCATTAGCAAGTTCTAAAAATGTAACTTTTTGACATTGAATAGGCAACTTCTTGAGCTCCAACTACCATTTCTACCTTTGAGACCTCCATGTCATATAGGCCATGTCAAAGGCTTTCCCTTTAGACTCAGGGTTGACTTTAGTAATTGTCAAATGATTAGCATCAACATGTATGTGAGTTATGCCTTCTTGGCCATAACTACCTAGTGGTTGTATTTATAAATACATTAGATTAAAACTAACCCCACTATTATCACTTCAACACAAAAATTTTTGTGTCATGGTCAAAGTAGATATTATTGTATAACCCTTGTACACTAGAGTGTACAATTCCCACCTAACAAGTAACATTCCCAAAAAAAATTAGATCCCATGATCTTGATCACAAACAAAGATAAACATACTTCATAAACAAAAGACTAAGGAATTTACGTAAGTAAAATGAACTTTCTTTTTACAATTGAATTTCAGTGGAGTAAATGGTTTGCGTCATAGTTGTCATGGAATATAACCAATAGAATAATTAACACAAGTGAATTTGAGACATTTGTTGATATCCCTTCAATATACAACCTCCTTCTTAGGATTTATGCCGAGATTTATCTAGAACCATTCAAATTTTACTGCCCTTCAGTTACAAACTATCTTATTTTTGTCTTTAGTGGGTATGTTGAGGAATCGATTCCAATGCTTAGTCAATATAAAATATACTTAATAAATTGTGGGTGAGACCATGTTGACAAGCATTTTAGTTTGTGATTTTTTTTTGAATTAAAACACCTATATATAGGGGTGGCTCATAATTTAAATAGATCAATACATATAGAGCTAGGCATGTTTCGTACATCATTAAGTATGACAACTTGTTACAATTGAAAATAAAATATTTCAAAAGTGTCAGAGCATTTAAGTTATTTATCTAAATAATTATATTGACTGCTCTTAGTTTAAAAAAAAACATTTTGACTAAGTTGAGGATAAAAATAATGGGGAATTTGGGTCCAGGAAGATAATGTTCTTATGCCATATGTTCCAAAATATACTCTAAAAGGGTAACAATAACATAAGAAACGATCACCAATTTGTGCCATATTATACCTTATTATGTGTGCACCAAGATGGGATGTTATGGGAGGAGGGCCCACTTGTATAATTTCATCAATGAGCTTAATTATCTGATTTATAGGAGGTTTAAAGTATGATTTCTAGTACATGCACCAAATTGTAATTATAATAGCCATATCTACCTTGTTTCAATAAAATTTTCCTTTTATTTTTGTATCAACAATGCTTTATAGATGAACCCTCACATATTATTTGATATGCTTACATACAATGTCTATCACCTTTAGTGATGTAATATTCAACAGCTTGCAAGCATTGTAAATCTCCATTACATCCACAAAATTAAAACATCCTATTCTAGAGGACTTATTTTTTTATATCAAATTGCACTACTTAAATCTGCCATGGGGATTTGAACTAATCTTTAACTTGTAAATATCAAAGTTTTTCATCTTAGTAATGAAATTATCATCAAGGACATTTTCAAATACCATTATAGGTGTATTCTCAGTATTTAGAATGTAGATATGCTATGGCAAGAGCAATCCTAGTTGCAATATGTGGCCTCCTCTTCTACTTTAGATTGGCTAATCATCCCACCAAAAAATTATTGATCATGAGTATATTTATGTTAGTTATGAATTCCTCTAAAATTGAGTGATGTTAATACAAACTAATTTTATCCAAACCTCACATTGAGTTGTTTGATTACCAATTTTATCTTGCGGGGAATAATGCCATTGGAAGTTGAAGGACCTAGTTTCTACCCACATTCCTTGTCAAATATTGTATTCCTCAATATGACAATATGATAAGAGCTCCTAAAAATAATTTTTATTGTCTTTTCATAATAATGCCCCAAGATTACCTTAGCCTACATCCATAATAAAATGTCTACATATCCTTTGGGAAGCCCAATAATGATTAAAAGGTAGATGAAGATAGGAAATGAGTCTGCTAAAATTGGTTGATTGATCATTTTATCAAGATTATAAATTTTCTAATTAATGAAACATGTTTCATGTTTATCATTCTTTACAGACAATAACAAATCATTATTAAAAGAATCCTCCTTATATTTCTCAAATATTTTTATTTTATATATATTATGAGGATAGAGGACATATAGAATAGAAATGTCTCTTCAAAACCAGTAGGGTGGCTCCTTTTTGTAGCTAAACAATGGCACGATTTTATAGTCTGTGATATTCAAGGCTAATACAAATTTCTTTCTATCCCACTAGATACCATCCTTATGGAAGTCACAAGGAGCATCACTTCAGTTACCAATAATCTCCATAACAATGTTCCAAAACTTGAAAATATATTATTTTTAAGGAGTTGGTTGAGGATAATTTCTATTTTTGGACATGATAATGGAATTTGAACTAGCATCTAAGTTTTGAAGACCAATTATCTTCACCTTGGTGGTGTACTTATCATCAGGAAGTGAAATTTTCAACCTTTAGTTTAATGTGGAAAATGGCAATAGAAATCCTAGTTGCATTATGCACCCTCTTTTGGTAATTTGGACTATTGTATGTTCCCATGAAATATCCACCATATACATTATTGGAAATTAACAACCTATTGGATTATATTATGATCTAAATTTGCTTTTATTTAGTTTATGTTATGTTTTTGTTTATTATGGGTTGGTTTCACCCATTGGTTGGTTTTTTAACCACCTCTTCTTTTTGTAAACTTTTTAAGCTTATTAAGTACAAAAATAAAACATTTTTTTATATTCAATATATTTTTATACATTATTACACCATTCATCTAAGTGATCAATGGTATCAGAGCATGGTTGCTCATAGAAGAATGAAATTGATGAAATTTGAAGGCCTAGTTATAAATATGCATACACTACTTGTACATCCATTGGTATGATTTTAGTCTGTCAAGTAGAAGGCTTGTATGTCATTTTCAAAAATTTAAGGCTATAATATGGTGCTATAGGTGGTATATTACCATCTCTATTTGTGATATGCTTTTTATTATGATGCTTAATATAAATAATGGCCTTCGCTTTACAAGATCTAAGTCACCATTAATGGAATCAATAGTTCACACAATTACTTTTTTCAATTCTTCATCATGCCTCAAGGACATGTTGCCAAATGCTTCTCTGATGCTCACATTCTCCTCCCAAGTTTCTCTCTCGTGATGGAATTCAAAAGGCCCATTCTCAAAAACCTCCATGGTTGTCCTCTCCTCATTCTTCTTTCTATTTCATTCTTCTTCCCATGTTTGGTCTTCAACCATACTCTCCTTATGTCATTAAATTGCATATCAACAATCTCTATTGTTTTCTTCATGGAAATCTGCAACTCCTTATCATTACCTTATTCATTCACATCTATTATTTACTTCAAGGGAACATGTAGCATTCCTCGGTTGTTCTCAACCCTTCTTACCTCAAAAATAGGAAATACAAATGCATTTCCTACCAAGGAAAATTCTGAATTTTCCCACTTATGGGATATCATAAACTCAATCCCATCATCAAACAATGGGTCTCTTTCTCCCAGTTCAACAACTATCACATCCATACCCTCTTTCATGATCATTCCTTCCTTTATGTGCTACTAAAAAAACTCTTTATATTTATTGTTTTGAAAATAATATTTGAGTTTATCACATGGAAACATCACTCTCTTTTTACCTTTCAAGGCAACCTTATTCTCCTCACTTTTATTCATCTCCTTGCTACTTCTCAGAGTAGACTTGAACTTCTCCCATGAAAACTTTCCTCTCATATTGCATTTTATGGAAATATTATTCTTATTCTCTTTTGTCTCAAGCTTAAAGACGTGAATCTTATACAATCAATATACTTTCATTCTTGAGTACACAACATGACCCATAAAGTTAGAAATTATATGTTTCATACTCCTTATCTTATTCTTTCCTCTCCCTTGTCTCATCTCTAAGAGATCTCTCTAATACAAAACTGCAACTCCAAATAATATCCTACTTGTAATCTATACCCTTTGTCATGTCCCCTTTTTTAGTGGACATCGTCAGAGTTGATGGTTAGCCTATTATGCGACCTTCGTAGGCTGATAGGATGGATAGAGGGTCATGATGGAGCTTGGCTTGGCTTCGATTAGTAGAATTTCTATAGTTGGTTTTCATTCAGTGTCTTTCAAACATGTTTCCCTGAGCTCCTATTATTTAGGGACTTTTGACATGCAGTGGAGCACCCTTATTTTGGCATGATCATGTGCGGAATCACTCCTCGGTTCACCAGCTTTAGACGGTTCGAGGATCCGACATGTATTGAGGGAGATATTAATATTTGATTGATTTAATGAAATATTAATTATTTGGCCTATTTTTTAATTAAGAAACCCTAATTCTAATTTAATAAACCCTAATTAGGGCAAGCATATCTTTTTGAGGGTATAAGGGTTTCTTATTGGAGAGAGGCCATTATGATGATTCATTGATTATTGATATTGATTGTTGCTGAGAATTCTTCTGTGAAGATTGAGCCAAGGGTTCCAGGATTCCATTTGCATTGGAGAATGTCCACTCTTCAGTGTGTGCAATTCAGAGGTTGTGAGATATCAGCCGATCTATTGCCAATTTGAGAGATAGCTTCATACAAAAGTTATCACAGAGGTTTACAGGTTTAAGAGATAACTTCACATAAAAGTTATCATAGGTATTTCAGGTATTTATTTCATTATGTTTTGATTCAATAAATTATACAGATAGAGATCTTTAGATCAGGTATCTAGAATATAGGCCGTAGCATATTATCTTGCTTCTGTATGGAATCTATACTGATCCGTACAATTTTGTACCAATCTGCCACAGGCCAGACAGTGCCGCAGGGGACACAGGAACCGACATTGGCATCTCAGTGACCGACATTAGCCGACTGCAGACCGACATCGACAGAGTAGCTGACCAACAGAGACCGACATCAGCCATATATCGATTGATGACAATGACTGTGTTGTTGACATAGCAACCCGAGAGCCGTTCCAGATTTGTAAAAGATCAGGGTTTGAGATGATATTTGTATTACTTTATATGCATGCTAGAGATTTATTATTTTAATCATTCTAGATGAATAATAAGATTAGTAATTTTCCAGTTAAGAGATTTACTGTGGTTTATTTATCTATTTGGAAATTATTTTGCAAAAATCGCAATTTGTTCTTATTTCATACAAAAAATCAGAATACACAGAAAAGCAATTCAAAGCTTTTATCTTTCTATAGTCCCTATTGGTTGGGGATATTACACCCTCATGGGATTTTCAATACACTTATCTTCAAAATACATTTCTAACTCCACTATCCAATTCATGAGTACATTTGGGCTCTCATTACCAAAAAAATATTATTAATAGTAGGCTTACCTATTTTTTCCACCATGACCTTTATCTATCTCTTTCTTCTATTGGGATATTTTCCTCCACCTACTTGGTTTCTCTCTAAATTATATAGCCTCTCTTGTAGGGAAAACAACCCTATCATAGTTTCTTTTTCATACTCTATACTCAGTTGAAAAATATTTACTTTTGCATCTTCCATCATGTCTAATATTTCTTGGACTCCCTTCAACATATCAACCAAGTCTTCTACCTCTAGTGTCCTTCTTCCTTTATTTTCCATATCCTCCTCAACAAGTAGGATTCTCTTTCACAAAGATACTCAAAAAATATTCTATCTCACTTCCTCAACACTTGAATGACTTCTTTCACACCTAAAAAAAACTTATCCCTTCTCCAATACAAGCTCCTTTTTCACAACTTACTTTTCACAACCTGTAATTGACAGATACAAGAGCCTCACACATAAAAATAAACAAGGAAAGACCTTGATCTGATACCAAATGGTGAAATCATTTTGGTGAAATCATAGAGAGATTATACACTTAAGTAAAAAATTTAATTTTATGATGCTTAGTTTTATCACACACACACACACACACACACATAAAGAGCAACTCAAAATTCTAGTTGCAGACATTTACCAAAAGGAACACACTATATTAATTGATTTGAAGACATTAAAATGTTTAAAACAATAAACACATTATAAACTATGTGCCTTAAAATGTTTTTTCATGTAAACATGGATAAAAACATCACCAACATAGTACAACATCTAACTAGTTCCTCTATAGCTTATTGATTTTCTATTTCTTTTCTTGCAACTCCTCTTTTCTGCCTTTTGCATCATGTTTTTATCCTCCTCTCTTCTCCCCACTTTGTGAGATTATTTCCATTACCCTTTCTAACATGTACCATGTATATTAACATTCATTTTAATACATAAAAATCTCTAAACCCATGCATTTTTATTCAAAAATTATTAATTTTTGTTTGTTGTTATGCGTTGTTCTATTGCTATCAATTTGTTATTGAATTGTTGTTCCCAATTGTTTCTTTTTTATTTTTTTGGGTTGATACAAGATTAATTTAACCCTTGGATGCTCCTATATCATGTATAATTTTAATATTCTCTTTGATACCTCTCTTTTTTATCTCTATTTTGGCCCTTCTCTGGTCTGTAGCCTCCCTACTTTGATATCGGCTCTTGAATTGTAAGTTTAGATCTCTGGGTCTTTCCTCAATCCTTATAATTCCGACCTCTTTCTCATTAAATGTTGACTTTTTCAATGTGAATCTTGTTTTATATCTTTATCTCTTGTATATCCCACCTAAAAAATTTCCTTTAACACAAGCATGAGATCACTTTCCTTATTTTTACATCTTTTTCCTTTCTAAAACTTTTCTTGTAATTGCTTATGATTCTTGAAAGATATTTTTGTAATAGTGGGTGCATAGTTAGGTTAACTATTTCATGGTGACCACTAGGTAAATATTCTCTTCCAAAGCTTTTTAATGAGACCTTAAATGCCTATATTGGTGCTTTAACATGAAATTTGTAACCATTCGAAGATCTTCATGTTATTCTATTGTTGTGACTAAATTTGAAATTGTGATCATATGTTGCATGTGATTGTGCCAAGTGCAAAGATCCTATGACTCTTGGATAATAAGCTCCAAAGCCTTTCTCATGGTCTTCAAAGACTTTATGGACCCATATATTTATTAAATCCATTTTATGGTCCCTCATGCATTTGCCCCTTTTCATCATTGCCTCTCTTTATGTTTGTGGTCCCATTAATCAATTAAATCCATTTAAGGATTATAATACATTTGAATTACATTGTGCCTATTACTATATCTTGTGACCCTCAGTGATTATGACATGTGTTGTAATCCAGGTTCTCAGAGTCATGTGATTGCTTTGTGGATTGTTGCAGACCCATTGGAGTTATAAACCCAAATTTGAAATTGGTCACATGTCTGCCCATGGTCCCTGTCATGACTTAGAATTATGAACACACCAAGGCCATGTCAGTAATTATGAATGTGATACCTGACCTCCATGGTCTTTGTGAACTTTCATGGTCTTGTGCATGAATCACAAGAGTCTTGTTGACCTGTTATAATTTATAAACGAATGTATATTTTGTTGGGTCCAGAAAGAAGCCTTAATTACAAAAAAGATTATATGTGGACTTGTAAACTTAGGGAAATAATGTGGACCCTAATACATATATATTATGTAGTCCTTAAAGACTTAGAGACTTAAGAAATAATGTACACTTAGCCTCAGACATTGCAAATTAAAGTTGTGAGGGAAAATATCTGATAGCACTAATACAAAGAAACTAAGAGTTGTGACATTGGAATATGACCATGTGACCTTAAGTGTGATCCATGTGATCCCTAGGACATCAAAAACTACTAAAAATCCATGAACCAAAATTGGATCTCAAAATGTGACCTGAGAACCGTGTTAATTTAATAAATTTCCTTCAAAAGTATTTTTTGAAACTACACCAACTCATACCTTTTTTTTTTGTGATGTAGGATTACCCACACACCTTGGATGCCCCTGTATAAAACAATGGAGGTAATTAAAAAATTGAGTCTTGGTCACATAGATGGAAAAAATGGAAAAATTACTCCTTTGGCCACTGAGATTGATGAATATGGTATTCCCTTCTATCACACCAAATATTTCATCTACTTTTCTCTCTCTTCCACTTCCAAATTTTGGAAGCTTTGAATCCATCTTCTTCTTTTGATATTCACTTTCTTCCCTTATGTGGAAATGGATTGACCATAGTTCCACCACATCCACAAATTATTTCTTTCTTACCCACTATTGGGGCATAGTCTATCCACTTTCACCAAATGATTTTTTCCCCATATTCATGTGGGATTGATCTCATTTTTGTCCAACCATGTCCACCAAAATGTTATTTCTTGTATCATACTTTCTCTAGTGGGCTTAAACCCATGGGTATATTTCGACCACCTACTCCTAAAGACTTTTTGTCTTTGTCCACTCACTATCCAACCTACTATTTGATTCTTCCTTCTATCACTCATCTCTATTTATAAATCCCCTTTTCTAATAGATGACATCTCTTCCTTTGATTTTCTTTGTAAAATCACCATTCTTCTTGTAACTCTTTCATTCATTAGAGTCCTCAAATAGACTACTTATTTCTCTATTTCTTCACATGCTCTAGTTAAAGTACAAATCAACTGATCCTCTTCACTTTCTTAAGTGCATAATTTTTCACTTCTTAATTCACATATTCACCTTGAAAGGCCCCTTTTAATGCTTCTTTTCTCTTCATTTTTGCATGTCAACACATATTATAGCCATAAATTAGCTTAAAAACATGAAAATTTACATCCCCCATAGGTGTTCCATCCATATTAATATTATAAGCTTGATTTTCCCCAAGCTCATGCCTATCAAAGCCTTCATCATTTTACCTGCTTCTCAGAATAGTGCTTAGTTTTTATGGTGAAAACACCTCTTTCTATTTCTCTTTGTTTCCTATCCCATTTTCATCAGCACAATGCTATTTTCATTCTCCCTCTTTCTCTTCTTTTTCTTCTATGTCATAGGAATGACATTATTCACTTATCTAATCTCCTTTGTGAGTCTTCTCTCCCAAATCAAATTACTTTAAGTGAAATATTTATTTTTCCACTTCTTCATGTTGTATCTTATGCACATGAACACACTAGATCAAACCACAATTTATCCTCATCTTTTCTATCTTCATCGTTATTGGACCTACACTTAAATCCCCTACATTAAGGGAATCAATAGATCCCACAAATAGTTTTTCCATCACTTCATCATGCCTCAAGGACACATTTCCCAACTCTTCTTTGTTGCTCACATTTTCGTCTTAGATTTCATTCAAATAATGGACTTCCAAAGGTCCATTATCAAAAATCTCCATTACTATTTTTACATCATTCTTCAAACTATTTTCTTCCTCTATAGTGGTCTTCAACTACACACTCCTTATGTGAATTCACTTGCACTTCCTTTACCTTCATTGTTTTATTTATGGAAACCCTGAGCTTCTTCTTTGCAAAAGAGAAATATCAATTTTAGTACCTTTATCCTTTAATGATGACAACCTCTTCCCACTTAAAATATTATGTAATTTCTTTCCCATCATCAAATAATGGGTTTCCTTGTTTTTGTGAATAATTTATTATTTCCATATCCTCTTCTATGAATATTTCTTCCTTTAAGGGATACTCATAAATTTCTCTCTTTGATGCTCTTGAAAACATAATTGGGCTTCTCACTTGTAGATCTCATTTCTTGATTGATTTTTAAATCAATGTTAGTCTATTCACTCACATATTTGAGGTGCTCATTTGGAAACATCCTTTTATGATTGCCTAAAGGCAATCTTCTTCACCTCTCTCTCAATTCTCAATGCTTATATATTTTTCCACCATTCTCTCTACAATTTTGGATGCACAACATGATCCATAAAATTGGAAACCATATGTTTTCAACTACTCAACTTTTTCTTTCCTTTCTCTTGTCTCTTATTTTTAAGGTCTCTCCAATACACAATTGCATGTTCACATAACTTCTTTCACACAATTTTTATCCTCATCGAATCTACAATTTTTTCCTCTTAAAATAAAATTTATAACTCAATAATCCATTTCATGAGCTTATCTTTCTCTCTTTACCACAAAATAAAACAATATTTCAAGTGGACTTAACTCTTTATTTCACCTTCACCTTTGTTGGTATTTTATACTTCACTTGAATCTCTCTCCAAAGCATCCAAAATTTCTTATAGGGACAACCACCCCATCATCATTTCTTCTTCATCTTCTTTATTCATAGTTGCAACATCTTCTCCACTTGTTCCATCCCAATCTTTCATGGAATTACTTCAACATCTCTACTAGGTTTTATGCTCCTGTGAACTTCCTCTTTTGTATGTCAGTTCATCTCCACAAATAATATTATCTTTCACAACTTATAATTTATTTAAGCAAGCTTATCTTTCAAAACCCATATTGGACTCAAATAAGAACCTCTCTTCTACTACTTTATTCACACTTTTTTAGACACCAAAATTATGTCACACACACGTGCATAACTCCTTGTGTCAAAACCCCTTTTAACCCATTTTTCAATAATAACAATTAACTTCCTTAACCCATGATTTTACCCCTCACACATGTAATTAATTTAAAATACTTAAATAAGTTAATTAAAAACCCCTGGCCACCTTGTTCTATAATTAATTCTTACCTGATGAGTCACCTCAAGACCCGGTCCCCTCATCCTAACTACCCAAGACTTATTCCTACTTCCAAACTAAATTCCTAATCAACTACCTCCTTATTAACCTCTTATTTTTACCATTTTTCAATGGGTGCCATACTTGTCATGAAGAAAAATAAAAAATAGGTCAAAAATAATAAGGATTTAACTATTATAGGGCCACCGACGTTGATCAACCCATGGTCAACATTGGTAAGATCACTTATATCAATAATATAAGCCAATTACCAACTTGAAGTTTAGATCAACAAAAATTAAGAAAATTCATTCTTACTTGCATTCAAGCTCCCAACATTCTATTTTTGACATCCTAGCTTACTATCATCTTGTGTAAGTCAATCACGATCAAGAACTGAGCTCTTGAGGACTAATAACACCCTCATGTTCTCTATATTTAGCCATTTAGGTTTAGACTCCGTAATAGGGATCATCAATTTGGCACTTATCATTCAGTAACCACAACTAAGTACATCACTTATTCTATAAGTCTTTTAAACATTTATTATGCTATCACTTTATATCTACTATGCATTGCTTTAAACACTTTTGATCGAACCCTTGTGAGGGAGTCATAAATCTTCCTCACTTGATTTCCCTTAATATAACACACCAAACCTCTAACCAGATCTACCCAAATCATACTCTCTCTCTTATAACTCTCCCCAACCTCCCAAACTTGATCAAAAACCATTTTCTAGACCTAAAAAAACTTTATATAAGTTCTCAGACATTTATTTCCCCTATCAACCTCAGTAGCCTAACCGACATCGATCACCTTCACCACCGACCTGAGTAGTAGAATTGATATCGGTCACTCCTCTATCAATGTCAGCAACTATGGATTCCCTACCCTTTTTAAAACCTACCCAAACAACTTCTAAAACACAAACAAAATACACACCTACACCCTAATACTCTCTGTTGCATACAGGTTGTTAATAACGATAATATTATCTCTCTTTCACTCTCTCTCTTTACCTCTCTTTTAGTTATTCATTATTCTTTTATCTCTCAAAAGTGGACTATCATCTCTAAAGAAGTTTCACACTTCTTAGAACAAGCACGTAGCTTGGCAACCCACTCATTTAACTACTAACAAACATTTTTGGCACACCTGGTGGGACCCTAGAATTTTCCTTGGGTTAATTTTTGTTTTAAGCATTCATATAGGTGCATTATAGTGAAAATTTCATTTCTTTCACTTCTTCCTCTTTTCTCTTCAAATGAAAAATTTAATATTTTATTTTTTGTTTAAAAAACATTAAACTAAAATTTTTCTTTCTTTTCTCTTTGCCTCTAAAAGCAATTTATCATTTTATTTTACAAAAATAAAGAGAATATCTTCTTTAGTTATTATTGCATGCACATTAGGATAGTGAATTTCATACTCTATTCCTATTTCATCTCTATTTTTATTCAAATCTAAACATTTCAGATTTGGGTTTAAAACTTATTGCATTTCATTGTTTTCTTGTTGCATATTAACTCACCTAGTTAATTACAAACATTTTAAATAAATTGTAGTGCACCTATGTTACACAACCAAATCACATTCACATAAACAAACATCTAAACTCACCTAAGAAAAAGTCCATCAGGATTTCATCACCTAGTGGATCACCTTACCATACTCAGCTATCTTATATTTCACTACCAAGGGGAGAACCCACTCTGTTCTCTGGTGGAGTATAAAATCTAGATAGAAGGTATATTTTGGCTAAGAAGCTTGGCTTAGCTCTAGGTTCATGAAGTGCAGAGATCAATCTCTAATAACAATCCACGTACCTAGTCTACCATAAATTTTCTCTTGAGTACTAAAACTAACCTAAAACCAACTCTAGATTAATTTCTAGTACCTTTGATAACCAAATTCTCTTCTCACTATCTGATTAGGGCATAAGCCAATATGAGACTAAAAAATTAATCTTTAGGATTTAATAGTTGTTGGCTATATGTTTTTTTTGCTTTTCTGTTGTCTTCTATATTTTAGAGTTGGTAAGGACATTTTCCTATTGATTCACAAAATCAATACTATTTCTAGTACTCAATTTGTATAACCTATTATCTCAAGTTTTTTGAGTGTTCTTCCTTCTTATACAAACCTCTTACATCCACTATTTTACCTAGTTTCAACTTTTGGTTTCTTAAAACATTGAATTTTCCATCTCCCAGGATATCATAGTGACTAACATTGGTTTACCTACTGGCATCGGTAGATTTTTTACCAACATCAGTTAATCCACTGATGTCAACAATTTTTTTACCAACATTGGTTAAGCAACTGACATTGATGACTATGTAATTTCATCTGCTCAAAACAACCCACTTACCCACACTTAAACTTGGTTTTTCTTTATTCTATTTTAAATAGAGGGTAGTAAGACTATTTAAACTTCCTATTGCATGGTATTGACAAGATCTCAAGCCAAAATTCTTGTTGATTATGCAATATGGCAACCACTTCCACCCTCCTCTCTCACTTCCAATTCTATCATGGAGCATACTTCAGATATAGAGCATACTCCTAGCTCTAATCAAATTCCCATTGTGCCCGAGGGAGATCAACATTTTGCTAAATTTCTTGATCACAATGTGGCAGCCCTTCAACATTACCTTGCTATGAGTTAAACCCATAATTCTTTGGGTGACCCAATCTATGGTATGCCAACCTCTCTAATAGAGATAACCTTAGTTTCAGTTACCTCCAATGTTTTCCCCATGACTACCCAAACCACCACTTCAATGAGTAACCCAACTATAAATAATGTCCAAAGTGTAGCATTTCTAACTATCCAATCCCACCTAAACCTTGGTGTGACTTCCCTACTTTCACAACCACAACCAGTTCAGTCAAGTCACACCCCATTATAAAATTTAGTGGTGCCTATTCATCTACCCTCCCATCTATAATTACCTGAGTTATGACTCACCCTTCATCCAATCTAACCATACCAATAATCTAACCTACAATAATAACAACCAACCAAGGCATAGTCTCCAACCCAATGGGACAAGCCCCTTTTCTTTTTGCACCCTAGCCTATGACTCATTATCTTTATATTACTCCAACACAACCTCAAAAAATTATGTCATACACTCCCTCTACTTCCTATCAGGTTCCCTATAACTTAGGAGCTGTTCCCCAAACTAATCCCCCTCCATAACTCATTAAGATGTTGATGGATAAGATGTCTAATCTAGAGACATCTATTTTTGGATCAAAGAATGTGTTATCTTATGATCAAATATGCAATGAACTAATCCATCCTTCTATACCTATTCACCCTTATCCAAGCCAATGGGAACTCCCTAAATTTACTTGTTTCTAGAGTAAAGAGGATCCACAATAGTACTTGTGAGCATTTAGACATGCTTGTTATTTAATAGGGCATGATGATGTGTCACTACTTCACACTTTGCCTATCTCTTTTAGGTGCTGCCTTGGATTGGTATATCTCTATACCTCACCACTCCATTTTCTCATTTACTAACTCACACAAATATTCTTAGACAATTTCTCTATTAACATTTCTAAAAAGGTTTCTATAACAAACCTTTATTCTATCAGATAATTTGATGACAAGTCTATTACAAACTTTGTTACTCATTGGAGAAGCTTGATCAATCAACTCTTCTTCTCTTTACCCTAACCAAAGATTATTGAGCTCTTCTCAAGGGCATGTGCTAAGCACATCTCATCCACACTCTAGGTACAAACTTTTTACACATTTGATAAGGCCTTTACAATGGCACATAAACTTGAGGTTCATGCCGTAGATGAAGGCAAAGTCAAGTTGCGTAGTAAGAATCCAAATTCTAAATCAAATGACTTCTCTTCTAAAACTTATACCTCTAACAAAAAATCTAAAGGCTTTGCCAACATGGTGGTCATTAATTCATCTTCTTCCACAACCACAAACCAATCAAATTCCTTGACTTCCTAAAATCCAACTAAGCAATTCCAATAATGATATGAACAAATACAATACACTTCCATCAGGGAGTCATAAACATATATCCTGGAGAAACTATTGCAATAAGGTGTCACAACCCTTCCTCAGATCAAACCTCATATACAGCTCAACCCCTCCCATCCTATCCCAACTTGGTATAAGGAAGATGAGTTTTATGATTACCTTTGAGTTAAAAGGCCACAATTCTACTAACTATAAGACATTCAAGAAAATTATTTAAGATATGCTTGATAGAGGTGATATCATCTTAGATAATCCTAATGCACCCCCTAATCAAAGTATGGATGTGTTCAAACACCCTTTTCCTAACCATTCACCGAATCAAAATATTATTTAGATCATAACTTATTTAGGTGATCATAATATCCATATAGTTAATATGGTCTTTCTTTTACCTTTAATTCAACCTTATCCTCAATAGGAGACACCCATTTCATTGACTCCTCCCCCATATTTAGTTGCATTTTTTTTACCCATTCCTCCTCCTCAAGTAAAAGATCCTATTTCACCTGTTTCACTCCCTCAAGAGGAAGAGCCTCCTTTACCACTTCTTTTTCCACTTGAAGAGCCTATAATGTCAATTCCTTTTGCACTAATATTACCTATCCTCTTACCACTTGAATACCACACCCTACTCATTCCTCAACCACATGTTGAAGGGATCATCATTCTTGCATTATACCCTCTTGAGGAACCTTCTTCACCCACCTCTCCTCCACCTATAGAGAGTAGTACCCCACCCACTCCACCTTTGCACTTATGGGAGTCAGTATTATCTACTCCCATAACAGATGTAAGACCTATTGTACCACTCTTACCCCTTATTTTACCTATGGAGGACCATACTTTACCCATGCCTTGCCCACATGTTGAGGGAGCCATAATACCTATGATTTACCCTCTTGAGGAACCTTCTTCACCTACCTCCCCTCCACCCATGGTAGACCATGTCTCTTCTCCTATCTCTATCAAAGAGGATCCCGTTGTTGTTCTTTCTCATCTTTGGCCTGAAGTAGCAAAAATCAATAATTTCCCTCTATCATAAACATAGTATCCTTATAAAGACACAACTGTAAGGCCTACGTCAGCTTCATCTAAACCCTTCTCACAGTTGGAAAAAGGTCTATAATTTCTTGAATTCATGAAACTAGACCATGTGGCATTTTGAGACCGACTTAAAACTCCTAATCCAACACAATGAATTTCAACCTTTACCACCAACCCTCTCACTACCTTTTACCCCAAGGTATTTAACAAAGCTAGAGATTCTTCACCAAAAGTACTTGAAGTTCAGCCATCTATGTCAAAACCCTCACCCTCATAGGAATCTACCACATTAAAGTAGATTAGGCCCTTAGGTGTACATCCCGTCTCTAATCTAATTCATCCATAGATGAAATTAGATTTAACTCCTCAACCACAAGTTATAATTTCACAGTCTAAATTATAAAAAAATGTTAAGCTCCCTAGATTTCACTAATTCCTTCTTCAACTCTCAACTTTACCATCCATTTTGGGACACACCCCTCTACCTTAGAATATTACCTAACCAAGTAAAACAAAATGTTAAGCTACCTCCACTACTACCTTTACCATTTGGTAGAACTTTCACATCTAACACTAGGAAAGTAACAACAAAACATGTAACTCCACCATCAACAAACAAAGCACCACATAAAATTACCTTTCCAACACTGAAATAAAAGAAGGTGTCCACTCCTATTAGCATAACTATGAGCCCACTTGCAGGCTCTCAAAGCTTTTTCCTACATTAGTTATTGAAATATTCCATAATAAATCTTCCTCCTATTAAGCCTTATAGTCCTCTTGGAATGAAGCCATCTTATTTTAATGATACACAAGTGTGTTTATATCATCATTCACTTGGACATGATATTGATAGTTGTAAAGCTCTCACAACAATTATTTGACAACACTTCAATGTCAACACTCTCTTCGATGATACTCTTATTAATCTTCCTATTATTCCACCTTTGTCATCTATAATGCCTCCTACCATTCCACCTAAAATCAAACCTATAGATGTTAATGTAACCTCTTTACCACCTCTTTCACTAACATTTCAGATCAACACAGTTAATGTGGCCACACAGTCACAAAAGTAAAAAGATAAATCTAAAGAAAAGCTCACTTCTCCTTGGGCTCATCCCTTCACCAAAGACACTCCTCCTAATCCTAATATTTCCATCTTGGGTGTTCCTAAAATAACATCTTTGGATGTTATTCAAAGCTTAATGGTGAAACAACTTCATGAAACTCTTGTGAAAATGTCTTTGTATGAGTTAATCCAAAACTAATCCCAATAATGTCAAGCTTTGATTAGTACTTTTCAAGTGATTGAGGTACAATCGGATGATCCCCAACCTCTTACCGCTTTGGTTAGATCCTTTAATTTTATCTCCCTAATTTATTTTAGTGATTCAAAAATTCCACTTCAACACCCTGAAGATCCAGATTCTACCCTTTTTATTATCGCATATATTAATTAAACTCATGTCAAAAGAGTCATGATAGATGGGGGGATAGTATTAATATTATTTCCACCCATGCCTACAAACAAATAGCTCTTATTGATAAATATATGTCTCAAACCAATGAAGTACTCTATTCCTTTAATGATACTATAGCTACTATGGTGGGCACTATTGTCTTAAATATCTGTGTAGGTCCTCACACTACTCTTGAGCTCTTATATGTTGTGGAAGGAGAGTTCCAATATAACATACTACTTGGATGACCTTGGATACGTGCTATGGCATGTGTACCCTCAACTTTGCACCAATGTGTCAAGTTTGAACATGATGGACAAGTATATGTTATACCTGCTAACCCACCTCCATTTAAAACAAGCAACATGACCTATAGTCCTAATGATGTTATCATTCAATTGAAAACATCATCTTCTCCTCATGATACTTCTAAAGCTTCTACAAGCTCCACTCCCCTAGTTACATAGATACCAACAACACAAATTCCTAACAAGGATCCCATAGAAGAGACCTTTCAACGTTTGTCACTTAGTGAATATCATTTATTGATGCTCAACATGTTTTATACTCCACAAGAGTATGGAAGGATTCACATGTACCCAAATTATGATCTTTGTATTGGGATGGTCATCCCTTATGGACCCCTAACCTTCGAACCAATTTCACATATGGGGGAATTGATCAAGATCCCACTATTAGCAATCCATTTTCTTCACCACAACCATTTACCTATGACTTATATTTCATGAGTAACCCTAGATTCACTCACACCTATCTCTATATGTGTGCTTAGAAAGGATTTCATTTGAGTCATTATGAATAAGGTGTCCATACGCCTATTGAATATTCCACTAGCAACACTATTAAAAATGCCAAAAAGGAGGCATGGAGTGGGATATGACAAACCAAATAAACTCATTAAGATGACCCATGTACCAGTTATTGAAGAACCAGTCTCTCCTTCTTCACCTTCTTCTCCACCATCACCTACCAAATCAGAGGTATCTATACCTACTAATTTTTTTTCAATAAATGGCATCCATTTGGGGCCTCTCACCTATTGTCAATGTAAGGAAACAAAGTCCCTTCCTCTCATTCATCTTGAAATAATTCATGGAGACTCTCCCACTATTAACACTGTCTAATGTCAAGATTATGACATAATTCTCACATATATGGGTGTAGATGATTCTTATATCTAACAATCACTCCCATCCAAAACACAAGCTATGTTAAATGAATCAACCATTGACATCAACCTACCCTCTCATGATAACCCTTGCATCCTCAAGATTGGTTAATATTTAGATTCCTCTGAGCGAGCTGATTATGACACATTTATTAATGACAATAACAAAGCCTTTGCTTGGTCTTATAATGACATGCATAGTATTGACCCCTCTATCATCACTCATAACATTATCACCAATCAAGATGTTAAACCTATTAAGTAGAAGCTTCAAAAGATGCATCCTCAAATTTCTATCCTTATCAAAGAAGAGCTTCATCACCTCCTTTCTATTAACTTTATCCAGCCCATCGACTACCCATAATGTATTTCCAATATTGTTCCTATCACAAAAGTGATCGAGGGAATCTACATTTATGTTGACTATCATGATTTAAACCTCATTTGTTTAAAAGATGACTTCCCATTGCCAAGTATCGACCAACTTGTTGATATGATAGTTGACCATGAGATGCTATTACTTATGAATGGATTCTCTAGATATAATCAATTTCTAGTTGTTCTTGAGGATCAACATAAGACAACCTTTATTACCCCATGGGAGAGTTTCTATTATCAGGTCATGCCTTTTGGTTTGAAGAACATTGGTGCTACTTATCAATGCACCATGACCTACATTTTCCATGATCTCCTACACAAAATTATAGAAGATTATGTGGATGACTTACTCAATAAGTCTAAACTTCATCAAGACAAATTGATAATTCTTGAAACCATATTTACTCATCTCCTCTAATACAACATTTGACTAAACCTAGAGAAATGTGTCTTTGGAGTTCTTTCTGATAAACTCTTAGGTTTTATCATTTCCCCCTGTGGTATCTAAGTCGATCCTGCTAAGGTTAGAGAAATCCTAGAGATGCCTCCACCTACTTATATCAAACAACTCCATAGCTTATAAGGCAATCTTCAATCAATTCGCTACTTCATTTCCCAGTTGTCAGATCACTGCCAACCCTTTCACCATCTCCTCAAAAAGGATGTCTCTTTCCATTAGAATATAGATTTCCAATAATCTTTTGATGCACTTAAAAAATCTCTTTTTCCCACCATTTCTTATTCCACCTAAGAAAAATCAGCCTTTCTACCTATACATCTCCATAATAGACCATTATCTAAGAGCTATGATTGCAGATCAAGATGACCAACATCAAGAGTAGGAAATTTACTACATAAGATGCACACTTATTGATTATGAGACTTGATATACCCATACTAAAAAACTTTCCCTTACGTTGGTCTTTTCCACCTCTAAAATTAACCATTATCTCCTAAACCACAAAACCTATGTAGTCACCCATACTGATCCTATTAAATATATGCATTCCAATCCATATCATAACCAACATGTAGCTGGATGGTTCATGATCCTTGAAAAATTTGACTAAGAGTTCATTTAATAAAAGTCTATTAAGGGGAAAACAATCACTGACCAGTTAGTTGTTGCCCCTTTACCTAATAATTAGCCTTCAAACCTCAAATTCCCTAATGAATCCATTAAAATGCTCTCCACTAATGACATCTCCTATCAAATGATGATGTTCTTTGATGGATCTAAATGTCAACATGGTGGGGGTGCGGGGGTCATTCTTATTCCTCTAGATGGTGAGCCTATGCCTTTACATTTAAACTAGATTTTGAATGCACTAATAGTATGGTCAAATATGAGGCTTTGAATTCTAGGACTTCAAATAGATCTCTTCTTGGGTATCAAATCCATAACCATTTTTGGTGATTCTCAGCTAGTGGTTAACTAGGTTAATGGTTCCTACCTATGGAAAAATAAAATCTTGTAGTAGTATAAACATCATTTAGATATGTTATTAAGATCATTTGACTCTTATCTCTTACAAACTATTCCTTGATCTACAAATAATTTTTCTAACACGATGGCTTCACTTGCTTCACACATACCCTCTTCAACCTCTTCTTTAAGAATCTATGTCACCATGCATCGCTTAACATTACCCTCCTATGTCTTAGCTAACATATTTTTTTATTAGAAATGTAACAACCAATTTGCATGACTTATGGTACAATAAAATCACAAATTATCTTTCCTTCTCTATTACCCCTTCTGATCTCTCTAATAATGGGAAATGTTCCTTCATAAAATGTACCACTTTTTACACTATACTAGGGGGACTTCTCTACAAGTAAGGTTTTGATGGTCTTCTCTTTAGATGCCTCACTAGTACTGAGACTCACTTCATTATTAAGGAAGTCCATGATGGGATTTGTGGTGGGCATTTCAATGGTCACATAGTTGTCAAGCATATCCTTTGATTTGGCTATTATTGGCCTACATTCCATCAAGACTATGCTAATTACGTTTGACATTATGTCAAGTGTCAATAACACGCTAACCTCCTTCACATTCCTAGTCATGCATTACAAGTTGTCAAAGAATTTTGGCCTTTCTCCCAATGGGGCTTAGATATAATCAGAGAAATTAACCCTCATTCATCCCTCTATCATCATTCTATCATTACTACCACTGAATACTTCACCAAGTGGGTCGAGGCATCCCTCTCATCTCCACTAAAGCTGACAAAATTGTTGACTTCATCAACCATCACATCATCTGTCATTTTGGTGTCTCTCATAAAATTATAATAAATAGTGGAAAATCTTTCAAAAATAAGACTGTTCAGAGTCTGTGATAAATTTAGAATCAAATTAAGCTTCTCATCACCATAGTATCCACAAGCTAATGGACAGGGTGAATCTTCTAACAAAATATTGACCAAAATTTTCAAGAAGGTAGTCAATAATATAGGCAAGGATTAACACACACACATTACTTTTTCTTTATGGGCTTACCATACTAGAATTTGAACCCTTATGGGTGCTACACCTTTTTCATTGGTATATTGGATGGAGGTTGTTTTTCCTCTTGAAGTCTAGATTCCTTCTCTTTGAATTTCTCTACAAGACATACTAATGATGAATTTTTCTAGGAACATTTGGCTCAACTTGAATTTATTGATGAGCGCCATCTCATAGCCCTCAACCACCTCCAAATATATCAAGAGAATATTAAACGTGCTTATAATAAAAACCTCAAAGAGCAAGATTTCAATATAGGAGATCTCATCTTAAAAGAAAATCAACACATGACAAACATGGAGAAAAGAAAATGGGGTAAGTTTGCTCCTAATTGGCTTGGACCTTATATCATAACTCACAAGTATGACTCAAGAAGTTATTGCTTGTCTTGTCTTGAAGGAAGGCCAAAATTGGAGCCTTTAAATGCCTTACACCTATGACTATTCTTTTGTTAAACAAACGTCGCTTCACTTCATGTTTAATTTGAGCTCATCCCTTGAGCGCCCCTATTACATTAATTTCCCTTCCTCTTCACCCTTATTCCTATACACTTAGTTAACTTACATAGTGGTATGATTTTACCCTCAAAGTGGAAAACTTTTAGTTAACTTACGTACTGGTATGATTTTGTCTCTATAGTCTTGTCCATGACAAAAAGCTAAAAAAAAACAAATGGGATATGTGATAAATTTATAAAGTCTTAGGTCATGCTTCTCAACATAGACTGATCCCTTGAAGGATAGTTATGTAACTTCCCTTTGATACTATCAATAAACTACTCCCTTGAAGGACAACTATTTAAAATTAAAAACAAATTCTTAGACCACTCCTTTAAAGGATGGCTAAGCCAAGCTTTGTTCTCAAAGGGAAATACAAATAAAAAAAGGCTTCTCACATTAATCAGCCTTATACGACCTTAACCCATACACAATCCCATTGTAGGCTTCCCACATTGATCATATTACATTAAAAAAAAAGCTTTAAGTCATGGACTTGCCTATAGTAGCTCTCGGATCACCGACAAAAAAGGGCACCTCATTCTCACTTTGTAGGTTATGTTACTCAAACATTTTCCCTCATTTTATCTGTTTTCCCCTCATACTCTTTCAAGGGAATGTGAAGCTCACTTAATATAAGGTATACATGATGCTTTTCTGATGCAGGAGCATAGATATGCTACGAATATTTCTTTCAAAAAAAAAAAAAATTATTGTAATTCAAAAAAATCATGTATACTTAGGATAGGTCTATTTAATTCAAAATTAGTTATTGACAACCGTGTAAGGAGTCAGCCATAAGTGTCGTAGGTTAGGTGCAGCTGAATAAGTCTATGTTTAAAATATTTGTTGAGTTTTTCTAGGAGTTGGGTGAGTTGTTTTAGGAATAAATTAGGGTCATTTCAATATTGCGAGTAATAGGATAGGCAGTAGAGTAGGAGGAAGTGGAGGAGGAAGTGGAGGAGAAAGTCTGGAAAAGGACTGTAATTTAATTGCTTGTAACAGATTTGAGCAAAAAATTAATAATTGGTGTGTTTTTATCTTTGCTGGTGCATAGCCATGATTGCCTGCTCCTCTACCTCGAATGTTTGTTTGTTCATATGTGCAAAAGCATAAAATATGTGCGTGAAAATAATGTTTATTAGAGCAGGGGCGTAGGAAGGGGACTGACAGCCCAGAACAGAATCAATGCATATAACTTCTGGTGAATATTATACAGAACCAAGCTGAGGACAAGCCGAAGGGATAGAGATGCGTGGTGAAAACACAGAAATCTGAACTGGCTGGGATGCATATTATGGCTGGGCGTAGCTTCCTGCTGGACGCACATTATTGCTGGGCGTAATTTCTTGTTGCAATGCATATATGTTATTAACCCGTAGTTTTCCTTGTAACGCATATATATTATGCTAGGCATTTCAACATGATAAAGTTTGGCGATGGTATGTAATTCAGTTTTGCCACTTTCCAATTGGTGCGTGCAGTCAGCCTTTCAAACGTTGTGTTCAAGGCAAAGAGAATACTGTCTGGTTGAAAACAAAAGACTCCAGGTAGCATCTTGTGATTGAAGACATATTTTATTAAGATAGAAATTAGTCCTGTTGAATGCAAAACATACAGTTCTGGGTCATCATTTTCTAGAGTGTTGTTTCATCATTTTTCTAGTGTTCTTTTACATCGACCGTGCCATCAATCTATCTGGATTCTCTTTGAAGTTTAACGACACTAGTCTTTCAGATTGTAATTTCCGTGGAAAGTTCTTGGGGCATTTTCTATATGCACTTTTAGTCACCAACACGCACAACCAATGGGACTTCTGAGGAATTGGTTCAGATAGTAGATAGCTAAGTAGAACGAGGCAGATTAGAATAGTTGGGGAGCCAACAATCTGGGCCCAGCGAGAGAGGAGATTAATTACTTGACGAAACAGGAGGAAAAATAAATCGATTCCATAAATTAGAGAGACTCAATATGAAAATCCCCATGAATCAGATGTTATTGGTTATGTAAAACCCAGTGAGCCAGAAACAGTTGACAAATTGCCGAATGAGTCAGATAGGCATGAGATTCGATTTGGGATATTTCAAAATGAATTTGGAAAAGTCAGAGGCGATGGAAGAGAATCGAGTTCATTTTTTTGGGCCCTTCATCATGGACTGGCAAAGAAATACAGATTTCTGACTGAAACCCCAGGGGATCTGAAGAAAAAAAAATTCTTTTATAAGGATTTGATTGAAGAAAAGAATATCGCAACTACCGTAGTCAAGGGCATGAATGAGGACACTTTAAAATAGAGACAGGGAAGCATTGAGGAATTAAGAATTCGTTTGATTTGAATATACTCTGCATAATCAGCCAGGCTAGGCTGAATCTGGGAATAGGGTGGCAACAACAGTTAAGTTCAGCTCCGAGTATGCGCCTATAAATCCAAGCCAACCGTCTTAGTTCAGTTGGTAGAACCTTTTGGATCAGAATGTTGTTTTTGTAGAGATAATGCACTGTAAAAAGACTGAAATAGAAGTAAACAGAGTGGAGTGGTTGAAGCTGCGAATGCTGCTTACAAGAAAAAAAAAGAGTTCGTGATGAGGCTGGAAAGATAGAAGTACAAACTAGAGACATACTGTTTGGAGATTAAGAGCAGCAAGTCAGAATTGTGAATAAAGACGAAGGTCAGTTCAGTTCTGCATCATTTTCTAACAAACACAATGGTTTAAATATTTAAGGCATGAAAGAGGTTGATTTTCTTGAGCTTATTTATGTTTTGATTACGGTCTTTGTCGGTGCATGAACATTCTGCCTCTTTATTTTCTCATCCACATCACATGTTGATCTCTCTATTTGAGGTGAAGAAATAATGTCAAGCCAACACTATCAAGCCTACTCAATTTATTTTACGCATACACCATCACAACTATGAAAGAATGCTGAAATAAACTAACATAACCAATTTATTCATTTTAAGCATACACCATCACAAAATATGGAAAAATGCTAAGATGAAACTAATCAATCAGCTATGCATATACCATCACATATATGGGAAAGGCTAGTCTAACTCAACTAACATGATCAACATTGACATTAAATTAACATAACATAAAATTATCATCTAAATAATCATTATCCATATCATCATTATCTATCACAATAAACACATCCCAACATAAAAATGAATGAACATCTCATGCATGCATGCACGCGCGCGCGCGCATGTGTGTGTGTGTGTGTGTGTGTGTGAGATCCAAATACATGTCCATAACTACATCATCATAATAACATCTCTCTCTCAAAATATACATCTCACATCTTCAAATCATAAGCTAGTATACATATAACATAGATAATCAAAAATGGCAAAATTTAGCACTCAAAGTCCATGAGGCTCTCTATGTGGTCATGAGGAAGCAGTTTCATCACCACTCTCCACTTGTCTACGTCTACATGAGGTAGAAGCTATACCATGTGACATAGACCTCTCCTACTCTCTAAACTTTGAATATCTTTGAATCTACAAATACTTTCTAATTGCCCTCTCATAATAGGCAATCTCATCTAGGGTAGTCATATATCTCACCATAAATACAATCTGTGGAGGTCCCATGGCACCTGATGATGGCCCAACTTGTACTAGTCCCTATGGTGGTGGTGGAGGAGGAGTAACCTAACCTACTACTCTCATAATATCCCTCTCTATTATCACTATAGTTACTTGACCCTATAAGACTATAACCTAGCCTTGTAGTGCTATAACCTGGCCCTGTAATACCCAAACTTGACCCTGTAACATCATCACCTACCCTTGTAAGGCTAATACCTATGCTTAGGCTATATCTCAAACCTACACTACTACATTTTTGGCTTGATACCACTGCATCCCTCTCTCTCATCAACCCCTATAAATCTGGTGGTGGCCTCTTAACCTCCACCACTAGATGTAAACCTAGCCACCAAGCTATATATGATGTTGTGCACTATGGGTATCCAACACCTAGCCCTGTTGGAAAATCCTCAAAATATAGCTCATCTATCTCCTAGGGCAATGGCAAGGGTGAATTTATGTCATCACTCCTATATCAAGGGAAGGTAGGTAGAATATCTTAAACTAGACCAAACTGCCTCCTAACCTATGCCACAGGTACCATCTCCAACTCACCAACTCATCTGCCCCTAACCCATAATGAGCTCTATAAAACCATAAGCTATTGTGCTTATCCTTTAAAAATTAGATATGTTAGGTAGGGTCTCCATAAAATATCAGTAAGAATCAAACCCTCAATCATGCGCCTATAATAGGCAATGTCCCAAACCATGCCATCCACTCAAGTCTATGCCATGCCCTCTCTCCACTTTCTAAAACCAACCTTGAAGCCAACTAGGATGATGGTAGGTAACATCAATGGTCATGTCACCATGATGTGCTCATATGCCCAATAGTTTAGTAGATGGTTGACACATAAACTATATCACCATTTCAATCTCAAACCCCACATCTCTTTGTATACTGAGCTAAAAATACTAGACCCCAAGAAAAAATAGTCCAATACTCAACCATCTATGCAAACACACCTGTTAATACAATTAAAAATATACCACCATCTACATCTGATAACGCATACACCATGATCTTGATCATCATCAATATGCTCAGTCGATGTTACTCCTCATCAGCCATATAAAGTGGCTCATACATGAAACTCATAGAATGGTAGGTCACCTCACTAATATAATCTCCATATAATGCAACTATGTGTATATCATGTTATTCTCTCAAGAATGTGAAGATCTCCTCACTTTGGAGTGGTATTCTTAAAATCTTATAACATCCTCCTGAGTCATTATCAACTCTCTAGTTGACAGATGGAAGGTGTTGGTGGTGTGATCCCACCTCCCAATCAATGATATCATCAAGGACACATCCTAAGTGACTCGCTAATATCATCACACTCTTCGTAACCCCATGACCATCATGTGTTCCCACTTGTCTGGAGTGACATCCCTCTTCATACATGTTAACAACCTTGATATATGATCTTTTAATGTTAGCTTCATCCTTGCCTACATCTATACACACACAACTCAAGTCACATACTTTCTAATATACTCTATCACCATCTTTTCCATTCTCTCTCAAATAACTACATTAGTTTAAAGCCCTAAAATAGGCTATGTAGGTAGCACTCAGTCAACATAGGGTCTTCTAAGGCTAGCTCTACCATATACCCACCTAAATAACTACCCTAGTCTTTTTTCTCTACCCTAAGCTTTACTACCTCTTCTCTCTCTCCACCCTAAGCCTACCTACCTATCACAACTCTAGGCCTCATGACCTATATCCCAAACCCTTGACACTATGCCCTATTTTTTAAACCCTAGACCTCTTAACCTATCTCAACCTACCTTTTTATCCATTTCACTTAACATACCTTTTTAAATCTTTTCCCTAGGCTCTAGGAGAACTACATTCCCTTTAGGCCCTAAATTAGGCTATGTAAGCAGCACTCAGTTGACACAAGGTCTTCTGAGGCTAGCTCAGCCATTAGGCTAGTTGACTGCTTCTACTAGGGATCCAAATTGACCTTTTCTCCTATTTTTCTAGTCATTCACAGTCACTGATGTCAGCATTACTATCGATATCATTGATTTATAAGCCTAAGTGTCAATCAATGTCAGTAGCCACCTACTGACCTCAGTGCCATGTTGATCAATATTAATGGACCTCACCAACATTGGTGACTAATTTATCCTTAGGGACGAATGACATAAACCTAAAATTACAAATTTCACATAAAAACCTACCCAAACAACCCCTAACTTATCTTAAAACTAACCTACCCTATTTTATACCACTCTACTAATGTTTTCTACACCGCCACCTTTAAATTAGCCTAAAAACTACAAATACTCAAATCAACTAGTAGAGACTCTTATCACATCTCTTCATCTCCTCTTGGGTAATACAACTAACTCCTATAGTGGTGCACCTCTTTCTGGGTCCTCTCCTTACTCTACCATCTTAATCACTCTCAAGCTCTATTTTTTATCTCCAATCACAAAGTTACAAATGAGTTTGGTCAGCCACCAAACCCCCTTCTTATCAGGTTTGGTCAGCCACCAACATCAACATTTTTGACCTAATCTATCGATATTGATCCTTACGCATACTTACATCAGTAATGTTACCCTAGTTTATCGATGTTGGCATTTTCTATTACTGATATTATCAATGTCACTGATGTCGACACCCTTCTAATAATGTTTTCCCCCAATAAAGTAACCCTAAATTTTTAGACTTTACCCATATACTGGGGAAACTAGAGATCACATAAATCTCTCCAACCATGACAAACTCCATTGAAGATCACTTAAATATTCACCCACAATGAATTTACTTAGAGATCATGAATATCTCCTCACTTATTGACCCTTTTACACTAACCTTGTATTGCTTGTCTTGACCGCTTATGCTATTCTGCTATAGTTGGCTATTATGCACACATATGTATATTAGGTGTTTTGGATGGCAAGCAAGCTCTTCCTATCACCTTTAATCCTTTTGTGTTTCCTAGGGGCACTTCTTGCCCAAGATATCTAGGACACATTAACCATTGGAGCTATAATTTTGATTATTTTGACCTATCAACTATCACCTACAAGCTATGCTTTGGTTATTTCTATCTAAGTCCTCCTCAACCTTACCTGTTCTTAACTTTGTCAAATATAACTCATAGTAGCATATGCATATGGAGCAATACTCAATTTTCTACCCCTCACCCAATTACCTTTTTTTCAAACTGGTACCTGATTCTGATTTCTCCTCCATCGATTCCCATTTTGAGGGGGAATACTTCATCAAATTTATTGGAGAATCTAACTCTTATTTTTGTCTTACAAAATTGTCAATATAAATTACAAGACAAAAAAGGGAAAATGTAGACACCGAAATTATGTCACACACATGTGCATAACTTCCTATGCTGAAACCCCTTTTAACCTATTTTTCAATAATAATAATTAACCTCCCTAACCCATGCTATTACCCCTCACACATGTAATTAATTTAAAATACTTAATTAAGTTAATTAAAAACCCTTGGCCACCTCACCCTAAGACTAATTCTTGCCTGATGAGTCACCTCAAGACTTGGTCCCCTCATCCTAACTACCTAAGACTTATTCTCACTTCCAAACTGAATTCGTAATCAACTACCTCCTTCTTAACCTCTTATTTTTATCATTTTTAATGGGTGCCACACTTGGCACAAATAAAAATAGAAAACAAGACAAAAATAACAAGGTTTTACCTATTCTAGGGCCATCGACATTGGTCAACCCACAGACATGGGATCACCGATGTCAGCAATATAAACCAAACTCCAACCTAAAGTTTAAGTCAGTAGAAATTAATAAAATTCATTATTACTTGCATTCAAGCTCTTGACATTCTATTTTCAACATTTTAGCTTACTATCATCTTGTGTAAGTCAATCATGATCAGGAACTGAGCTCTTGAAGACCAACAATACCTACTTATTCTCTCTATTCAGGCATTCAAGTTTAGACTCCCTGATAGGGATCATCAATCTAACACTTATCATTTAGTAACCATAGATAAGTACATCACTTATTTTATAGGTCTTTTAAACATTTATTTTACTATCACTTTATATTTAATATGCATTGCTTTACACACTTTTGACTGAACCCCTATGAGGGAGTTACAAAGCTTCCTCACTTGTTTTCCCTTAACCTGACACACCAAACCTCTGACCAAATCTACTCAAACCATACTCTCTCTCTTATAACTCTCCCCAACCTCCCAAACTTGATCAAAAACCATTTTTTAGACCTAGAAAAACCTTCTGCAATCTCATAGACATTTATTATCCCTACTAACCTTGGCAGCCTAATCGACATCAATCACCTTCACCACTAACCTCGATAGTAGAACCGATATCGATCACTCCCCTATTGATTTCGATGGATTCCTTAACCTTTTAAAAACCTACCTAAACAACTTCCAAAACATAAATAAAATACACTACTTGCACCTTGTCACTCTCTGTTGTATATAGGTTGTTAATAATGGTAATATTATCTCTCTTTACCTCTTTTTTAGTTATTCATTACTCTTTTATCTCTCCAAAGTAGAATATCATCTCTATGGACGTTTCACACTTTCTAGAAAAAGCACGTAGCTTGGTAACCCACTCATTTAAATACTGATAAACTTCTTGTGGTAGTGCTTTCTTACTTGTAGGTAGTCCTCCCAAGCCATAGAAGAGTGCTCACAACATCTAGATATGGCATGCAAAACTAATATGGGTTCATTCTAATCACTTATCCCCATCATTCTTTTATGTTTTCCTTTAGATTTGAAATAGAAAAAATTTAGTGAAAGAACTTACATGAATTATCACACACTTATGAAAATATTACCTCTTCTACTACTTTATTCACACTTGCATGAATTCTCACACACTTATGAAAATATTACCCTCTATCAAAAGAAAGCTTATGTTTTAAAAATTGGCACAGATATAAGCACTGCTTATTGTTTAAAACATACAATAAACTCAATCAAGATTTTATGTTTCACATAACTAACTCCTCTTATAGGACTTTTTCTTACATGCAATAAATATGAGATTTTTTTTCACAACTTGTAATTAACTAAAAGAAAAGAGTATCATAATTTTATCACATGGATCTTCTTCACTTGCAAGACTTTATCACATCTATAATAAAATAATGTGACTAGTCTGAGATAACTTAGTGCAATTCATGGTAAGGATTCCTAGTGAAGGGGTGCCCTTGGCCATGCATTCAAATTCATACAACATATATATATATATATATATATATATATATATATATATATATATATATATATATATATATATTCTCTATTTATTCAATGAAATAAGGCCTTAATAACATCTTCATTCATAGTGACTCTTTGCACCTACTCTATCCCCATCTATCTCTAACACTGAGCCTCTATGGGCTTTACATTCACTCTCTATTATAGAATCTACAAATCCTTTATTTTGGATATCTATTAAGGATCTTTTATGATCTATGGCCCCTCTATTTTAATCTTTGTTCTCTACTTGTAGGCCTAAAGCTCTACTTTTTTCTAATATGTCCCTTCCTTCCTCAACCCTTTTAATATTGACCTCTTGATCTTTCAATGTTAACCTTTCCAATGTGACCCTTAGTTTATTTCTTTATGTCCAATATATACTACCTATAAAATCCCATTTAATGATTGCATGAGATCCTTTCATTGCTTTTCCCACTTTTTACTTTCTTAAACTTTCCTTATAATTATCAGTGATTCCCAAAAGATTTTTTTGTAATATTTACTACATGGTCTGGTTAACGTTTATGTGACCACTAACTGAAATTTATCTTCCATAGATTTCTAATGAGACATTAAATGCATAAATTGGTGTTTTAATGCAAAATTTGTGACCATACAAAGATATATATGTTGTTCTTTCATTGTTGTGACCAAATCAAAAATTATGATCATAGGCTGCACATGACAAGTGTCATGTGGCAAGATCATGGGTCCCTACATAACTAGTTCCTAAGCCTTTATCATGGTCTTCAAAGTCTCTATAGATTCATGGATTTATTAAATTCACCTTATGGTCCCTCATGCTCTACTCCTTTTCATTGTGCAATATCTTTATTTATGCTGATCTATGATCATTTAAATCCATTAAAATATCATAATGTATTCATGTTACATTATGGCTAGTACTATATCTTGTGACCCTCATCCTTATGACACATGTTAAAATATCAGGTTCCCAGACTCACACAATTGCTATATAGATTTTCGTAGGCTCATTTGAGTTATGAAATCTAATTTGAAATTGGTCATGCACCCATGACCCTGCCATGACTTGGAATGGCAAACAAGATAAGAATTTTGTGAATAATTATGACAGTGACACTTATCTTCTATACCCATTAGACTTTGTAAACTAATACATATATTTCTAGGTTCAGAAAGAGTGCTTAGTTGTGAAAAATAATGTAGAAAATATAAAGTCTCCCATGGACTTTAAAACTTAGGGAAATAATGTGGCCACTAACATAGAGATTATATAGTCCCTATGAAATTAAAGACTTATGAAATGATGTGTGCATAGGTCCCAACATTAAAAATTGGATTTGTGAGGGAATATACATGTGACCACCAATATAAACCAACTTAGGGTTGTTATATGGGAATGTGACCACATGACCCCTAATGTGATCGATGTGATCCTTGTGATTTTAGAAAATTATTGCAACTCAAACCGAACCAAAATCGGATCTATTATGAACCAAAAACCCTTTTTAAATAATAAATCTTCCCTAAGAATTTTAATTGAAACTATGCCAACTCTTACCTTTTTTGGCGATTCAATATTACTTGTACACCTTGGATGCTCCTACATCAAGTTTTTCCCCACATGTATATAAGTGAGTTAGGATTTTGGTTTGTTTCCATTTTTTGTTTTTGTTTTATCTCTCCTTCCTCATTGTATTGTGTTAAATCCCCCATGAAATTAATTATTACTCTATATTCTAATAGATAAGGCACCATTTTAGAACTATGTAATTCTAGAGTCCAACCTATGTCCTTTCCAATTAAGGCTTTTCCCTAAGGGCACTAGTCTAGAACCATGTCATTCCCATTAGATATTTTCCCTTGTTTTCACCCGATTCAAATTTTATTTATCACCTAAAACACTACTATTTAAATCCCCTCAATGCATAGAGAATTTTATGGCTATTATCTAAAAATTTAATCTAGTTTCAAGCATTTTAGTGTATTTCAAGTTTTTGGTGCGTCTCAAGCACTTCAAAAATTAGGTTAGACTACTTAGCCTCTTGGGATAGTTTAAATGGTTTAATATAATACCTTTATGACCACCATAGCCTCTTATTTTAATCCACCTAAAAAAATTATTCATTTTAACTATGCCTATCAAAATCTCATAAGCTTAAGGAAGTTATCTTCCGCATAATTAAACCTCCAAAAATGAAACATAAATACATGAGATTTAAAACCATATCCACTTCAGAGATAAGAATCATATAATTTTGTGATTAAAGGAGTGGTCATATAGATTTGGAAGAGTTTTGGAATAAAATGAACAAATATAAACATTCGGTCATTGGTCAACACATATATGATAGTGGGATTTTGCAAGTTATTAGTTTCTTATCTTCAGTGTAGTGTATCAACTTGGTCTTCACATGTGCAAAATGTTAAAACCCTAATCATTAGAGAAGACTAGAAAACACAAGGTTTACAAATTTCCAAACTTGGTGGTTATTATTTGAATGTCACTCTTGGGATTCCTTCCCAACAAACATTTCTTTTATTCTTTGCTTCGCTCTTTGCTTCACTTTTTACTCATTTAATTGACTTGAATATTACAAAAAGGTAATACATTCATAACCATATAATACTACAAAATTACAATGGGATAATAGATTATGTTTTAATTATGAATACTTTCCTTGAGAAAGATGCCCACTTTCAGGGTTCACTCCCTTTGTAGTCTACACAACAATACCTTGCTCTCCCTCCTTGATTTATTTAATTTAAAAATTTTAAACTTAGTTATATCACCAAATATAATATCATCTTTCAAAATCATTGTATTTGAAATCGAGGTTCATGACCTTTGTCATTTCATCAACAATTTTGCACAAGTCAATAATTTTTTTGTCGAGTTCACAAAGAGCACTCTATATGTTACTTAGCTTGTTCATTATCTTTAACTCTCTTGAAATTCCTTCTGAAAGAATTAATTTCTCATCAAAATGAGACATAGATTAATTTAGAAGGATTCAGGTCATTATATCTTACTAAATATTACCATTATTTCATATCTAATCTTGTGCTAACATCAATAATGCTAGGAGTAGGTTATAAAGTTACATGCAAATTTGTTATATCCAATTCCACTTATGCATTAACACACAACTCCTGTAGTTTTAGTATTATATCACTCAACTCATCAGTAATTATATCTGGTGATTTAACCACACTCTTTGGGGTATGTGCATAGAGTTGGGGAATAATTATATAGACATTTTTCATAATACAATCACATTATTTAATAAAATGAGCTTGTTATTTAAATAATACAATCACATTATTTAATAACATGAGTATGTTATTTAAATAACATGATCACATTATTTAAATTATGGCTTATTACTTAACTAGCCATAACATTATTGTGTTATTAAATAACAAGATCACATTATTACGTTAATAACACAATCACGTTCCCTATGTCACCCAAATAAATCAAATCAAACGCAAAAACTTCTCATTTTGCATTTGTGTTCTATCTTTTCCCTCACTCTCCACTCCACGATCACATTTTTTCCTAGTAAGGCCAAACCTTACCCTAATTCATCCCAAAAAGATGTTAATTGATGATGTCACCATGTAGAAGAGGTAAGTGCTAAAAATATATTCATTGTTTATTAATTTTATTAATTTTTTATTATTTTCATTGTTTAATTGGTAATTTATTTATTTTGAATAACCCATACTACTAAACCTCATGTTACTCTACCTAACCCTCTTGTTCCTCTACCTAACCCTCTTATTCTTCAACTTAACCCTCCTCCTAACCCTCTTATCCCTCTTGTTCCTCAGCTTAACCCTCCACCTAACCCTCTTGTTCCTCTACCTATCCCTCCTCCTAACCCTCCACCTAACCATCCTATAGTTCCAAAAAATCCCCCAGGTAGTTAAGAGAGTCTATTGGACCACATTATGGAGAAAAAAATTATAATTGAAGAATTAACTGAGAGGATCACACTTCCACCAACACCTACCACACCTAGCTAGACAATTCCTTAGAGACATTATTAGGTCAAATTGACTCTATAACAAGTCAAATTGACATATGAGCTTCATATCAAGATACTTATAAGAATGATTATGATGAGAAATTATCAGCACATGAGGTAAAGTACAAAGACATAAAAATCCTCCATTTACCCCTTATTCATTAACCCAATCACCAATACACCATTTCTAGTAATTGCTAAACATTTTTCAATCCATCATTGTCAACATAATTTAATCACAACCAATTTTTAGGACTGATGGTGGATAGTGTTTGATTATCCATCATGTAATGACCACAAAGTTCCATTATATTTTTTGAGGAAACTCTTCTGTGACTTTGTCCTCGATGACATTTTGAAATATTTTAATTTTAGTAAGTTTCAAGGCCAAGGGAAAGGCTCTGCATAATATCTACCAAGTGTATGTCATGTGCCTAATCAAACTACAAAGATATATATCCAAAAGCCACTAGAACCTGAAATCTCCTTTGCACTTCAGTAGGTCATGGAGATTAACACTCTACATGTGCTTAGTTCATTCACTAATACACTCATTCAACATATGAGTAGGCTCTCATATACTAATGCTAGAGATACACTACCTATTGTGCATATTCAACCCTACCCTTACAAATCTTATGGAGCTAGATGCACTAGACCTTCTGATAATGATGACGTTGGTGGTTTAGAGGGTTTGGATAATATAATTTTGAGTGATGAGTTTTTATCATGTATATTTGGTGTGCATATATTATCCACTACTTAAATACAAATATATTTTATATAAATATCATGTTAAATTTAAGGTATAATTTTAAATTTGATTTAGCTAACAATTTATTTATGTATAAATTGAATTGATATATATGTCATTTTTAATGTCCTAGGAGGTGATGGTGCCTCCATCATCATAGTTTACATTTATAAAATTTGATTTGATGAAGCCATTGTTTATATTTTTAGATCTAGATGTTGGTCCATCTACTACCACATTTATCTCTATTAGGATGACACCTTTTACTCATACATAGCTAAAATTTTGAGTTAATCATATGCTCTATGTACATTTAGTCTATTTATATTTGCCTTCTAAGTTTAAGTTAGATTTATTTATTAAGGATCTCAAAATTCAAGTACAATGCTATAATATACAATCTTGGTTTAATAAAGGAGAACAACTTTCCATATATATCTTTGATACTTTATAGAAAAATAAGTGAGACCTTGTTTACATTCAATTAATGACTCAAATAGACATTTATCCATTATTATGAGTCAAAACAAACATAGACATTATTTCTACAATATCATCTACATAGGCACTAATAGAGGTATATATTAACTTACAATTTTAAATTGTAAAAATAGACTTGTTTTAATAATTTTACTACATACTTGGGGCAAATATAACTTATGCGAATGTATTGTGTATGTAGGGTTGTATCATGATATCTGATAGTACTATTTAGATTATTAATAGGGTAAATTTTCATGTTTCTTCCCTATTTTAAACACCTATTTAAATAGTTGAGCTTGCCATTGACATGTTGGAGTGTCAAAAAAATATCGATCCTGACTACGAGCTAGCAATAAGTGCATGTTTAAATGATATTTTATTCTAGTTTGAAATTAATTTATTAATAAATAGTGAATTCATTTTATTTTAATTTTTTAATAATACTTATATTTAAACAGGTTTAGCTACAAGCAAGCTATGAGTGTAGGACCCATAGTCAGACCTTAGAGCAATCCACGGTATTACAGAGATCTCTATCTACCAACATGGCATCCCAGGGAGAGTCTTATTCAAGGAAGGAAAAGAGAGGGAGGCTATTTATGATTAAGATGTCATACATGAAAAGTGATTTTTTGTATGCCTATATGGCAACATACACATTTTTGACATTGTATATGTGTATATGACATTCACCTGACATTAAATACTATGTTGGTAGATGTTATAATTTTGTGTATGCCTATCATGGAAATCTATCTATATTATTGACATTATACATGTGCCTATATGATTTTTTGGGAGTTTTCATCTAAATTATGTTAATCTATCTAATTTATATTCAGTTTTAATTTAAAATATTATTTTATAATGTTGTTTTGATCGTCTAAAATTTTATCTATCAGATCTTATATTTAATGTTACATACAAATGAGGATTAAAAATTATTCTTTTCAATGCTATAAATATTTTATATTTCATATTTTTTAAATTAATTTTTTTATTTGATTGTGTAGTGTAAATAATTGATGACACTCTTATCTATTTTGCATTTATCATCACTCATTTACAACTTTTCAATTGATCATTAGCATGCAATTTGATTTCACTTAAGGCCCATACCCAATCATCTTCATACTTGTATAATGCAAAGATGAACTTCAACCTGATCTTGAATATACTATTTTTAGTCTAATAAAAGTTAACCTTACTAACTTGAAACAAAATATTCACTCATGAGACAATATCTTTGGCTAAAACCCTTTATCATCCTTAATACCACCTAATGCATAATTTAATTTTCTATGTTTAATAAGGCTATGAAATTTATATTAATATGATCTAATATCATGAATAATTATAAAATCACTTATCTATTCTTCGTCTCAACTCAATTCAAAATCTACTCTCAAATAATATACTTTTAAAGTAGTCAATTACTATTAGGTTTGCTCTTAATTAGTCACCAATCTCTCAGATCTGCTCTCTTTCCTTTGAATAATTATTATTTAAAACACTTTAAATAGGTCTTAAGAAAATTTAAGGATTTATGTAGGTGTAAAAACTTAGAATAAATCAACCAACTATAGGTCTCTAAGATATTGAGCTTTCATTCTCAAATTCTATCTTTTTAAGTTTCTAGGTCTCTAAACCTAGATATTGTTTCAATAGGTTAATTTATCAAAATAGAGTTTTTAGCTCTAAAAAATTATATTTATAGTAGTATTTTAGAAATTATAACATGTTATAACCCTTATCTAAGTTTATATAACTCAAATTAACCAAAAAATCATCTTATCTTATGTGTATTTTTTTCAAAAATGGTCTTCTATTATTGTACAAAAAATAGTCCTATGTACCTACAATTTCAAACATCTTTTCAAACCAATGATACTTGGAATAAGTTATAAGATCCATTCCCCATATGATTACAAATTTTTAGATATTATTGTTCAATTATTTGAGTTTTAGAGGTGTTTTACCCATGAAACCCTTACCTAAAATTTATTCAAAATTTTTGCATGTCGAGAGATAATTATTGATAGTTCATAGAGCTCATTGGGATTTTCTATGGTAAAAAACATGTATATTGGTCTTTAAAAACATATTAAACTATTCCAATACTCTAATTGATTTCATATAATAGTTTTTGCATGTAAATAAGCCTCTAAAAATGTCTATAATAGTAAAAATATAGAATTCCTAAGGGTTTCATGAATATAACTAAGATTTAAGCTTCAGTCAATATGAAAGGATTATAATCATATTATAAAAGGATAATATAATGGAAAACATGAAATATGACTCAAAAATATTTATTATGTATAATAAGAAAATATTTACACAATCCTCCTCCATTGAGACAGACCTACACCATATGCTCTAACCTATTCAAAAATGATATTTTTTGTCTTTTTACGCTCTTCGGTTGGTATTTTACGGTTCCTCCTCATTAATATTGAGGATTATCACTTTGTTAAATTTTAAACCAAGATTGACAATCTACTAAAATTGCTCAGATTCTCTCTTACTCGTTCAAATTAAACTTACTAAACTAACCTAGTTTATAGGTCTTAATAATTACTTAAGAATATTATCAACATAGATTTTACATATATTTAGTGACGCTCCTACATTGTTAGAGCATTTTTAATGACTAAGTGGTAATTTAACCCTTAGCCTATGCTAATAATTAATTAAATAACAATAATATATTTATTACCACGAGGTGGAAATCTCATGTAAATAAATAATCATATTATATTTTCCTTCATATTTACCAATAAATAAGGTTTTTACCCTATGGTGAATAACAACTTGATATCTTGAAATTTATAAGATATTTGATTTATTAAAAGGCTTGTGAAGACTTTGTTGAGAAGAAGTGAGAAGTTGGAGTTATATTGGGATAAATTATTTCTCTATAAATGGAAAATCACTTGTTGAGTTTTATACCTCTTTGAAGTTTTCCCAAGATAAATATGATGTCTCTCTATGTTGAATTGATGTGTTATGCTTTGCAATTATTATTCACTCTAAATCTATCATGTACTTTCATGTTAATTATATACATGAATTTATTCATGGTAGCAGAGCCTGAGGGGTGTTTATACTTGAAAAAACAACTTCATTTGTAATTTGAGAGATTTTTTTTGAGAGTGTTGTACGGCATTGGAAAGAATAAAATTTTCAAAAAAAAAAAAATCCTCAGTGTTTTCCTAATCTATAAAGGGCCTTTCAGTATTTTTGATCATTTATTGACATTAGAAGAGCCAAATCGAAGAGTTTTGAAGTGGTTATTTATTTTTAATCTTCCCTAGGTGCCATAATACAGTTTGAGCATCTAGAGAAAATTCAAAAACTAGTTTTTATGGCCTCAAATTGTCCCCTGAAGGTCCCAAAGTATTAGTTTGAAAAATTCAGGGTGTTTTAGAAATTTTTAGAGCCTGAGAAGCTCTGTGTAGCCCTATTCAATTTTTTTCTCTCTACTTGGAGCTTTGAAATGCCATATTATGCTTGAGAAATTGAAAAACCTATTTTTTAAGCCAAAGATCAATTTTGAGGATTCAGTTGGATTTATCCTACAAAAACTAGGAGGGTTGCAAATTTTGGTCTTTGGTAGTGTATTCCACTTGTTCCAAGCTTGCTTGCTTCACTTGGAGTGCCATTTCCAGCCACAGGGATGATACATTCAAGTAGAATATTTCAATAGTTGATAAAAAATTGTTTAATTTTTTTTTTTTAAATTTCAAAAATTTGCATGGAAATATAAAAGGGGTCCCACTTTGTCTAAGTTTTTTACCAAAAAGATTAAAACTATAATTACCCTAATTACTTTCAAAATTACATGCATATGAAATGTTTATTTTTTGATTATCAAAATCAGATTAAAAATAATAAAAAATAATATTTTGCATGATAATCTTTGAATTCACTCATAAATGAGTTGGTGATTATAATTTTGGTAAAAACTTGTAAAAGATAAGTCTAGTGTTCAAATATCACCATCATTTTTCTTTTTATCTTCTTGTTGACTTTATTAAAAATTAATTACAAATTAAATTAATTTGAATTTAATTTCTTTGTTTGTGTGCCTTCCTTCTCACGTGAAAACCCCCTAACTTGTTGACATGTCCTTCTTTTGACACTTGATCTAGTCTTAAACAGAGGCAAGTATAGTCATCCAACCAGTCGATCTTAAGATTTTGGCACATTTCAAACATATTGGTGTGATCAATTTTTTATTTTTAAGCTTTTTATTATTGATTTTATACCATTTTTATTAATTATGCCTAGGTGGTTGTTGTGAGTATGACTCTTTCGACACCTAAAATTGTGTAACTTTATTTCAATTTTTTTGTTTTGGTTAGCATCTAAATTATATATATATAGTTGCATGCTCAATTTAATTTATTTTAGAAATAGTTCAAAAAAATTTATTTAAAAATGTTAAATCATAAAAGTGTTCTTATTTTTAGTGTATTTTTGTGACACCTTGCTTTGTCACAAATTTATGAAAATTTCTTGCTTAAATTTGAAATTCACACTTAAAAGTTTGTTTTTTAATCACTTGGATACTATTGTATTTAAAGGGAAGTCTTAGCTTCACCTCACTTTTCCTTAGACAAATCTCAAATGCTTAATAGAAATAACTATAACATATGAAAAATTTGTGTTAACACTGAATTCATGGCCCGCAAATGATGAAATAATATTATTGGGACTGAGAAATCCCCATCTGGACACAATGTGACTCTTGAGCTTACTAATGTATTTTAATAGAAATCACAAGAAACTATGTTAATTATTTTATAGTGTTAAGGATGAATTCCTTTTCCACATTGGTAATTAGGAATCTCTTTGAAATCTTGGAAACTTTTTGAATCCATGCATGAGGGCACTCATCTCTCAAAGATCATTAAGTTAATCTTTGAATTGTTGAAAAAGTTATGAATTTTCTAACTAAAATTAAGAACATTAAAGCTCAGTTAGATGGTTTTAATTATAATTTGATTTAGAATCCATTATTTTATTTTATCATTCAATTAAATATTCATGAAAAATTAAAAATTTAAATTTAATTTTAAATTTTAAGTATCAAACTAAGCAATATATCCATTACCTTACCACTTTATCTGCTCTCCTAATTCAAGAAAAGTAAGTAATGATCAATTTCGATTCTAAGAGAATGTCACTCAGGGAATTCTTACCTTAAATAATGTTTCTAATAAAAATAAAAACTAGAAATCAAACTCTGATTCTGATAAAGGCAAAAATGGGAACAAGAAAATTGATAATAAGAATCATAAACTTAAATTCAATAGAAATTGTAATTTGTGTGATAAATTTGATCATAGAAGGAAAACTTGTTATAAAAACAATGATAGAATTAACAATCAATCTTACAAAAATAATAAAATAAAAAACTCTAATCAAAACAAGCAGAAGAATCAAAACCCTACTCAAAATAACAAGCAAGATCATAATGTTATTAATTTATATGCTACTTTATTTGATTCAAATGAAAATGAGTGGATTTTAGATAACAGTGCATCACACCATATGACATACTTATCTGATATTTTAAATGATTCTAGAGATATCTATGAAAGAATTTACTTACATTTTTAGAAGAAACTAAACATGAAAAAACAAAATTTTCAAATACTGTTATTAATTATATTTTTTATGTACCTAAGCTTAAAAATAATTTGATATCTTGTTTTCAACATACTAATGATAATTTAATTATAACATTGCTTAAATATAATTGGTCCATTACAAATCAATCTAGTTCTTTGATTTTTGAAGGTGTTCAAAATAATGGTTTATATATCTTCTCTCCTTTTGCATGTTTATTTTTATTGCATAATAAGAATGAATCTTAGTTATGGCATGAAAGATTAAGACATGTTAATTTTAAAAGTTTACATGATATGTGTTGTCTCCCAAAAATAACAATCATTTTTAGAACAACATTTGAATTGTTTTGGTTCTACAAACCAAAATAATATCTTTCATTTTCAAAATTTGTCTTAGATATTCAGATTTCTCATTTTCAGAGCTTCTCAGAAAATCTATGGACTCTGCAGGCTTGAATCTACGGACTCTACAGGCTTAAATCTATGGACTTTGCAGGCTTGAATCTATGGACTCAACAGGAAAAGGAAAATCTATAGACTCTTGCAGGCGGTTTTCAGTCAAAAGAATTGATTTTCAACATTTAGTCATTTTCTGAGAAAGGTTCAAAGTTCAGTCACTTCAACAGGTTCAATGGGTTCAACGGTTCAATAGCAAGTTCATAGCTTTTTGGTTCAAAGGCGCTTGGCGCACTTCATTGAACCTTTTAAGCAAATGGTTCAACATCCAAGTTCAACGAGCTTCATGACTTCTACAGAGATTTTCATCAGCAAACAATCAGCAACAGGTTCAATGTTTGGTTCATCTTTTGGTTCAACTTCAAACAGTTCAAAGGCAGGTTCAATAAAGTGGTTCAACGCTTTCATCGGCTTTGCTTCAAAGGCTTGGCACGCTTCATTGAACCTTTGAACCAGTTCAACAAAGGTTCATCGACTAGGTTCAAAGGGATGGTTCAATGCTAAGAGGACTTTTTCAAAGGACAAGTGTCCTTGCGGAGGACACTTAGACTTGTTCAAAAAGAATTGGCGGAATGAATTTCACCTAGACATTTTTCCCAGGGAATTTCACCCAGAATTTTTGCCCGGGGAATTTCACCTGGACTTTTTGTCCGCAGGAATTTTCCTCAAGGAAAATGTCCGCAGGAATGTTCAAAGTGAATGGCCTAAGGAAAAGCCCAGGGAAAATTTGTGAAGGGCCAACAAACAAAGCCGAAGGATCATTTAAGCCCGGGGGAAATTTGCGAAGGGCCAAAAGACTCTGAATGATCATTTTTCAGGGCCCGAAAGGGAAAAGTCCAATTTGGAAAAGCACCAAGTGCGAAAGATAAAAGGGAAAAGCACCAAGTGGGAAAGATAAAAGAAGACCAAGGGATGACGCACCCGAACACGTCAAATTCAACACAGTCAACTAGCCGTTGGAAACATAGTGACGGGCATGTAAACGTCAATTTCAGAGACAGTAAAATAGCCATTGATTCTTTGATCCACAGAACAAAATATATTCACAATTTTCAAGGCCAAGACCAGTAGAAAGTGGGGAAGAAATAGAACAGCTATGAGGAATCTAGAACAACAAACATGCTCTGATTCCACTGTTAGGATCTAGGAAGCACCATTGATTACCATGTACAAGCAACTTAAATATGTAGAATTTAACCAGAAGTAACAAGTAACTAAAATTCAAAAATAACACAGAATATGAGAGACAATACCCAATTGTATTAATACTCTTCCAGAAAGAAATTACAATGAAGAGACGCCACACTCTTCCACACCTTACAAGCTTCCCACACCAAGTGTATAGTAACTCACTTTCAAGAGCTCACTCTCTCAATTACGGTCCCAACAACAACTCAAGCACAGAGTTGTTGCTCACCTCCAACCAGTCAGTATCACTACTGCCAGTACCACCAGTCAGTATCACTACTACCAGTACACAAGTGCTCCACGCACTCTAAATCTGAGTACTCCACGAACTCTAAGTATACAATGTACTCCAAGTAGATCTCTCCTGATCTTGCTACCTATTGTGTTGCTGTCACCTTTGATCCTGCTGCCCCGCAGATCACCTTTGACCTCACACACACACACACCTAAAAATCAATGATCTTACTTACCCATGTAGATCTCTCTACACCTTGAAGAACCCTTGTCCTTGCCTCACCAAGTCCTTATGATTCTCTAAACCAGTACCCCAGTGGATCTTCTCCCTGATTTTGCACACCTGCAGACCAACCTGATCATACACACTCGGCATCCCTGTGGAACTAAGAGGAGCTACCCTTGCTCTCTTCACTCTCAAAAGGAGCTAACCAAGCTCAACTCTAAACTAGAACAAATTATAATACAGCCCATGAGTCTATTATATAGATCTCATGCAAACAATAATTAGACATTTAATTACAATAATTATATCCGCAGCTCAAGACTAAAATTAGCCTTTCAACATGCAAACAACTAGTTCGTTAACTAACTATTCATGTAACCAACAATTTTGGAACCACACAGGCGACTGAAGTCAGTCCCTGTCTGGCTGGAGATGATCGAAGTTGATCGATCCCTGACCGATGTCAGTTTGCTCTACACTGGATATGACCGATGTTAGTTTATTAGATTGACGCCAGTTGCTCTGCAACTCAACAACCTCTCAACAACCTCCTCCATGTCTACATCAGTGAAGATTTTAGCTCCACAACCTAATAATCTCCCACTTGGAGATAAACAGTTGCATTGTACCTATACCTGTACACCATCTAATTTATTTCCTGGCTTGTATCCCTCTTCAAGCTCAATCTTGAAGACCAACCACCACAAATCCTACGGTGCACCTCCTGTCATCCAAGTAACCTGCCACATCCACATCTACAAATCCATATAGAAAATAACTTGACCCTGCATAGCATGTCGACCTACTGTTGGTCCCTCTCAGATACTTGAGAACCCACTGAACTGCTTCCAGTGCTTCCTTCCTAGATTGGCCACAAACCTGCTGACAACTCCCACTACTGGGGCAATATCAGGGAGTACACATGTACTCAACCTCATCATGTGATTGGGGACCCTATTTTGTGAACTATCCATCCATAGGTGTGCTTCTCGGTTTTGCATCCTGCACTATCTTCACACAATCATCCTGTGACAACATCACCTTGTGATCTTCCCTGTCTCTAGGATTACTCATGCCAAAGAATTTTGCTGCTCCCAAATACTTCATGGCAAACCACTGAACTAACCTTACCTTTAGCTCAACAAAAAACTTGTATGTTTTAACCTTCAACAAGCTCATCCTCCACATATAGTAACAAGATAATGTCGCGACCATCATCCACCTGGTAAGACAAACACAATGGTTACAATGACACTGACTAAAGCCATGCTTTGTCATCCACCTGTCAAACCTGTACCACTATCATGTAGCTTCCTAAATACCATATGACCTGGCCTTTCATATCACGTGTCCATTCCCTCTATTCTTTAACCAAGGAATCCATTCATCTCTCAGTGCTTTTATCCTAGATGGAAACTCTACCAAATCTCTCATTTGGTTCTGCATCTTATTCATGCCATGCTCCCACTGTTTCCTGGATCCTTCCTGCTCTATAGTGAGCAACTAGTATAAAGAAGAGGAATAATGAATTTGAGGCTTAACTAGTATAAAGAAGAGGAATAATGAATTTGAGGCTTACTTACCCTTTCAATCCTCCACATAGGCGTTTAAGACTCCTTGATAGCTTGTTGTCCACCCAAAATCCATTTCAATGACCGACCTTGGTCACCACACAGTCTGCATTCGATCGACGTCAATTCCATGCGACTATCCAAGTCGCCAACCTCGGTTATCATATCGATGTCGGTCTCCACCTGCCTGACACCACTGACTTTGCCTACCTGCACATGACTGACGTCGGTGCCTGTCTGTTTGATTATAGTTTTCTCTGACCGATGCTTGTACCTGTGTTTTCTTGTGAGTGATGAATTTTTACCCGCGAGCTCTCTTTGGATCAAAAATCTGTCCAAACTGCTCTGCTCAAAGTTACTCAACCTTTTCCACTGATCTCTAACCATCATCTCCTCCATAAACACCAAGGCTTTCTAGTTCTTAAGTTTTTCAAACACATCTGTCTTCCACTTAAGAACATGCATCTCCTTCTTACTCTTGTGACCAAGCCTACAAAGCCATGTCCTTGTAACAGAAGAAGAATCAGTAATACAAGTAGGTAGATAAAGAATACCTACTTTCTTACCACCTACTAATTCAAGTGCATCTGCTGTGAGAGTTCTTGTGCATCTTTCATCACCCAATTTTTCTGAAAACATTAGCCGCATCTTCAAGACTGGGACCTGCATGACCTTTTTCAACACCCATGTGTTGGCCACCTACAATTTCAGCAACACTTCTCCTTTGCCAATTCTTTGACAAGGCTCACCAACCCCTCTATTTTGGACTGCATGAAAAGAGGCAATAGAATCTATAAACCAAGATTCTACTTTATCCAAGGAACATCCCAGAGCATCTTGTGCAACAACACCTGCAACATCTGCTTCTTCAGTTCTTTCATGCCGATCTTCTACCAACCAACAATATTTCTTTACCTACTCTTTCTTTCCATAACACCGTAATTGACCATTCATGCTTTTCAATTCTTCTATTCTTAGTGTACTTTCTTCTGCCATTGCTATACTTCCACTCAATCAAAAACCCCTGAGAGTGACCTGTAATCAAAACACAAACCTGCTCCCTGCAACCTTAGCTCTGATACCACTTTGTCAGTGGTATCACTGCATAAAACCAACAACCTGAGCTTTGATACCACTTTGTCAGAAATCTAAAACAAGAAACATGCTCTAATTCCATTGTTAGGATCTAGGAAACACCATTGATTACCATGTACAAGCAACTTAAATATGCAAAATTTAACCAGAAATAACAAGTAACTAGAATTCAAAAATAACACGGAATATGAGAGACAATACCCAATTGTATTAATACTCTTTCAGAAAGAAATTACAATGAAGAGATGCCACACTCTTCCACACTTTACAGGCTTCCCACACCAAGTGTACAATAATTCACTTTCAAGAGCTCACTCTCTCAATTACGATCCCAACAACAACTCAAACACAGAGTTGTTGTTCACCTCCAACCAGTCAGTATCACTACTACCAGTACCATAAGTCAGTATCACTACTTATAGTACACAAGTGCTTCACGCACTCCAAATCTAAGTACTCCACGCACTTCAAATACACAACATACTCCAATTAGATCTCTCCTGATCTTGATACCTATTGTGTTGCTGTCACCTTTGATCTTGCTGCCTCGCAGATCACCTTTGACCTCGCACACACATACACTTGCAAATCAATGATCTTACTTACCCATATAGATCTCTCTACACCCTAAAGAACCCTTGTCCTTACCTCACAAAGTCCTTATGATTCTCCAAACCAGTACCCTGATGGATCTTCTCCCTAATCTTGCACACCTATAGACCAACCTGATCATACACACTCAGCACCCCTGTTGAACTAGGAGGAGCTACCCTTGCTCTCTTCACTCTCAGAAGGAGCTAACCAAGCTCAACTCTAAACTAGATCAAATTAAAATACAGCCCATGAGTCTATTATATAGATCTCATGCAAACAATAATTAGACATCCAATCACAATAATTAGATTCGCAGCTCAAGACTAAAATTAGCCTTTCAACATGCAAACAACCGGTTCGTTAACTAACTGTTCATGCAAATGATAGTTTTAGAATCTCATAGGCGATCGACATCGGTCTTTGTCTGGCTAGAGATGACCGATGTCAGTGGATCCCTGACTAATGTAGGTTTGCTCTACACTGGATATGATCGACATCAATTTATCAGACTGATGCTGGTTGCTCTGCAACTCAACAACCTCTCAACAACCTCCTCCATGTCTGCATCAGTGAAGCTTTTAGCTCCACAACCTAACAATCTCCCACTTGGAGATAAATAGCTACATTATACCTATACCTATACACCGTCTAATTTGTTTTCCGGCTTGTATCACTCTTCAAGCTCAATTTTGAAGACCAACCACCACAAATATTGTGGTGCACCTCCTTTCATCCAAGTAACCTGCCACATCCTCATCTACAAACCCATGTAAAAAATAAATTGACCTTGTATAGCATGTCGACCTACTGCTGGTCCCTCTCAGATACCTGAGAACCCACTGAACTGCTTCCAGTGCTTCCTTCCCAGATTAGCCACAAATCTGCTGACAACTCCCACTACTGGGGCAATATCAGGGAGTACACATGTACTCAACCTCATCATGTGATTGGGGACCCTATTCTGTGAATTGTCTATCCATAGGTGTGCTTCTCGATTCTGCATCCTGCACTACCTTCACACAATCATCCTGTGACAACATCACCTTGTGATCTTCTCTATCTCTAGGATTACTCATGCCAAAGAATTTTGTTGCTCCTAAATCTGTCATGGCAAACCACTGAACTAACCTTACCTTTAGCTTAGCAAAAAACTTGTATGTTTGAACCTTCAACAAGCTCATCCTCCACATATAGTAACAAGATAATGTCACAACCATCATCCACCTGGTAAGACAAACACAATGGTTATAATGACACTGACTAAAGCCATGCTTTGTCATCCACCTGTCAAATCTATACCACTATCTTGTAGCTTCCTCAAGACCATATGACCTGGCCTTCCATCTCACGTGTCCATTCTCTCTATTCTTTAACCAAAGAATCCATTCATCTCTCAGTGCTTTTATCTCGGCTGGCAACTCTACCAAATCTCCCATTTGGTTCTGCATCCTATTCATGCCATGCTCCCACTGTTTCCTGGATCCTTCTTTCTCTACAGTGAGCAGCTAGTATAAAGAAGAGAAATAATGAATTTGAGGCTTACTTACCCTTTCAATACTCCACATGGGCATTTGAGACTCCTTGACAGCTTACTGTCCACCCAAAATCTGTTCTAGTGACCGACCTCGGTCACCACACAGTCTGGATCTAATCGATGTCAGTTCCATGCGACTATCCAGGTCACCAATGCCAATTATGCTATCGACGTCGATCTCCACCTGCCCGACACCACTAACTTTGCCTATCTACACATGACCGATGTCGGTGCCTGTCTGTTCAATGCCAGTTTTTTTTTACTGATGCCAGTACTTGTGTTTTCTTGTGAGTGATGAATTTTTACCCTCGAGCTCTCTTTATATCAAAAACCTGTCCAAACTACTCTGCTCAGAGTTACTCAGCCTTCTCCACTGATCTCTGTCCATCATCTCCTCCATAAACACCAAGGCTTTCCAGTTCTTAAGTTTGTCAAACACATCTGTCTTCTGCTTAAGAACATGCATCTCCTTCTTGCTCTTGTGACCAAGGATACAAAGCCACATCCTTGCAACAGAAGAAGAATTAGTAATACAAGTAGGTAGATAAAGAGTACCTAATTTTTTACCACCTGCTAATTCAAGTGCATCCACTGTGAGAGTTCTTTTGCATCTCTCATCACCCAACTTTTTTGAAGTAATTAGCTGCATCTTCAAGACTGGGACTTGCATGACCTTCTTCAACACCCATGTGTTGGCCGCGTGTAACTTCAGCAACACTTCCCCTTTGCCAATACTTTGACAAGGCTCACCAACCCCTCTATTTGGGGCTACATGAAAAGAGGCAACAGAATCTATAAACCAAGATTCTACTTTATCCAAGGAACATCCTAGAGCATCTTGTGCAACAACACCTGCAACATCTGCTTCTTCAGTTTCTTCATGTTGATCTTCTACTAACCAACAATATTTCTTTACCTACTCTTTTTTTCCATAACACATTAATTGACCATTCATTCTTTTCAATTCCTCCATTCTTAGTGTACTTTCTTTTGCCATTACTATACTCCCACTCAATCAGAAACCCCTGAGAGTGACCTGTAATCAAAACACAAACCTGCTCCTTGCAACCTTAGCTCTGATACCACTTTGTCAGTGGTATCACTGCATGAAACCAGTAACTTGAGTTCTGATACCAATTTGTCAGGAATCTAGAACAACAAACATGCTCTGATTTCACTGTTAGGATCTAGGAAACACCTTTGATTACCATGTACAAGAAACTTAAATATGCGGAATTTAACTAGAAGTAACAAGTAACTAGAATTTAGAAATAACACAGAATATGAGAGACAATAACCAATTGTATTAATACTCTTCTAGAAATAAATTACAATGAAGAGACGCCACACTCTTCCACACTTTACAGGCTTCCCACACCAAGTGTACAGTAATTCACTTTCAAGAGCTCACTCTCTCAATTACGGTCCCAACAACAACTCAAGCATAGAGTTATTATTCACCTCCAACCAGTTAATATCACTACTGCAAGTACCACCAGTCAGTATCACTACTACCAGTACACAAGTGTTCTACGCACTCCAAATTTGAGTACTCTATGCACTCCAAGTACACAACGTACTCCAAGTAGATCTCTCCTGATCTTGCTACCTGTTGTGTTGCTATCACCTTTGATCTTGCTGCCCTACAGATCACCTTTGACCTCACACACACACACACACCTGCAAATCAATGATCTTACTTATCCATGTAGATCTCTCTACACCCTGAAAAACCCTTGTCTTTGCCTCACCAAGTCCTTATGATTCTCCAAACCAGTACCCTGGTGGATCTTCTCCCTGATCTTGCACACATGCAAACCAACCTAATCATACACACTCAGCACCCCTATGGAACTAGGAGGAGCTACCCTTGCTCTCTTCACTCTCAAAAAGAGCTAACCAAGCTCAACTCTAAACTAGAAAAAATTACAATACAACCCATGAGTCTTTTATATAGATCTCATGCAAACAATAATTAGACATCCAATTACAATAATTATATCCACAGCTCAAGACTAAAATTAGCCTTTCAACATGCAAACAAGCAGTTCGTTAACTAACTATTCATGCAACTAACAATTCTGTAACCACACAAGTGACTGACGTCGGTCCCTATCTGGCTGAAGATGACTGATGTCAGCTGATCTCTGATCGATGTCAGTTTGCTCTACACTGGATATGACTGACGTTGGTTTATCAGACTGATGCTAGTTGCTCTGTAACTCAGCAACCTCTAAACAACCTCCTCCATGTCTGCATCAGTGAAGCTTTTAGCTTCACAACCTAATAATCTCCCACTTGGAGATAAATAGTTGCACTGTACCTGTACCTGTACACCATCTAATTTGTTTTCTAGCTTGTATCCCTCTTCAAGCTCAATTTTGAAACCACCACAAATCCTGTGGTGCACCTCCTATCATCCAAGTAACCTGCCACATCTGCATCTACAAACCCATGTAGAAAAGAACTTGACCCTGCATAGCATGTTAACCTGCTGTTGGTCCCTCTCAGATACCTAAGAACCCACTAAATTACTTTCAGTGCTTCCTTCTCAGATTGGCCACAAACCTGCTGACAACTCCCACTACTAGGGCAATATCAGGGAGTACACATGTACTCAACCTCATCATGTGATTGGGGACCCTATTCTGTGAATTGTCCATCCATAGGTGTGCTTCTCGATTTTGCATCCTGCACTACCTTCACACAATCATCCTGTGACAACATCACCTTGTGATCTTCCCTGTCTCTAGGATTACTCATGCCAAAGAATTTCGTTGCTCCCAAATCCTTCATGGCAAAACATTGAACTAACCTTATCTTTAGCTCAGTAAAAAATTTGTATGTCTGAACCTTCAACAAGCTCATCCTCCACATACAGTAACAAGATAATGTCGTGACCATCATCCACCTGGTAAGACAAACATAATGGTTATAATGACACTGACTAAAGCCATGCTTTGTCATCCACCTGTCAAACCTATACCAATGTCTTACAACTTCTTCAAGACCATATGACCTGGCCTTTTATCTCATGTGTCCATTCTCTCTATTCTTTAACCAAGAAATCCATTCATCTCCTAGTGCTTTTATCTCAACTGGCAACTCTACCAAATCTCCCATTTGATTCTGCATCCTATTCATGCCATGCTCCCACTATTTCCTTGATCTTCCTACTCTGCAATGAGCAACTAGTATAAATAAGAGGAATAATGAATTTGAGGCTTACTTACCCTTTCAGTCCTCCACATGGGCATTTAAGACTCCTTGACAGCGTGTTGTTTGCCCAAAATATGTTCCAGTGACCGACCTCAGTCACCACACAATCTGCATCTGACCGATGTCAGTTCCATGTGACTATCCAGGTCGCTGATGCCAGTTATCCTACTAACATCAGTCTCCACCTACCTGGCACCACTGACTTTATCTATCTGCACATGACCGATGTTGGTGCTTGTTTGTTTGATGCTATTTTTCTCTGACCAATGCTGGTACCTGTGTTTTTCTGTGAGTGATGACTTTTTACCCGCGAGCTCTCTTTGGATCAAAACCCTATCCAAACTACCCTGCTCAGAGTTACTTAGCTTTTTCCACTGATCTCTATCTGTCATCTCCTCCATAAACACCAAGGTTTTTCAGTTCTTAATTTTGTCAAACACATCTATCTTCCACTTAAGAACATGCATCTCCTTCTTGCTCTTGTGACCAAGCCTACAAAGCCATGCCCTTGCAACAGAAGAAGAATCAATAATACAAGCAGGCAGATAAAGAGTACCTACTTTTTTACCACCTACTAATTCAAGTGCATCCGCTGTGAGAGTTCTTGTGCATCTCTCATCACCCAACTTTCTTGAAGCAATTCGCCGCATCTTCAAGACTGGGACCTGCATGACCTTCTTCAACACCCATGTGTTGGCCGCCTACAATTTTAGCAACACTTCCCCTTTGCCAATACTTTGACAAGGCTCACCAACCCCTTTATTTGGGGCTGCATGGAAAGAGGCAACAAAATCTATAAACCAAGATTCTACTTTATCCAAGGAACATCCCAGAGCATCTTATGCAACAACATCTGCAACATCTGCTTCTTCAGTTCCTTCATGCTGATCTTCTACCAACCAACAATATTTATTTACCTGCTCTTTCTTTCTATAACACCGTAATTGACCATTCATGCTTTTCAATTCCTCCATTCTTAGCATACTTTTTTCTGCCATTGCTATACTCCCACTCAATCAAAAACCCTTGAGAGTGACTCGTAATCAAAACACAAACCTGCTCCTTGCAACCTTAGCTCTGATACCACTTTGTCAGTGGTATCACTGCATGAAACCAGCAACCTGAGCTCTGATACCACTTTTTCAAGAATCTAGAACAACAAACATGCTCTGATTCCACTGTTAGGATCTAGGAAGCACCATTGATTACCATGTACAAGCAACTTAAATATGCAGAATTTAACCAGAAGTCACAAATAACTAGAATTCAGAAATAACACAGAATATGAGAGACAATACCCAATTGTATTAATACTCTTCTAGAAAGAAATTACAGTGAAGAGACGCCACACTCTTTCACACCTTACAGGCTTCCCACACCAAGTGTACAGTAATTCACTTTCAAGAGCTCACTCTCTCAATTACGGTCCCAACAACAACTCAAACATAGAGTTGTTGTTCACCTCCAACCAGTCAGTATCACTACTGCCAGTACCACCAGTCAGTATCACTACTGCCAGTACACAAGTGCTCCATGCACTCTAAGTACACAACATACTCCAAGTAGATCTCTCCTAATCTTGCTACCTATTGTGTTGCTGTCACCTTTGATCCTGTTGCCCCGCAGATCACTTTTGACCTCACACACACACACACACCTGCAAATCAATGATCTTACTTACCCATGTAGATCTCTCTACACCCTGAAGAACCCTTATCCTTGCCTCACCAAGTCCTTATGATTCTCCAAACCAGTACCCCGATGGATCTTTTCCCTGATCTTGCACAGTTGCAGACCAACCTGATCATACACACTCAGCACCCCTGTGGAACTAGGAGGATCCACCCTTGCTCTCTTCACTCTCAGAAGGAGCTAACCAAGCTCAACTCTAAACTAGAGCAAATTACAGTACAGCCTATGATTCTATTATATAGATCTCATGCAAACAATAATTAGACATCCAATTACAATAATTAGATATGTAGCTCAAGACTAAAATTAGCCTTTCAACATGCAAACAACCGGTTCGTTAACTAACTATTCATGTAATCAACAGTTTCAAAACCACATAGGTGACCGACATCAGTCCTTGTCTGGTTGGAGATTACCGACATCGACCGATTCCTGACCAATGTCAGTTTGCTCTGCACTAGATATGACTGACGTCGGTTTATCAGACCGACGCCGGTTGCTCTGCAACTCAACAACCTCTCAACAACCTCCTCCATGTCTGCATCAGTGAAGCTTTTAACTCCACAACCTAACAATAGCAAATTAAATCCAGGACCCGATTCAATTAGCCAGACAAGGAGGAATGATGAAGATAAGAACAGATTGCTAGGTGGAACATTGGAAGTTACAAACTTATAATAAGCGCGACTTATTTCCTTGCATTGATAAAATCAAATGGTTTAAGTGCCCCTAAGTTTTAGCGTGTCTCCTTAACAGATTTCAATGCAAATTGATGTATTGATTATTCCCAAATCTTTTTTTGAATAGGCTATATAAGGGACTTTCTTCTATTGTAATAGGGATCTTCTTTTTGATAAGGGGAACGAAACTCTATTGAAATTGAGAGGCATCATTAAGACTTTGTGCTCAGTCTGTTTATCATATTTTGTTAATGAAAACAAGGGACTTTTTCAGACTTTATGCTGTGATATCTTGTTTGTTTCATTGATTTAATAAGTAAAATTAGTAAATTTGTCAAGGTGTCCTGGAGAATCAACTATGGAGAGACTTTGTGCCCCCATAGCTGCCTTCAGTGTGTTTGTATTTTCATTGTTGTGTAAAAAACTTTGGAAAGACTTTGAGCTTTCATTGTTCTTCGTATATCACTCTTGAGTATTTCTTGCACAGACTTTGTGCTGTGTCTTGATTTGCTGGTTACCATACTTCAGTCATATTTTGCTTTTATTTCCAAGAGTATTCTCATGACTATTTGAACAGTTATTCTGAAAGAAGAGGAGTGCTATCTGTCATTCTTTTGAGTTATTCCTTTGTTTTGTATATATTATCTCTAAAGAAAGAGAGATGGAAGTCTGGTCCTACCCTTGAATACTATTAACTGTTCATATATATACATAGCATATCCACAGGGAACCTCCCCTTAATGAGAGGAGAGAGAAGTCTCCTTCTGATGTGATAAACTTACGCATTAGGATGACTAATCTTCTTGCTTTGGCTAATAAGACCTATTTTGTTTACCAGTACGTTGATAAACAAAATAATCAACCAACAGTTTTTTATGACTCTGCTGGGGATTACCCATTATCCATTTATAGTCTATCCAGTCCATTTACCTCCACACCACAGGAAAAGAATGCACAGTTTAATGCCTCAACCTTTAACTGAAGCAAAGTCAAATCTTTTCCATTTTTATTTTACAATCTGGCAGATTCAAGGTATACACGAAGCCAAAGGGCTAAAGGTGTTGTTGATCCTATGTTTGAGTTGGTACAACAAAGTGATTTTGATCTATTTTTTTCACCATCTTGTCTCCAACGAACCAAGAGCTTCCCTCTTACTAAAGCCAGATCTCCATTACCAAAAAAAGTATCTACTTCTGCTGTTGATAAAGCTGTGCCTATAATTCTGCCATTGAGATTTGTTATCCCTCCTTTTCAGTATCTTATAATGGCAGTTCAAGGCCCCTAGGGTAATGCTTTTGGTACTCTCAATCTTACTCCTCCTCTACATAAACTTCCATGCAATTCTAGAAAGAATTTTCCAAAATTCCATGGTGATGGGAAAGTTCATCTTGATGAACACATTGCAGCATTTAGTATAGCTTGTGGAGTAATCAGAGTAGAGTTTGTAGATGTAGCTATCAGAATTTTTATTGAAACACTACAAGGTCCTGCTGTAGATTGGTTTTACCATCTACAGGCTTGATCTGTGACTAATTGGAATACTTTGAAAGCTAAGTTTGAAGCCAGATTCAAACCTGTAGAAGATGCACATACACTTCTGGCTCAACTTACACAAATAAAAAAAGAGCCACATGAGCCTATGAGAGACTTCATAGCTAAATTTGACAAGTTGAGAAACATAATTCCTATGATTTCCAGACTTACAGCTGAGAATCTCAAATGCTTTTTCATTAATTCTTAGCTACCTGAAGTCAGTTTCCTCTTGAGACGTGCTGGCCAAATAGATCTCGCTGCAGCTCAAATTTTGGCCACTAAAATAGAAGATGATCTCATCTTAGCAAAGAAAATAAGAAGAGATCCCAATAGAAACATAGCTTCATCATATTCCGAATTTGCATCTACAAGCACCACAGATCCAATGGTGCAAAAATTAGCAAATGAGCTCCTTGCCCTCAAAAAGCAAATGGCTCAAGGAATGTCTTTTGCTCCTACATACAGAAGAACATTCCAAAATTAGTCATATTCTGCTTTTATTTCCAACAGTATTCTTGTGACTAGTTGAATAGTTCTTTTGAAAGAAGAGAAGTGATGTCTGTCATTCTCTTGAGTTCTTCCTTTGTTTTGTATACATCATCTCTGAAGAAAGAGAGATGGATGTCTGGTCCTACCCTTGAGTACTATTTTTTGTTCATATATATACATAGCATATCCATAGGGAACCTCCCCTTGATGAGAGGAGAGAGAAGTCTCCTTTTGATGTGATAAACTTACACATTAGGATGACTAATCTTCTTGATTTGGCTGATAAGACCTATTTTGTTTACTAGTACGCTGATAGACAAAATAATCAACCAACAGTTTTTTGGTGCCATATCAGGGCAATGTTGCCAGAAACCAAGGACAACAGAATCGTCTTCCTCCTCCACAAGGAAAACTTGCCTTGAAAACTCCTCCAACTAATTCAACAATGGGATATCTTGAGATAGAATCAGATTTTTCTTATCAGCCTAAATTATATCAAAAAAATGATGTTGATATCATTGAAGACAGTCAAGAAGAATCAACTGGTGACTCCCACATTGGTTTCTTAAATTATCAGGATGAACCTGGAAGTAAAAGAGAAGTTTCAGATGGATCATATGCAGTGTTTACTAGATCTAAGAATCAATCAGTCCAACAGGCTGATAAAAGAAAAATAAAAGAGCAATCACAGCCAGCAGTCACAATTGCCAAGTGTGGAACAGTTCTGCTGTTTCAACCAAAAGATCAAGTAATCACTCAAAAGGTAAATACATCTATTGCTCCTTCCCCTTCTACTTCTAATTCATAAACTAGTATACCTCCTGTCTCTTCTAAAACTTAGAAAGTTGAAGTACCTTTCTCTGTACCTAGTTTGATTCAGACATTTGACATAATTGATCATGTCAAAAAGACAAAAATACAAATGTCTAAATTTGAGTACTTGTAGTCCAATCTGGATCAACTGAATAAGTTGGTCTAATATGTTAAAAATTAGATCATCCCTACAGTGCAAAAGGCCAAAAAAGTGACTTTTAATTTCCCAATAAATACACCTAGTCCAAATAATCTGATTATTACTCCTCCAGCTGCTTCTGGAAAAATAGAACCCTTCTATGTTTCCCTGTTAATCAATGGCCACAAGCTGAGTAATTGTATAATAGATTCAGGCGCATCTGATAATGTCATGCTTGTCAAAGTCACTGAATCTCTTGGTCTCACATTAACCAAGATGTTTGGTAGATGTTTCTCCATGGAGAACAAACAAGTGTCATTGTTGGGGCAGATCAAAGATGCTCAATTTACATTTGCGGCCTTTCCAGACAAGAGGATTAAAATGACTGTATTAGTGGCTGAAGTTCCAGTGTCTTATGGTATTTTACTTGGACGAAAATTTTGTAAGGACGTGGGAGGAGAGCTGAACATGGATCTATCTGAGGCAAGGATCCCTGTACAAGGAGTGATGAAAAGATTACTTCCTGAAAAGGAAGCAAAGTATATAGTCACCAAGACATCAGCTCCTGAAGCTCAAATCCTTTTTGAATCTGCAGGTATGGTTAATTACTTTTTATATACAGATCATGAAGAAAGACCCTCCATCTCTGATGAGGGAAAGTCTAAAGTAAAGCTAGTGTCTGATGAGATTTGGACTCTAGAATTTGACGGTAGTTGTTCTTCTTCTATTTTTGGAGCCAAAATTGTTTTGATATCTCCTCAAGGAGATATGTTCCCTTCATCATATAAGTTACAGTTCAACAACACAAATAATATAGCTGAATATGAATCATTGTTGCTGGGCATGAAAGCTGCTCAAGAAAGAGGTATCAAGTGTCTTCATACTAAAGGGGATGCTGAATTAGTGGTCTGCCAAGTGAGAAATTCATATCAGACTAAGAATGAAAGGCTGCGCCATTACCGTAATCTTGTTTGGGATCAAATTGAAAGCTTTGATGATTTCAATATTTCTTCCATTCCAAGAGAATATAATGATAGAGCTGATGCACTTGCTATTTCAGGAACTCTTTTAGTTCCATATTCTAATTTTAAAGAAGCCAAATATACCATTAAGATGATCTATAGGCCAAGTGTTCCTGATAATGCTGATCATTGGCAAATTTTTAATGATGATAATCAGATCATTGCCTTTTTGGAAAGAAAAGATAATTTTGAACAGCTATATTTTGAAGGTAGTGAATCTCGAAAGTTTGAATTAATTTTTGAATCTAGTTCAGATGTAAATGAAGAGTTTATACAACTGAAAGGAAATAAAATTCATAAAGGCCTGGTTTCTCTTGAAAAGCTATTTGACAAGTATGATAGATTCGTCAAGCAACAATAGACAGATTCGAATTTCTCTCAGGGATTTGACCAAATGAATCTGACCAATGAATAAAATCCAAAAATGTTCAACATTGATAAGTGTTGTACACCTGAAGAAAAACTCAAATTTACTTCTTTGCTTCATCAATACATTGATTTCTTGGCATATTCATACGAAGATCTGAAGTCTCTCAGTCATGATGAAATCCATCATCATATTCCTCTCAAGGTTGATTCAACGCCTTACAAGCAAAAATTTAGATAATACAATCCAAAAATTTCAGGTAAAATTATGTCTGAGATTCAGAAAATGTTAAATGCTAGAATTATTTTTTCAATCCATCATTCTACATAGATTGAAAATATAGTTCCTGTAAGGAAGAAAAATGGCAAAATCTGCATTTGTGTTGATTTTTAGAATCTAAATCAGTCTTCTTTGAAAGACAATTACCCTTTGCCAATAATGGACCAAATGCTCCAAACAGTAACAGGATCAGAAATGTTATCAATGTTGGATGGATTTTTAGGCTATAACCAAGTTGAAGTTTCTGAACCTGATCAATACAAGACTGCATTTACCATGCCTTTGGATACTTTTGCATATAAAAGAATGCCTTTTGGATTAATAAATGCTGGCACTACATTTTAGAGAGCTATGGATATAGATTTTAAAGATGAAATTAACAAATTCATAGTTGTATATCTTGATGATTTAACTGTCTTTTCAAAGTGCCGATCTGATTATATGCACCACTTGCAACAAGTGCTGGAGCGTTGCTGGGAAAATGGTATTTCTTTGAATCCTAAAAAGTTTGTTTTTAGAGTGACAGAAGGAAAACTCCTTGGACACATTATGTCCAAAGAAGGCATAAAGATTGACTCAGACAGAGTCAAGTCTATTCAAGAGCTGAATTTACTTGCAAGTAAGAAAGCTATTCACTCTTTCTTCAGAAAAGTGAATTTCTTATAGAGATTTATCCCTGAATTTTCTGAGAAGACAAGACACATTGTAAATATGATGAAAGGAAAGATTACCTTCAGCTGGACCAAAGAAGGCAAAGCAACATTTTAAGATTCAAAGTCGCTATTGCTCACGCCCCCACCTTGGTTTGCCCAGATTATCATAGAGATTTCATTATATACAGCTATACATCTGAGCATCCTCTTTCAGCTATTCTTGTCTAACAAGACAAAGAAGGTATGGAATCTCCCATCTCTTTCATGAGTTGCCCTCTGAAAAATCATGAATTAAAGTATTCAAATATAGAGAAGCATGCTTATGCCTTGGTAAAAGTAGTCAAACACTTTTGCTTTTATATTCTGAATTCACATATTACTACTTTAGTTCCTGACAGTACAATCAAGGCTATATTAACTCAATAGGAGTTTGGCACAAAGAGAGGTAATTGGATTGCAAAGATCCAAGTATTTGATCTGGATATCAAGCCAACAAAGCTGGTCAGAGGTAAAGGTCTTTGTCAATTAATGGTTGATAATAAGCCAAAAGATATACAACTTGAAGAAGTTGAAATAGATAATATACCAACAGTCCTTTTTGTTTCTACTACCAATGAATGGTATTCAAATATTGCCTATTTTCTGACTTATGGAGAATGTCCTACTCATTTGTCTTACAAAGAGAGGAGAACCATCAGATTGAAAGCTGCCAATTTTTTCCTTTGGGACAATGGCCTGTACAAGAGAAACACAGATGGAGTTTTTCTTCGCTATATAGATAAAGAACAACAGACCCAGCTCTTAAAATCTTTTCATAATCTAGCTTGTGGAGGATATTTTTCTGCTCCTGTGACTACTCACAAAATTTTGAGAGCCAGATATTATTGGCTGACTCTTTTTTAAGATGCACATAAATGGGTGAGAAAATGTGAACTTTGCCAGCAATTTGTTGGAAAACCCAAGTTGGCTACTCTGCCTCTTAAGCCAGTGATTATAGAGGAACCTTTCTAGTAGTGGGGACTCTATTTTATTATGACAATAAATCCATCATCAAGTGTTGGACATGATTATGTCCTTACAGTGACTAATTATTTCACTAAGTGCGTAGAAGCAATCCTGACAAAGCATGCTACCTCAGAAGTTGTATGCAATTTCTTGAAAGAGAACATCATTTCCAAATGTGGAGTCCCACTCAAAATTATTACTGATAATGCAGCTTGTTTCACCTCTTAAGAAATCACACAATTCTATTTTTATTATGGAATTACGCTTTCTCATTCTTCTGATTATTTTTCGCAAGGGAATGGACAAGCTGAGTCCAGCAATAAAAATTTGGTAACTATTATAAAAAAACTTGCAGATGATAATCAAAGGACGTGGCACAAAGCATTGGTAGATGCTCTGTAGGCTGATAGGATCACACCAAAAAGGGCAATTGGTATGTCTCCTTTTCAACTTCTCTATGGTATTAATGCTGAGATACCAATCACTTTAGAGTTACCAGCCTTGAAATTGGTGAAGGCTATTGAAGATCAGACATATGAGAGTTCTCTTGACAAAAGAATCATGTACATGACTCAGCTAGAAGAACAAAGAACCATGGTCATGGATAGAATTGCTGTTCATCAAAATCTGATAAAGAAATTTTTTGATCAGAAAGCCAAAAATCATGATTTTTAGATTGGGGATAAAGTCTTGGTGTGGGACAAAAGAAGAGAGTCAAAAGGGATGCATGGAAAGTTTGACTCCCTTTGGAGAGACTCATTCACAATTCATTAGCACATGGGTGAAAATAGCTTTTTGTTGAAATACCAAGATGACACACTCTTTTCTTTGCCCCATAATGGGCAGCATTTGAAACACTTCAATTCTTGAAGTGTCAAATCATTACCTCTGTATATATGTATACTTGTACAATTTTAATTTCTGTTTTGTTTTGTTTATTTTCATCCTTATTGCCTTTCATTTCTGGAAAGCATGAATCTGAAGCCCAATGGTACACTTGAAGACATTGGAGATTCTGAATTCTACTCCTTCCAATTTATTTTGCAATTGACAGAAGTTCCCCAACTGGAGCCAACTATTGTCTCCCAAAAATTACAGTCATTTTTGGAACAACATTTGAATTATTTTGGTTCTACGAACCAGAATAATATCTTTCATTTTCAAAATTTGTCTTAGATATTCAGATTTCTCATTTTCAGAGCTTCTCAAAAAATCTACGAATTCTACAGGCTTGAATCTATGAACTTTACAGGCTTGAATCTACGGACTCTGCAGGCTTAAATCTACGGACTCTACAGGCTTGAATCTATGGAATCAATAGGAAAAGGAAAATCTACATACTCTTGCAAGTGGTTTTTAGTCAAAAGAATTGATTTTCAACATTTGTTCATTTTTCAGGAAAGGTTCAAAGTTCAGTCGCTTCAACAGGCTCAACGGGTTCAATGGTTCAACAACAAGTTCATAGATTTTTGGTTCAAAGGCGCTTGGCGCGCTTCATTGAACCTTTTAACCAAATGGTTCAACATCCAAGTTCAATAAGCTTCAAGACTTCTATAGGGATTATCATTAGCAAATAATCAGCATCAGGTTCAACGTTTGGTTCATCTTTTGGTTCAACTTCAAACAGTTCAAAGGCGGGTTCAATCAAGCGGTTCAATGCTTTCATCGGCTTTGCTTCAAAGGCTTGGCGCGCTTCATTGAACCTTTGAACCGGTTCAACAAAGGTTCATCGACTAGGTTCAAAGGGATGGTTCAATGCTAAGAGGACTTTTTCGAAGGACAAGTGTCGTTACGGAGGACACTTAGACTTGTTCAAAAAGACTTGGTAGAATGAATTTCACCCGGACATTTTGCCCGGGGAATTTCACCCAGACTTTTTCCGTAGGGAATTTCACCTGGACTTTTTGCCCGTGGGAATTTTCCCCAGGGAAAATGTCCACGAGAATGTTCAAAGTGAACGGCCTGAGGAAAAGCTTGGGGAAAATTTGTGAAGGGCTGACAAACGAAGCTGAAGGATCATTTAAGCCCGGGGCAAATTTGCAAAGGGCCAAAAGACTCTGAAGGATCATTTTTCAGGGCCCGAAAGGGCAAAGTCTGATCTGGAAAAGTGCCAAGTGGGAAAGATAAAAGGGAAAAGTGCCAAGCGGGAAAGATAAAAGAAGACCAAGGGATGACGCGCCCGAACACGTCAAATTCAACATAGTCAACTAGCCATTGGAAACACAGTGATGGGCATGTAAACGTCAATTTTAGAGACAGTAAAATATCCGTTGATCCTTTGATCCACATAACATAATACATTCACAATTTTCAAGGCCAAGACCAACAGAAAGAGGGGAAGAAATAGAACAACAAATTAAATCTAGGACCCGATTCAATTAGCTGGACAAGGAGGAATGATGAAGATAAGACCAGATTGCCAGTTGGAACATTGGAAGTTACAAACTTTCAATAAGCGTGACTTATTTCCTTGTATTGATAAAATCAAATGGGTAAAGTGCCCCTAAGTTCCAACGTGTCTCCTTAACAGATTTCAATGCAAATTGATGTATTGATTATTCCCAAATCCTTTTTTGAAGAGGCTATATAAGGGACTTTCTTCTATTGTAATAGGGATCTTCTTTTTGATAAGGGGAACGAAACTCTACCAAAATTGAGAGGCATCATTGAGACTTTGTGCTTAGTCTGTTTATCATATTTTGTTAATGAAAACAAGTGACTTTTTCAGACTTTGTGCTGTGATATCTTGTTTGTTTCATTGATTTAATAAGCATAATTAGTAAATTTGTCAAGAAGGTGTCCTGGAGAATCAACTGTGGAGAGACTTTGCACCCCCAGAGCTGCCTTCAGTGTGTTTGTATTTTCATTGCTGTGTAAAGAACTTTGGAAAGACTTTGAGCTTTCATTGTTCTTCATATATCACTCTTGAGTATTTCTTGCACAGACTTTGTGCTGTGTCTTGATTTGCTGGTTACCATACTTCAGTCATATTTTGCTTTTATTTCCAGGAGTATTCTCATGACTGGTTGAATAGTTCTTTTGAAAGAAGAGGAGTGTTGTCTGTCATTCTCTTGAGTTCTTCCTTTGTTTTGTATACATCATCTCTGAAGAAAGAGAGATGGATGTCTGGTCATACCCTTGAGTACTATTTTTTGTTCATATATATACATAGCATATCCACAGGGAACCTCCCCTTGATGAGAGGAGATTGAAATCTCCTTCTGATGTGATAAACTTACACATTAGGATGACTAATCTTCTTGCTTTGGCTGATAAGACCTATTTTGTTTACCAGTACGTTGATAGACAAAATAATCAACCAACAATATGTTTGTGAACAATCTTGTTGTTGAAATTTTTTCTATCCCCTCTCATCAAGAAACTTATGAGGGTTGTTTATGTGGTAAATAACATACTAACCTCTTTCATAAGAATCATGATGCAAATTCATCTCATCTTTTAGATTTAATTCTTAGTGATGTTGTAGGACCTCTAGAAGTTGTATCTCTTAATGTTTCTCTATATATTGTTATATTTATGGATGATTATATTAGAATGATCTGGTCTTATTTTATTAAAAAAAAATTGATTTTTTGTCTAAGTCTAAAGAATTTAAAACTTATGTTGAAAATACATCTGATTTTTCTATTAAGAGATCAAGAATTGGTAATGGTGGAGAATATGTTAGTAAAGAGTTTTATTCTTTTTGCATTAGTTATAGTATTCAAAGGGAACTAACAACTCCTTATTCCCCTTAGAAAAATGATATTGTTGAAGGAAAAAACCACATCATCATAGAAATGGTTATAACATGTTGCAATCTATAAATGTTCTTAAACTTTTATGGGCCAAATACATGAATACTTCTGCACATATTCTAAATAGAATCCATGCTTAATATTTTTATTTTCCTACATCATAAATACATGTATGCATTTAGAATTTTATTTGTTTTGATAAAACTATTTTTTTGTTACTTTAGAGATACTAATTATATTTATAGTGTCTCATCTACATTATATTTTTTAGTAAATTGATTTAGTATTGATTCATGAAAATAATATGTTACACATATATTTCAAGAGATATTTTTTTTTGAGATGATAAATAAAATAAAATATATAGATATTATAATTATTTTCAGTTTAGTTTGCGTTAAAATACATTATATGCATAATGTCATGCTTAAATTGGCAAAATGATCATGTTTTAGTTGTATTTTATAAGAAGATCATGTTCAGTGAGTTTATATCTTTTGTGTTTTAATTTCTTAGATAATTTCATTTGATTGTTTTATTATTTGATTATGTATTTTAACATTTTTATATGCTTCGTTTGATAATAAGATATGTTAAAAACATGTAAAGTGTAAATAGAGTTTGTATTATTAGCTCTTCATCATTTACTTTACTAAGATTTTTTTCATACATCTCTAAACTTATTTGTTTTAGTGTCATATATATTTGATTGGATGATGACATCTCATGCTGAAATTATTCATTTTGATGTATGAGAGGTTATATCTCAATATTTTTGTTGAAGCATATTAAACTTGAAAAGTTTTTTGATAAAACTCAAATGATAAAATGAGTTATTACGAATAGGATATCCAATGTTTGTTTAAACTTAGTATCATATTATTAATAAATTATTGTATGTACATCACATGACAATTGGAGATGCTCATCTTGTCAATATTGGATACATCTAATAATGAATTGCATATAATAATTTATGTCTTTTCACTAACTTTATGATCAAAGTAGTGAACTTATTTGCCTTAAAAATGACATAGTTATTTTAAAATGTGTTTTACTATAAATAAAATATATGCCATATTTTTATGTATGTGGTTATTTTGATACTAACCATATTATGCTATCATGAATCTTTTTTTGGATGTGTTAAAGTTTTATGTATGTGCACAACACCCAAGAACTAAACATATTGAAGTTAATGTGCATTTCATCTGAGAGGAAGTCCTCAATGGTGATATTAATCTATAGTTTTGTCCTACAGATGAACAAGTGGTAGACATTTTCAGAAAGCCACTTAGTGCTACCAAGTTTTTTTTAGTTTTATGAAATGTTAGGCCTCTCGAAGTTACCATTGAGGGGGAATGTGTATGACAATGCCACATCCTAATGGCCATTTTTTACTTCTTCTCTATACTTCTCCTTTGTAAAGCATTGTGAAAACTTCATGTGGAAGTTATTTGATTTAAGTGAACTTCGTGTGGGAGTTTTAATTTTGTATCCCAATACATTAAAAGCATAATTTGTAATAGAGATCTTTATGTTCTAAAAGGCTCTAAACATGCTTAATAAATTTTTTATGAGAAACTGTGAGATGTTATCTCACAATCATGCTAGTCTAAACTTATTTTCGAGTAGTTTATGGAATATAAATCCTTTTGTTTCAAAAGGTGACCTTTGGCATGATGAAGGTTTTTAAATCCTTCAAATTTCGCACATAGTATAATTTCTTTATGGTGACTATGGAATTTATTCCCATTTAGCATTAAGGGGGAATGTTAGATCATTTTTAATGATTAAGTGGTAATTTAAAATTTAGCCTATACTTATAATTAATTAAATAATAATAGGTTTTTTATTACCACAAGATAAAAACGTCATGTAAATAAATGACCACATTATATTTTCATTTATATTTATCTATAAATAGGATTTTAACCTTATGGTGAATAACAACTTGATATACGAACATTTGCAAGATATTTGATTTATTAAAAGGCTTGTGAAGACTTTTCTAAGAAGAAGTGAGAAGTTGGAGTTGTATTGGGGTAAATTTTTTCTCTATAAATGAAAAATCACTTGCTGAGTTTTTTTTACCTCTTTGAGGTTTTCTCAGGATAAATATCATGTCTCTCTATGTTGAATTAATATGTGCTATGATTTACAATTATTATTCACTCTAGAGCTATCATGTGCATTCATATTACTTTTACACATGATTTTATTCATGCATCACCTTTACTATCCTCCAACATAACCCTTTTGTCATTCACTCTTCACACTCTCTCACTATACATTCCCTAGGCTTGGCTATGTTTAGATTCCTTCCTCTTCTTTAATAATTTCAATAACACTTCTTCTAGCTCTTATATCCACCTATCTAACCTTTATTCAACTCATTAAATCTACTTTAAAAGTCCTCCACCTCTACATTTTATTGTAATTTTTCCCTTCAAGGGATATTTAGCCTAATAGGCCTAATACACGTTCTTGAGATTGGTTTCTGACCCTTCAACACCTCACTCTTTCAGCACCTTCAATACCTCACTCTTGGCATACTTCAACTCCCCATGAAGGTCTCTAGACCCAAGTCAATGCCCATTAATAGTTATATTGATTTTTAGGCCTCTTCCTTAAGGGTGTTAGGCCTCTTACAACTGATGTTTGATAACATCACAAACTATTCTAACCTCTAAATCAAGTTGAATACTTAAAATATAATTTCATGCAAAAGTGGGTGAGAAAAGGGAGAGTGAGTGTTTCAAGAGGTGAAAAACCAATTAATTTACATTCAACCATACAAATATTAACAATAAGTTCAAGAAAAAAATATTACTTCCAAGTAAAGTGCCAATATGCAAATACCTCATCTTGATTGAAAACTGGCACTACCAACATATTTGAGGGGGGAAAATAACATCTAAGATCAGGGTATTAGCCTCTTATTAGGCTCGATTGATAAGCTAACCACCCATTCCAGCCTCAAGAATGCCCTTCCCAATATAAAAAAAATGTACTTTTTAGCTTAAATTTAAACATGCAAAAAATTAAACCTTTAAGTCATTTATGAAAATTGTTAGATCCTTCCCCTACCTCTTTAATCCCTCTAATCACACCCTAAATCACTCAGGTGGAACCTTCAAGAATAATTTGTTGGATAAGTTATAGTGATGAGTCTAAAAATGAAACTTTTTTACATTGAATAGGCAACTTCTTGAGAAAAACATGTTATAAAAGAGAGAGCATCATAGGAAGATTATGCAACACTAGAAGGATCCACTACCTTAAGTGTCACACAAAGGAAAAAGGAACCTAAGTGATAATTAGTGTGTTCTCCACTGCATAATCTCACACAATGATTTATAATACTACACAAAACAATATTCTATTCTGTAGTCTACATTAGTTCCCACACAAGTGGATGACATTGATCCATATGCTAATTATTTGGGCATCAATATTAATACCATACACATTTTATGATGACAAGGGTGATTTTTTTACATCAAGTTTTGGGTTAAGGGGTAATCTCTTAACATCATCATTGACAATGGGAGTCTATAAAATATAATTACATTAACTATAACCCAATGCCTAGTCCTACTATTGAATCACATCCCTGACCAAGTACTCTTTGGTATGATTCTAATAGGGGAAGGATTTCAAGGTTAATCAACTTTGAATTTCCAAGTATGTAGTCAAACCCATGCATGTAAAAGTCATAAGTGACATTACACAACTAGATATGTGTAATAGTATGCTTTGAAGATTGTATGTGTATGATGGTTATGCTACATATCAAGCCAAGCCATGACAGTAGACTGTTCATGTCAAATCTCACTTTTTCAACATCTTAGAGTCACCTCCAAAGACTAAACTCACATTAGTATTCGTAAATCAATGCTATAAGATCATTTTGTAAATGTAAAAGTTTTTGATACTTGAAATGTATCCAAGAACACATGCACAGTTTGGAAAATGAGCATTGATAGCATGCCATGCCACTCAATCATTATAGCAATAATATCTTGATAATTTAATACAATAATATGGATACTTATTTGAAGATCTAAAGGCTTTATGCACACATTACACATAGTAAAACATGAGATCAATTTGTTTCTTGGATCCTTTGTTAAAAATAATCTAGAGTACTATAGGTCCATTTGTGAGAATAATGAAGTTTTATGCCAAATTCAAGAGCTCCTTGATCAAGGAAAAATTAGGCCAAGATTTTATCCTTATGGTTTCCTAGTAGTCCCAACGCCAAATAAAATTGGTACAAGACTCCTACATGGACTATCATATTCTCAATAAGATAATGGTGCATAATTGGTACCAATTATCATGTATTGATGATGTTTTTCACCAGCTTTGAGGTGCACAATAATTTATCAAGCTTGATCAAATTTCAATTTATCATCAAGGACTAGTCAATTGCCATATCTACATGAAAGTGAATTGTCACATGAGTAGAAAATTATTTTTTTGTGAAGCATTTGCATTTCTTCTCATTCAACACTACACTAATTTGGTCACCCTCAAAAAATTCAAAACTTGTTTTAAATGATCAATATTCTCATCAAAATTTTTGCTGAAAACAAAAATATCATCCAATACACAATGACAAAGGAATCAATAAATGGCTTCATTATCTCATTCATCTACATAAAGTTAGTTTATTCATTGCATATCCCAAAAGGTAGAACCCACCATTCATATAACCTTGCCTTATTTTGAATGTTGTCATCTAAATGTCCTCTTCTTTAACCCTCAATTGGTGATACTCAAATTTTAAATCCATCTTAGTAAACATTTTAGCTTGTTGAAGTTGATCAATAATATCTTCAATTTTTAGAAGAGGGTACCTATTCTTAATGTTTATATTGTTAAGTGATCTATAATCAACACATATTTTACATGAACCATGTTTTTTAGGTACTAAAACAATGTAAGAACCACATGGAGAAGTATTAAGACATACATCTTGACTAATTAAAGATTGTAATTTTTGTTTTACCTCATTGACATCCTTTAAGGACTGCCTATACAACCTATGATTTGGAGGTAGATTATTCGATAACAATTTAATTTTGTGCTCAATAGGTCTCACCATTTGCAACCCCATGGGCTTATGGAAGAATTCATTGAACTATTGCACTAATTCTCCCATATGCTTGTGTTATTTGTTAGTAAACATGCTATAATAAGTTTTGTGTTCAAGAACTTCTTTATCTTGAATATCTCTCAAAAGAAGTAAAGAAAACTTACCACTTGCATTAACAAACCTTTTAGCTTCAAAGGAATTTACCAAAGATATCTTAGAATCACCTTTATAGGATAAAATGATGTAGTTACTACCTTTTTAAAATCAAATGGTATTTATTGGCTCTCCTCATGAAGATAACATGTTGGACATACAATTAAGGGAACCAAATGCTACACTACACACATGAAGGGTCACAATATCCACTATAACTTCATCATTGAAATGTGCATTAATACCAAACTTAATTATAAATTTCTTAGTTACATTGATGTCTACACGTTTCTTCACTAAACCCAAAGCATACATGCTTGAATGATTGTAATTATCTATCCTCAATTTGGCAACTAACTCCTTGCTTATATTTTTTGGTGAGCAAGTATCAAAAAGAGCATCCAGTTTTTTTTCTTCATCTAAATTTTAATATGGAAAATATTAGAAAGTTCACTTTTTTGAGCATTAATACTAGCCAAACATACCTATTTATTTATAAAAGTACAACATAAACTCTCATCTACATCGAAGCTACAACCAATGTCTTCACCTTTGAGTGTGGTCATGGCCTTATTCTTTTTGTTGTTGTAAAACAAATGCAATTTTATATGTAGCTTTAATAATTTTCCTTGAAATAGTTATCAATATCACAATACCCACAATGCCTTATATTATCTTTCTTAGAAACAAATGTAGCATTATGCTAACCTTTTCCCTTACCCTTATTCTTAGAATGACTTGTTTCTTTGGAGTGATTTGAGAGCTAGATGTAACCTTATTTTTATTTTCCATATTCAAGTAGTGAGATTTAGAAAAATCCTCATTTACACTCGTACACTGGGCCAAGAGGATAGGTCTCCTCAAAAGGATATGGAACCCACCAACATACTTCATCAAGATGTCATGGATTGCTATATCTTTTCCCATTTGGGCAGTATTCTTGTGGACCTCACTTGTGTACTCCTACACACTTGGGCCTTAATTTAACCTATGATATCTATCATACATGGACCTTTGTTCCTCATAATAAATAAGATAATGCTCCTTCTTGATTAGTATTTTAAAATCACCCCACTTAATAATAAGAGCAAGCTTCTTAAGAACCAAGGTAAGAACATAACTTTCAAATTAAGTTAAAGCATGATTGGCTAATTTTAACCTTGTAAAATAAATTTATTTTCTCTCATTAATCTAATGCAAACTAAAATATACTTCTAATTAGGCTAGATAATGGTCTAGCCTATCCACATTTATATGTTTGTCATATGGCTAAATCTCTATCTTTGCCTAAACTTTGAAAGAAGGTAGATATTTGTTGGCATGGGGTTGTTCTTCCATATTCTCATGCTTGGGAGCATCCTCCTTACTTGATTTCAATGTCTCTACCAAAACACCAAGCTTATCCATGAGAATACCCATGATGGACTAAAACTGATCAAGATTGCTCATATAAATAGAAATTCTAGCCACTCTTTTGAGCTTTTAATGTTTTTCTTCTATTATATAGGAATTTTATTAATTATAATGAACCATACTTCTAATCCCTTACTTCCACTTTGTTGTGGAAATTACTTATTCAAATAGAACTAGGATAGCATGAACACTAGCTCCTCTTATTCTCATGATAGGCATATACTATAATGTAGTCACTGACACACAAAAGGACACTAATACTAAACTAATTGTGATACCAATGTGATTCATAAACTAGGTGGATATTCCACACTAAGATTCACCAACACAGATCATGTACTCCTAGTTCAACATATGATTAAAAGAAGAGTGTTATAGACTATTTTAATTACTAAAATAGAGATAAACAAGGTTTATAAATTATATGTATAACATATTAAATATATAAATGGAAGCTTAAGAGAAGCTAAATCATAAAATGAAAACACTATATGACCTAGAGACACTTGTGTGGGAAAAACTTGAGTCAGTGAAGGAATTTTACTTCTCTTGTAATATTTAATTAAATAATTATACAAGTTACTACCAAACATGGTCTTTATGGATATATATTTCATTATTACACTATCCAAAGATTGCACACATGATTGATTTTTATTTCTTATATACTTCATGTAGTGATCCAACATAACTAGAATAACCATTCACAACTAGGATACAATGAGACACCATTAACCAAACTTGTAAACTACAATGTCAATCCAGCTTCAAAATTTGTCATCAACTTCTCTGATGATCTCTTATTTAAATAGAGACTATATTTATGCCTTCTCACCTTGTAACCCACCAAAGACTTCAAATAATCGTCACCAAGAAAAAGAAGCATTTGCAACCACTCCTTTACCCATGTTTTATTTGATGGCGAAACCCTTAGATTCAAAGGCTACAAGTTGATAACTTCATCAGTATAATAGGCATTTTTACCATCTCAACACTAATTATACCACTAAAAATTAACTGAATTATTCATTTTACATGAACAAGATTGAGGAAATATCTTACATAATGTTTTACATGCATGAATTACATAATTAAGTATAGTGGAAATGAACTAAACAAAATATCTAGTAAAGTAGATCCATATTATGGATCAAGAATCAAGGTCAACACTAACATGATCAACTATAACATCATGATTATAAAATCACCATCTTTAAGAGTGGATTGAACTCTCTTGCAAGATTTGGACAACAAATGAACCTTAGATCACTATCTAGAAGGATTATAAATTCTATGGGTGGATCTCGCAGACAAAAAAAATTGAATGATGAGTAATATGATCATTTCCATGATATGAAAGGATGTACATCAAAGCAATGGGTATAGGGATCACCTTGACATACACAATGAGAACAAGTTTAGACTTCACTAGATTTAGTACAAGGTGATTTTGGATGACTTGATAACTTTGAGGTTTGGATTTCACATGATTAACCAATAGCTGAAGACTCAGCTTGACATATATTTATAAGGCCTCTTATTATAAACCCTAGAGTAACATGATGTTTATTGAGTTTCATTATCTTCCAAATTCGTACAATAGGTGTAGACTTGACAATAGGATTACAAGCATGTATTTTATCCATAGTTGGTTTATACTTCATTTGAACAACCTCAAGTTTACAAATAATATATTCAATATATTTTAGATTGACATTTGACACAATAGGATTTGGGGAACTTGTATATGGTATAACAAGTTTGACTAATGCCATAAAAATAGATTTGACAACTAGTTTGACAATAGGTTTTTTTATGTATCTGATGTTGTTTTCAACCTCCAAATCGATTTTCAATAAACACAATGCTAATGATAAAAAGGCATAAATAATGACTCAGAGTAGACTCAACATTCTTCGAGCAAATTAGATTTGTGTGAATTTCAAAGTAGAATGTAAAGGGACAACATTATATCTATGTAATGTGTGGATGCCATGACACATATGCAAAAATAACTTAAACCAAAATAATTATTAACACAATTTGTGTCAATCTCAACTAATAATGCTAGAAAAATAAAATACTTGGTTTGCTAGGTCTTTGCACTTGAACCACATTTAAACAAGTCAATTGATAAATTTTTGCATCTTTATTTATTCATAATATGAAAATAAATTCTTATTTCTCATTTATGTTATCAAATTTTTAACATATAATTAAAATATGCATAAAGGCAAAACATGCATTTACAAGAATCAAACACAAAAAGGACAAAAGCAACATCAATCTAAATTCTATTTCTAGGACATACAAATGAGATGACTTCCAGTTAAGGATTTTGTTATTAGTCATAGCCATTAACTAATGCATCATGAGTTTACTATTTTCTTAGAAATTCAGATTATAGAAAGGAAACATAACATTTGGTAATATTTATCTTTTATCAGACTATTCATCTAGGGATACCACCTTACAAATGTGAAGAAAATAACCCATAAACCATGTTTAGAGTCATATAATTATAATTGGAAAACATTATTTTAGATAGATAACCATACATTACTCATAATAACTTCTCCTTATATATCATGCCTTCAATATATTCATTCTCAAAAAATAATTTTGCATGTAAGGGCTAAATTTTATGGCCATATGATCATATTTACTCTATTTTTCCATAAAGTAAGATCAACATTTTTTGTCAATTGAATAAGATTCAAGGTGAAATTTTGGCCAAATATCAAATTTTTACAAAGTTTTAGACCTTATTGTTCAATTGTTTGAGTTTTAGAGGTGTTTTACTCATGAAACCCTTACTTCGGATTTACTCAAAATTATTGCAGGATGAGAGCTAATTATTGATAGTTCATAGAGCTCACTGGTATTTTATATCATCTAAAACATGTATATTGGTCTTAACAAACCTATTCAACTATTCCAATACTCCAATTGAGTTCATATAATAGTTTCCATGTGTAAATAAGCCTCTAAAATGACTGTAATAGTAAAAATATAGAATTATTGAGGGTTTCATGAATATAACTAAGATTTAAGCTTCAAATCAATATTTAATGATTATAATCATATTATAAAAGGATAATACAATTGAAAACATGTAATAAGACTCAAAAATATTTATTATATGCAATAAGAAAACATTTACACAGTCCTCCTCCATTGAGATAGACCTACAACATATGCTCTAACCTCTTCAAAAATGATAGTTTTTATCCTTTTAAGCTATTTCATTGGTTTTGTATAGTTATTGCTCATTAGGAGTGAGGATTATTACTTTGTTATATTCTAAACCAAGATTGGTAATTTACTAAACTTCCATAGATTCTCTCTTACTCATTCAAATTAAACTTACTGAACTAGCCTAATTTATAGGTCTTTATAATTACCTAAGAGTATTGTCAACCTGTATTCTCTATGTATTTATTAATGCTCCTACATCAAGTTTACTATCCTCTAACATACCAATTTTATCAGTCACTCTTCACACTCTCTCACTATACATTTCCAAGGCTTGGCTATGCCTAGATGCCTTCCTCTTCTTTAATACTTTCAATAACACTTCCTATAGCTCTTATATCCACCTATCCAACCTTCATTCAACCCAATAAATCTAATTTCAAAGGAATTCACACACCTTTACACTTTATTGAACTTTTGCCCTTCAAGGACTATTTGGCCTATAGGCCTAATACACGTTCTTGAGACTAGTTTCTGACCCTTCAACACTTCACTCCTTTAGCACTTTCAACACCTCACTCTTAACGTATTTCAACCTCTCATTGAGGTCTCTAGACCCAAGTCAACTCCCATTAATAGTTATATTTCTTTCTATGCCTATCCCTTAAGGTTGTTAGGCCTCCTACAATTTATCTTTGACAAATGATATTTTATAATATCATAAACCTATTCTAGCCTCTAAATTAGCTTGAACACTTAAAATATAATTCCATGAAAAATTTGGTGAAAAAAGGGAGAGTGTTGCAAGAGGTGAAAAAAATTAATTTCTATTCAACCATACAAAGATTAACATTAAGTTCAAGCAGAAAATATTAGTTCTAAGTAAAGTTCCAATATGCAAATACCTCATCTTAACTAAAAAATGACACTGCCAATAGATTTGGGGAGAGCAAATAACATCTAGGACTAGGTTATTGGCCTCTAATTAGGCTCGATCAACAAGCTAACCACCCATTCTAGCCTCAAGAACACCCTTCCCAATATAAGAAAAATGCATTTTTAAACCTAAGTTCAAACATGTGTAAAAAAATATTGTAAGTCATTTATGCAAACTCTCAACTCATTCCCCTACCTCCTTAACTCCTCTAATCACACCCTAAAGCACTCAGGGGGAAGCTTTGAGAATAATTCATTGGATAAGTTTAAGTGATGGGTCCAAAAATGCAACTTTTTGACATTGAATAGGCAACTTCTTGAGCTCTAACTGTCATTTCTGCCTTTGAGACCTCTATGTCATATAGGCCAAGTCAAAGGCTTTCCCCTTAGACTCAGGTTGACTTAGGACCAAAATTGACCTAGCAATTATCTGGTGATTAACATCAACATGTATGTGAGTTATACCTTCTTGTCCATAACTACCTAGTGGTTGCATTTACAAATACATTAGATTAAAACTAACCCCATGATTGTGACTTCAACACAAAATGTTTTGTCATGGTCAAACTAGATATTATTTTACAACCCTTGTACACTAGAGTGTAAATTTCCCACCTAAAAAGTAACATTCCCAAAAAATATTAGATCCCATGATCTTGCTCACAAATAAAGATAAACTTACTATATTCATCAAATGACTAAGGAATTTTCATAAGTAACATGAAATTTCTTTATACAATTGAATTCTAGTGGAGTAAATGGTTTCAGTCATAGTTGTCATGGAATATAAACAATATAATAATTAACACGGGTGAATTTGAGACAATTATTGATATTTAATCTCCTTCATAGGATTTGTGTCAACATTTATCTAAAACCATTCAAAGTTTACTTCCCTTCAATTACAAACTGTCTTATTTTTGTCTTTAGTGTGTATGTTGAGGAATTGGTTCCAATTATTAGTCACTATAAAATATACTTAATAAATTGTGGGTGAGACCATGTTGACAAGCATTTTAGTTTGTGATTTTTGTCTAAATTAAAACACCTATATATAGGGGTGGCTCATAATTTAAATGGATCAATACATCTAAAGCTAGGCATGTTTTGTAAATCATTGAGTATGACAACTTGTTAGAATCTCAAGAAAGCATGAACTTATAAAATATTTCCAAAGTTTTCGAGCATTTAAATTTTTTATCTAAAGAATTATATGGATTTCTCTTAATAAAAAAAACTATTGTGACCAAGTTGAGGAGAAAGATAATGTGGAATTTGGGGCTGAGAAGATAATTTTCTTGTGTCATATGTTCCACAGCATATTCTAAAGGGGTAATAATAACATAAGAAATGATCACCTATTTATGTACTTTTCTCAAACCCTTTCCATGTTGGTATATTGTACCTCATTATGTATGCACCAAGATGGGATGCCATGGGAGGAGGGCTCACTTGTAGAATTCCATCAATGACCTTAATTAACTTATGTATAGGATGTTTGAAGTATGATTTCTAGTATATGCACCAAATTATAATTATAATATCCATATGTACCTTGTTTTAATAAAATTTTCCTTTTATTTTTGTATCAATAATGATTTATATATGAACCCTCAAATATGTTTTGATATGATTACATACAATGTCCATTTCTTTTAGTGATGTAATATTCAACTACCTGAAATCAATGTAAATCTCCATTACATCTATGACAAAATTGAAACATATTATTCTATAGGAGTTATTTTTAATAATAAATTGAACTACTTAGATATGTCATGGGGATTTGAACTAATATTTAAACTTTTAAGATCAAAGTTTATCAGTTTAGTAATGAAATTATCATCAAGGACATTTTATAATACCATTATAGGTGTATTCCTAGTATTTAAGATGCAGATATGTTATGGCAAGAGAAATCCTAATCGTAATATGTGGCCTCCTCTTCTACTTTAGATTGGTTTATAATCTAACAAAAAAAACTATTGATCACAAGTATATTTATGTTAGTTATGAATTCCTCTAGTGGTGTCAATAGAAACTAATTTTACCCAAACCTCACATTGAGTTGGTTGATTACCAATTTTACCTTGTGGGGAATAATACCCATGGAAATTGAAGGACCCAGTTTCTACCCAAATATCCTAGTAAAATATTGTATTCCTCAATAGGATAATATCGTAAGAGTCCTCAAAAGGATTTTTCTTGTCTTGTCCTACTAATTCCCCAATATTACCTTAGCCTATATCCATAATAAAATGTATACATATCCTTATGGAATACCAATAATGATTAAAAGGTAAATGAAGATAGGAAATGAGTTTACTAAAATTTCTTGATTGATCATTTTATTGATATCATAAATTTTATAATTAACAAAACATGTTGCATGTTTGTCATTATTTGCAATTGAAATAATAAACAAATAATTATTAAAATAATCCTCCTTATATTTCTCAAATATTTTGATTTTATATATATTATGAGGATAGAGGACATATAGAATAGAATTGTCTCTTAAAAACCAATAGGGTGGCTCCTTTTTTACAACTAAATAATGGCACAATTTTGTAGTCTATGATATTCATGGTAATGCAAATTTCCTTCTATCCCACTAGATAACGTCCTTATGTAAGTCACAAGGAGCATCACTTCAGATACCACTAATCTCCATAACAATGTTCCAAAACTTGAAAATATATTATTTTTAAGGAGTTGGTTGAGGACAACTTCCATTCTTGGACATGATAATGAAATTTGAACTAGCCTCTAACTTTTGAAGACCAATTTTTTTTCACCTTTGTGGTGTACTTATCATTAGGAAGTGAAACTTTCAATCTTTAGACTAATGTGGAAAATGGCAAGAGAAATCCTAGTTATATTATGCACTCTCTTTTGGTAATTTAACTTGTTTTATGCTCCCATGAAATATCCATCATATACATTATTGTCAATCAACAACCTATGTTATTCCCATATATCATACCATGAAAATTAATTTTTAAAAGCAATGTATACTTTGTCGAATTGATAGTTTAATTATAAACTACTTGTATCTAACTCCTCCACATGGAGTGTATTGATGTAGTACTCAAAAGCACTACCTTTTAAATCATGTATTTTCTTATGATTTTCTTAAGGCATTACCATGTACATTAAAATTAATCCCACAAGCAGAATGGAAGTTGTCACTTTGAAGGGTAAATCACCAAATCTTCATCTCATGTTACAAATCTTTAAAAGCCTATTTACTCACCAAAACATGATCAAAATATGTTTCAACATAATACAAATTATTAATCTTTAAATTTTTCTAGTTTGCCCACATTTCACATAATTGATCATGTGAATAAATCTAAAATTTAGATGTCTCAAAGTGAATACCTAAAGTCTATTCCAGATCATCTTGATAGATTAGTCAAATTCATTAGAGGAAATAATCCTAATAACCTTGGACATGCATCCAAGGGTATCCACATAGTCTAATATATCTCAATTTATCAAAATCTAATGGATGCCTCTACCCTAATATTTAAAATTTAGAAACCTTCCATGTCTCCCTTTATATTGAAAGTCTCAAGCTTAGTAATTATATCATACACTCTAGAGACTTTGATTATTTAATGTCTGCTAAAGTTGTTCACACACTTGGGCTTACATGTACAAAGACTTTTGGTTGATTTTTTTATATGAAGACTAGGATAGTACCTTTTATTAGGAAGATTAAAGATTCCTAGGTACCTTTGGCTATTTATCTTCAAAAGAGAGTCAAAATGACTAACTCCTAATGGCAGACATTCTTGTAACCTATGGAATGCTATTAATCAAAAGCTTTTGTAGAGATGTAGGAGGCAACATATAAATAGATTAGTTTCAAGCTATGATTCTGATGAAAGGGATTAAAAAATGACTAGAACTTGAGCTCAAAGCACATACATAGTACAAAAATTAGATGATCCTCTTGATGATATTTTATATGAAGAGACATGACATGATAAATATATGATGATGTTAGAGGAGACCTGAATATTCCCAAAATCATTAAAGTTGTTATCAATGATACATGGATGCTAGAGTTTGTTGGTAGCCATTTCCTTATTGGTGTAGGTGTTAGAGTTGTTTTGATGTCCCCTAATAATGAGTTATTTCCTTTTTCCCACAAGTTACTGTTCCAGTGCACAAAAAACATAGTAAAATATGAAGTTTTTCAAGTTTTAGAGGAGATGGGTATAAGTAATCTAAGGGCTCAAGCTGATGTTGAAATAATTATCAAACAAGTGTGAAATCAATATCAAGTGAAAAATGATAATTTTAGGAACTTTTGGAACAAAGTGTGGGATTGCATTGAAGTTTTCAATGCCTTCTATTATGTTGGGGTACTTATAGAAAATAATTCCAAGGCTTATGCCTTAGATGTATTTTCCTCTTTGATAATTCCTCACTTAAGTATTTATGAGGAAAATTACACCATAGAACTTGTATAAGGACCAAACATACCCAATAATTTAGAGCATTGCCATGTGTTCAATAATGATGAATAGATCATAAGTTTCCTTAAAAACACTAGTAACTTTATAAATATATACTTCTAAGGGAGATATATAACATATAGAGAATATCATTCTTATGCCAAAAAAGAGAAAGTCAAAAGTAATGCTGAAGTTGGGGTCAAAATTAGAACCAAAGATGAAATCAAGGATGGAAAAGAGGATTACAAGGCTATCAAAATCAAGGGAAATAATACTCTTAAGGGTTTGGTTTCCCTTAAAAAAATACTCTATAAGCATGACATGTACATCAAGAATAGAATTCAAGAGGAACCAAATGGATATCTCAAATACAAAAAAGTAAACATCAGTAGAAAAGAAGGGTAGATATTTGTGAACATTAGAAAATGTTGTTATAAAGAAGAAATTAAGGGATTTGTGAGTCTTTTCAACTTATACTCAAATATTTTTGATTGGTGATATGTTGACTTGAAGTTTCTTAGACCTAAAGACATGAGGTGTAATATCTTGTTAAGACCCAATGTTAAATTTTATAAGCAAAATCAAAGGCTTTATAATCCTAAGATCATTGGTAATATCTATGAATAAACAAAGAATATTTAAAAATCCATGATCATTTTACCAATCCATCACTCAATTTGGGTAGAAAAGATTATACCTATGAGGAATAAGAGTTGAGAAATTAAGATCCCTCTTGATTTTCATAATCTAAATTAGAAATATCTCAAAGACAACTATCCATTTCATAAAATAGATCAGGTTTTTAGAAGTAGTAGCTTAGTCTAAAATGATTCTATGCTTGATAATTTATGTAGATACAATCGCATAGAAATGATGCCTGAAGGTCAACAAAATATTACATTCACAGCTTCATGGGGTACCATTTCATATAAGTGGATGTTTTTTGTACTCATGTCTACCGATGCCACATTTCATAGGGGTATGGTCCTAGATTTGAGATACATGAAGAAAAAATCATAGTAGAATATCTTGAAGATTTCACATTATTTTAAAAAAAGTGAGATCATTATGAGCACCTCAAGATGGATTTTTAAAGGTGTCGATCTCAAGGAATCTCACTAAATCTAAAGAAGTCCATATTAGAAATTATTGAATGGAAGCCATATAATTTTAAAGGAAATAAGTAAGATTGATTCTGAAATACTAAAGGAAATTCAACAACTATATTTTCCTACTAAGAATCCTGGAACACACTCCTTGATAAGGTGAATCTATTCAAAATATTTCTACCTAATTTTAATGAACTTATAGACACATTGCATAGATGATGAGAGGTAATTTGTCTTTAAAATTGAGTGGTGATGGTAAGAAATATTTTGATAAGATTAAAAATTCTATGCTAATGCTTTTATGCTAGTGTGACTAGACTTTAAGAAAGACTTCATTATGTATAGCTATTATTATTAACATGTGTTGTCAACAATTTTCATGTAAGAGAATGAAGAGAGTATAGAATACTCAATTTATTTCATGAGATATTAGTTGAATGTTCACAAGCTCAAGTATTCTCCCATTTAACAATAAGATTTTGTTGTGGTCAAAGGTATGAAATATATTTGATTATACATCTTGAATTACCACACATAGGTGATGGTACCAGACATGGTAGTTAAGCATATATTGATGCAATAATATCTTGGTTAAAAAATGGGTGGATTGAATACCAAAGTGCAAGAAAATGACTTAGAAATAAATCCCACTAAGTGAGATAAAGGTATAGGTTTGTGTCAACTGATTTTAGAGGGAGTCAATGATTAGAGGAAGTCTACACAAATGGCCTTAACAAAGAATATTTTAAAGAGATTTCCTTGGTAGTCTTCATTGGCTCTATTGAAGAATGGTCCTAAAATATTTCCTTCTTATTGACCCATGGAGAGTGCCCAAGGCATCTAAATGCTAAAGAGAAAAAATACTTAAATTGGGAACTGATAGGTATGTAATCTATGACAATACTCTTTTTAATAAAGGTTTAGATGTTTTATTTTTGAGATGTGTTGATGATAAAAAAAATAAGAGATTACTAGAAGATTTCCATAATTAGGGATGTGGTAGTCACTTTTATTTGTTTGTCATGACATTTAAGAATCTAAGAGATCACTAATACTAGCTTACACTTCAAAAACTCTCAAGAATAGGACTCAATGTGTAAAACATGCTAGAATTTTGATGGAAGAATGAAACTTTCCCCACTTGCCTTCATACATTTAATAATATAAGATCCCATTTAACAATGGGGTTTGAATTTCATCGGTACATTGAATATACATTCCAATGCAAGTCACACTCATGTCCTCAACATAATGGATTCTTTCACAAAGTGTGTTTAGGCTATTCCTATAAATAAGACTAGATTTGAAGAGATGCAATTTCATTAAAGTGAAAATTCAATTAGATTTTGAGTACAATTTTTTTATAAACAATACTTCCAATTTATCTTCTTCCAAACTTATGGTTTCCTACCATAGTTATGTGATATCTTTATCTCACTCTTTAGATTACTACCCCAAGGAAATGATAAAGTAAAATGAAGTAAAAATAGTGTTTTTACCATCATCTACAAACTAATAGATGAAAATTAAAATAATTAGAATAAAAGGTTAGATGATGCATTATGAGAAAACAACACCACTTCGAAAAGAGTCATTGGCATTTCCCAATTTAAGTTGTTTATGGTATAGATGTTACAAATTCCATTTCATTGGAGTTCCCTATTTTTAAATTAGTGAGAGTGATATAAGATGATATTTTAATAAATACTTTAGATAAAATAATCATGTACTTAAGCAAGTTGGAGGAAGAGAGAATTGTAGTTGTATACTAGATCCCAAAATCTCAATGCAAAGTGAAGATATTTGATAAGAAGGATAGAGAAAAAGAATTTTAGATTAGTGAATTGGATATTCTCTAGGATAAGAGGTGGAAAATTATACTTCCTATGGATGGGATTTTCCAAAGTCTATCATTTTTTCAAAGATGATACATATTATTTGTCTTATGGATATGGAACTCATCTCCTATTTCCTTATAGTGGGAAATATATCAAACATTAAAACAATGAGAGTAGGTTGTGGTATAGTTCATAGTATGGGTTCTTAGTGAGGGATTTATTTGGCCATGTAACCAAAGTCACACAACTTAAAACAGCATACAATCTATGTTTATTCAATGAAATAATGCCTTAACGACATCTACATTCACAAGGACACTCTACAACTAATCTATTACTCTTCATCTATAACTACAAGACTTTAAATCTCTATTTCAATGGTTTAAGAATAAATAGGGTATCCAATTAATTATAAACATAAATTATGTGATGCTTATTTTGGGTGCACACATAAAATACCTATTCAAAATTCTATTTGAAGACATTTAGCACAAGTAACACACTATATTTGTTGATCTAAAGACATTACAATGTTTAAACCAATAGATACACTATAAAATATATGACTTAAATTTTTTAGAGTGTAACATGGAGCAAATTATCACCAATTTAGTCTAACATCTAAATGGTTCATTTATAGTTGCTTGCTTTTCTATTTTTTCTTGCAATTATCTTTTTTCCCCTTTTGCATCACATTTTTATCCTCCTCTCTTATCCCCAATTCATGAGATTATTTACCTGACATATTATGATATATATCATGTCTCTTCACATTCATTTAAGTCCATAAAACACTCTAATACCATGCATTTTTTTTAAAAACCATTACATTTTGTTACCTATTCTATGTTGTTTTGTTATTATTGCTTTATTGTTAAAATGTTGTTCCCAACTATTTATTTTCTTTTTATTTATTTTTTGGTTGATGAAAGATTGTTCAAACCCTTGTATCCTCTTACTTTTGACACTCAAGGTTTTTAAAATGTGAAATCCTAATCACATGGATGTAATAAGTGGTAAAACCACTCTTTTGACCATGAAGCATAATGGCCATGGAATTTTCTTCCAACACACTAAGTAATTATAGTTTTTTGTCAAATTTTCTCTTCCATTTATAGCTCCTCATTTTTTAAAAAAATTATATCTTCTTCTTCTTATCTCTCCTTACTCCTCTTTTTATGTATTTAGACGCACCATAGTCTATCTTCCTCTGTTAAAGGTTTATCCTCTTTTCTCTCAATCTTGGTGTGGGCTAAAACCCACCCTCATCCAACCACCTCCACCTAAATGCTCTTTCTAACATCTTAATTTCTCTTGTGGGATGAAACACACCATTGAATGACCACCACCTCCTAAATCCTTATCTTTATTTACTCATTATCTAACCTATTATTGGATCCTTCATTCTTCACTCTTCATTATTTACAACTCCTCTTCTCTCATGGATTTTATCTCCTCTCTTTCCACCATCTTTATTATGGCTTATTAATTTATAAGAGTCTTCTTCCTTCACATATTATTTACATTATCTGGTTGATATAAAAATCAATTATTCCTCCTCTCTTTCTTGAGTGCATAAATTTTCACATCTTGTTTCACCTCTTTTCCTCGGAAGGCCTCTATGAATGACTCATTTCTCTCTATCTCTACACTTTTACATAAAATATAGCCATAAATAGTTTAAAAACATTTGAATTAATAGTACCCATAGGTTCTTCATCGATGTTCATAATTTCATTGGCTGATATAATAATTTACTCTTGCTTCTTTTAATCTTCTTCATTTTTATTAGTTGATTCATAAACTAGTTACTCTTCTTCATTTCTCATCCTCTTTATATCAGATCTAGGTTGATTTATTTATCCTTGTTTCTCCTCTTCCATGCATGTGCAAATAACCTTGCAATCTCTTTGTCTATATAGGGACAATTCATACCTTCAATCATAATAGTTTCTTCTCCAATACCTATGTGGAATGCTATCACATATGCAACATCACTTTTATTCTTCATTATTCTTGGTAGAAACAATTCCACCATCTCTATCTCCATATTTGTTAGAACTACACATTGAATAAATACATTAATGGAATCAATAGTTACCACAAATAATTTTTTCAAATCTTCATCATGCCTCAAGGACATGTTTCCCAATGCTTCTCTGATGCTCACATTATCCTCACAACTTTATCTCTCATGATGGAACCAAAGGCCCATTCTCAAAAACCTCCCTAGTTATCCTCCCCTCATTCTTCTTTCTATTTCCTTTTTCTTCACATTGTTGGTCTTCAACCATACTCTCTTTATGTGCATTAACTTACATATCAATAATCTCTATTATTTTCTTCATAGAAATATGAAACTCTTCATGGTTGCCTTATTCATTCACATCTATTATTTCCTTTAAGGAAACATGTAACATTCCTTGGTTTTTCTCAACCCTTCTTCATTCTAAAATATAAAAGACAAATGCATTGCCTTCCAAGTAAAATTCTAGATTTTCCCACTTGTGGGATATCATAAACTCAATCCCATCATCAAACAATGGGTCTCCTTATTCGAGTTCAACAACTATCACATCCATATCCTCTTGCATGATGAGTCCATCCTTTATGTACTAGTCAAAAACCTCTTTCTATTTGTTGTTTTGGAAACAAGATTTGAGTTTCTCACATGGAAACCTCACTCCCTTGTTGCCTTTAAAGATATACTTATTCTCCTCAATTTTATCCATCTCCTTGCTACTTCTCAAAGTAGACTTGAACTATTCACATGAAAAATTTCCTCTCATATTGCATTTTATTTAAATCTTATTTTTATTCTCTTTTATCTCAAGCTTTAAGACATGAATATTATACACTAATTATACTTTCATTTTTGAGTGCACAACATGACCCATAAAATTATAAACTATATATTCTTCCTTTATGTGCTATATATTCCTCAAAAACAAGGATTATATTTTTCAAAAAGACTCAAAAAAGAGTCTATCTCACTTCCTCAACACTTGCATGAATTCATTCACACCTGTAACAAACTTATCCTCTCTTCAATGCAAGCTCCTTTTTCACAACTTACTCTTCACAACCTGTAATTGACTCATACAAGAGCCTCACACACCCAACTGAACAAGGAAATATATTTCTCTAATACCAAAAGGTGAAATCATAGAGAGAGATATTATACACTTAAGGACAACCTTTAATTCTATGATGCTTAGTTTTAGCATGCACACACACATGTAAAGAGTAACTCAAAATTTTATTTGTAGACATTTACCATGAGTAACACACTATATTCATTGATTTTAAGACATTAAAATGTTTAAAATGATAAACACATTATAAAATATGTACCTTATATGTTATAGAGTGTAAACATTGAGGAAAACATCACCATTATAGTTAAACATCTAGTTGATTCTTTTATAGCTTGTTGCTTTTCTATTTATTTTCTTGCAACTCCTCTTTTCCCACTTTTGCATCATGTTTTAATCCTCTTCTCTTCTCCCTACTTCATGATATTATTTCCATTACCATTTATAACATGTACCATGTCTCATCACATTTATTTCAATCCATAAAACTCTCCAAACCCATGCATTTTCTTCAAAAACTATTAATTTTCATTTGTTGTTATGTGTTATTCTATCATTGTCAATTCGGTGTCAAATTGTTATTCCTAGTTGTTTATTTTTTTATTTTTTTGGTTGATACAAGATTAATCGAACCCTTGGATACTCTTATATCATGCAAAATTTTCAACTTCTCTCTGATACCTCTCTCTTTGATCTCTATTTTGGCCCTTCTCTAGTATGTAGCTTCTCTACTTTGATATCAGCTCTTGATTTGTAAGTTTAAATCTTTGGGTCTTTCCTCAATCCTTCCAATGTTGACCTCTTGATAATTCAATGTTGATATTTCTAATGCGACTCTTATTTTATATCTTGATCTCTCATATATCCCTCCTAAAAAAAATCCTTTAACAGTAGCATGAGATCACTTACCCTCTTTTTACTATTTTTTCCTTTCTAATTATTTTTTTGTAATTTCTTATCATTCTCAAAAGATATTTTTGTAATATTGGTTACACAGTTGGGTTAACTATTTCATGGTGACCACTAGGTAAATGTTCTCTTCCATATTTTTCCAATGAGACATTAAATGCCTAAATTAGTGCTTTAACATGAATTTTGTGACCATTCAAAGATATTCATCTTATTCCATTGTTGTGACCAAATTTGAAATTGTGATAATAGGTTTCATGTGATTGTGCCAAGTGCCAAGATCTAGTATCTCCTAGATAACAGGGTCCACAAACTTTCTCATGGTCTTCAAAGACTTCATGGACCTATACATTTATTAAATGCATTTTATGGTCCCATGTGCACTTGACCCTTTTCATCATTGCCTCTATTTATGTTTATGGACTCATTAATCAATTAAATCCATTTAAATATTAAAATAAATTTTTACAACATTATGGTTGTTACTATATCTTATGACCCTCAGTGATTATGACATGTGTTGTAATCTAGGTTCTCAAAGTCATGTGATTGTTTTGTGGATTGTTACAAACTCATTGGAGTTATAAACTCAAATTTGAAATTTGTCACATGTTTTTCCATGGTCCCTATCATGAATTAGACTTATGAATACACCAAGGCCTTATGAGTAATTGTGACCATGACACCTGACCTCCATGGTCTTTGTGAACTTTTGTGGTCTTATGCATGAATCCCAAGATTCTTGTGGACCTGTTAGAATTTATAAACCAATGTATATTTTTTTGGGTTGAGAAAGAAGCCTTAATTAAAAAAAATAATATATGTAGACTTATAAACTTAGGGAAATAATGTGGACCCTAATACATATATTATGTATTCCCTATGGACTTAGAGACTTAATAAATAATGTACAATTAGCCTCTAACATTGAAACTTAAATTTGTGAAGGAAAATATCTAAGACCACCAATATAAAGAAACTTATATTTGAGACATTGGAGTATGACCATATGACTTTGAGTGTGATCCATGTGATCCCTGGGACCTCAAAAACTACTATAAATCCATGAACCAAAAATAGATCTCAAGATGTGACCTGAGAACCTTGTTGATTTGATAAATTTACCTTGAAAATATTTTTTGAAACTACACTAACTCATACCTATTTTTGGTGATGTAATATTAACCTTACGCCTTGGATGCTCCTGCATAAAATACTCGAGGTAATTAAAAAATTGAGTCTTTCTCACATGGATGGAATAAATGGAAAAAATACTCTTTTGGACACTAAGATTGATGATTATGGCATTCCCTTCCAACACACCAAATATTTCATCTACATTTCTCTCTCTTCTACTTCTAACTTGTTGGATTTGAATCCATCTTCTTCTACTAATATTCACTATATTCCCTTATGTGGAAATGGATCGACCATAGTTCCACCACATCCACAAATTATTTATTTCTTCTTACCCACTATTTTGGCATAGTTTGTCCACTTACACCAAATTAATTTCTCCCCATCTTCATGTGGGATCAATGTCATCTTTGTACAACCATGTCCACCAAGATGTTCTTTCTTGCATCATAATTTATCTAGTGGGATTGAACCCATGTCTATCATTCAACCACCTACTCTTAAAGACTTCTTGTCTTTGTCCATTCACTATTTAACCTACTATTAGATTCTTCCTTCTATCACTCATCTCTATTTTCATCTCCCATTTTATAATGTATGCCATCTCTTCATTTTATTTCCTTTGTGACACCACCATTCTACTTGTATCTATTTTTTTCATTAGATTCCTCAAATAAACTACTTATTTCTCTATTTATTCACATGCTCTAATTGAATTAAAAATCAACTTCTCCTCTTCACTTTTTTAAGTGAATAATTTTTCACTTTTGGCATCACCTCTTCACCTTGAAATCCCTTTTTAAATTCTTCCTTTCTATTCATTTTTGCACATCAACACAATCCATAGCAATAAATTAGATTAAAAACATGAGAATTTATGGCCCTCATAGGTGGTCCATCCATATTCATATTATAATATTGATTTCACCCAAGCTCAAACTTTTCAAAGTCTTCATCATTTTACTTACTTCTTAGAACAATGCTTAGTTTTTTTAGTGACAACACATCTTTCTATTTTTCTTTTTTTCTTATCCCATTTTCATCAACACAATTCTGATTTCATTCTCCCTCTTTCTCTTATTTTACTTTTATGTCATGAGAATGGCATTTTTAACTTATCCAATCTCCTTTGTGAGTCTTCTCTCCCACATCAAACTGCTTTAAGTGAAATATCTCTTTTTCCACTTCTTCATATTGTCTCTTATGTATATGAGCACACTAGATCAAACCACAATTTATCCTCTTATTTGATATCTTCATCATTGTTGGACCTGTAATTAAATCACCCACATTAAGGGAATCAATAGATCCCACAAAAAGTTTTTTTAGCACTTATTCATTCCTCAAGGACATATTATCTAAATATCATCTATTTATCATATTTTCCTCTTGGATTTCATTCACATGATGGAATTCCAAAGGTCCATTATCAAAAATCTCCATTACTATTTTTACATCATTATTCAAACTATTTTATTCCTCTATAGTGATCTTCAACTACACACTCCTTAAGTGCATTCACTTTCACTTCCTTTACCTTCATTGTTTTCTTCATAAAAAACCTAAGCTTTTTATTTGTAAAAGAGAAATATCAATTTTAATACCTTTATCCTTTAATGATCACAACCTTTACCCACTTAAAGGATTCTATAATTTCTTTCCCATCATCAAATAATAGATTTCCTTATTTTGGTGAATAATTTATTACTTCATCATCCTCTTCTATAAAGACTTCTTCCTTTAAGGGAAACTCAAAAATATCTCTCTCTGATGCTCTTGAAAACATACTTGGGATTCTCACTTGTATATCTCATTTTTTGATTGATTAAAAAAGAAACCTTATTCTATTCACTCACATGTTTTAGCTTCTCATTTGGAAACATCCTTTTCTAATTGCCTCAAGGCAATATTATTCACCTCTCTCTCAAGTCTCAATGTTTGGAGCTTCTTCCACCATTATTTCTATAATTTTTGATACACAACATGATCTATACATAATTGCATGTCCACATTACTTATTTAATGTAATTTTTATCCTCACAGGATCTACAAAATTTTCCTGTTCAAAGAAAATTTCTAACTCAACAATCCATTTCATGAGCTTCTCTGGCTCTCTTTAAGACAAAATAAAACAATATTTTAAGTGGACTTAACTCTTTATTTCAAATTCACTTTTTTGGGTCTCTTTTCTTTATTGGCATCTTCTACTTCACTTGCATCTCTCTCCAAAGCATACAAACTTTCTTATAGGTACAACCACACCATCATAATTTATTTTTCATCTTATTTACCCATAGTTTCAACATCTTCTCCACTTGTTCCATCCTAATCTTTCATGGAATTCCTTCAACATCTCCACTAGGTCTTCTACTCATGTGAACTTTTGTATGCCATTTCATCTCCACAAAAAAGATTATCTTTCACAACTTGTAATTGATTTAAGAAAGATTCTATTTAATAACTTACATTTGACTCAAATAAGAGCCTCTCTTCCATTACTTGATTCACACTTGCATGAATTCTCACAAACTTGTGACAATCTTACCCTCTATCAAATGCAAGCTTATGTTTCACAACTTGGTACTGATATAAGTAATGTTTATTTTTAAAAACCTACAATATAATTAATCAAGAGTCTTTGTCCCTTTCACATAATTCTCTCCTCTTAAAATAATTTATCTTACCTACAAAAAATATGAGATTCTTTTTCACAACTTGTAGTTAACTAAAAGAAAAGAGTCTCACAATTTCATCACATGAATCTTCTTCATTTGCAAGACTTTATCACATCTACAACAATCTCATGTGACTAGTCTGAGACATCTTGGTGTAATTCATGCTAAGGATTCCTAGTGAAGAGGTGCCCTTAGCCATGCATTCAAAGTCATAAAATGTAAAACAATATGTATTCTCTATTTATTCAATGAAATAAAGCCTTATTAACATCTTCATTCATAGTGACTCTTTGCACCTACTCTATCCCCATCTATCTCTAACTCTGGGCCTCTATGGGTTTTCCATTCACTATCTATTATAGACTCTACATCTCCTCTCTTTTTAATCTCTATTATGGCCCTTTTATGATCTATGGCCCCTCTAGTTTAATCTTTGTTCTCTACTTCTAGGCTTAAAGTTCTAATTTTTGCCAAGATCTCCTTTCCTTCCTCAACCCTTTTAATATTGGCCTCCTAATATTTTGATGTTAACCTTTAAAATATAACCCTTATTTGATTTCTTTATGTCCTATATATACTACCTACAAAATCCCCTTTAACGATTTCATGAGATCCTTTCACTACTTTTCCCACATTTTACTTTCTTGAACTTTCCTTATAATTCTTGATGATTCCTATAATATCTTTTTATAACATTTACTATATGTTCGGGTTAACTTTGATGTGACCAATAACTAAAATTTCTCTTCTAGAGCTTTCTAATGAGACCTTAAACACCTAAATTGGTGCTTTAATGTGAAATTTGTGACCATCCAAAGATCTATATGTTGTTATTTCATTATTGTGACCAAATCTGAAATTGTGATCATAGGATACACACAATAAGTGCCAAGTGGAAAGATCATGGGTCCCTACATAACCAGTTCCTAAACCTTTCTTATGGTCTTCAAAGTATATATGGACTCATGGACTTATTAAATTCACCTTATGGTCCCTAATACTCTACTCCTTTTCGTTGTGGCCTCTCTTTATTTCTACTGGCCTGTTAATCATTTAAGTCCATTGAAATATTATAATGCATTCATGTTACACTATGGCTAGTACTATATCTTGTGACCCTCATGATTTGGATACATGTTTAAATCTCAAGGTCCCAAACTCAAAAAATTTATATATGGATTATTGTAGACCGGTTTGAGTTATAAACTCTAATTTGAAATTAGTCATGCACCCATGACCCTGCCATGACTTAGACTTACAAACAAGATAAGTCCTCTGTGAATACTTATGAATATAACACTTGTCTTCTATACTAATTAGAATTTTAAAACTAATTAATATATTTTAAGGTTTATAAAGAGTGATTAGTAGTGAATAAGAATGCATAAAATATAAAGTCCCTTATGGACTTAGAAACTTAGTGAAATAATGTGGCCACTGACATAGAGATTATATAGTCCCTATGAACTGAAAGACTTATGAAATGATGTGTGCATGGATCCTAACATTAAAACTTAGAGTTTTTTTGGAATATACATGTGACCGCCAATATAAACCAACTTGGAGTTATGATATGGGAATGCAACCACATGACCCCCAATGCGATCGATGTGATCCTTATGATTTTAGAAAACTATTGTAACTCCAACTGAACCAAAATCAGATCTCTTATGAACCAAAAACCCTTTTGAATTAATAAATATTCCCTAATAATTTTAATTTAAATTATGCCAAATCCTACCTTTTTTGGTGATTCAAGATTGCTTGTACACCTTGGATGTTCCTACATCAAGTTTTTCCCCACATGTATATAAGTGAGTTAGCATTTTGATTTGTTTCCCTTTTTTGTTTTTGTTTTATCTCTCCTTACTCATTAAATTTTGTTAAATTTCCCATGAAATTACTTATTACTCTATATTCTAATGGATAAGGCACCGGTTTAGAACTATGTAATTCTAAAGTCTGACCTATGTCCTTGCCAATTAAGTCTTTTCCCTAAGGGCACTAGTTTAGAACCATATCATTTCCATTATATATTTTCCATTATTTTCACCTTATTCAAATATTATTAATCACCAAAACCCTAATATTCAAATTCCCTCAATGCATAGAGCGTTTTATTGCTATTATCTAAAAATTTAATCTAGTTTCAAGCATTTTAGTATATTTTAAGTTTTTTGTGTGTTTCAAGAACTTGAAATCTTAGGTTAGACTACGTATCATCTTGAGATATTTTCAAGGGGTGAATATAATATATTTATGATAAAATTATCCTCTTATTTGCATTCAACTAAAAAAATTCTTCATTCTAACTATGCCTATCAAAACCTCATAAGCTTAAAAAAGTTACGTTTTACATAATTAAGCCTCAAAAAATGAAACACAAATACATGAGATTTGAACCCATATCCATTTTGGAGACAATAATCCTAGAATTTTTTGATTCAAGGAGTGTTCACATAGAATTGGAAGAGTTTTGGAATAAAATGAACAAATATAAACATTCGGTCATTGGTCAACACATATATGATAGTGGAATTTTGCAAGTTATTGGTTTCTTAACTTCAGTGTAGTATATCAACTTGGTATTCACATATTAAAAATGTTAAATCCCTAATCATAGGAGGATACTAGAAAACACAAGGTTTACAAATTTCCAAACTTGGTGGTCATTCTTTGAATATCACCCTTGGGATTCCTTCCCAACAAACATTTCTTCTATTCTTACATTTGCTCTTCGCTTCTTCACTTTTTACTAATTTAATTGACTTGAATACTACAAAAAGGTGATACATTCATAACCATAGAGTATTACAAAATTACAATGGGAAAATAGATTATGTTTTAATTGTGAATACTTTCCTTGAGAAAGATGCCAACTTTCAAGGGTCACTCCCTCTATAGTCTACACAACAATACTTTGTTCTTCCTCCTTGATTTATTTAATTTAAAAATTATGAACTTAGTTATAGTACCAAATATACTACCATATTTAAAAATCATTGTATTTTAAATGCAGGTGCATGAACTTTGTCATTTCATCAATAGTTTTGCACAAGTTGAGAAATTTTTTGTTGAGTTCACAAAGAGCACTCTATATGTTGCTTAGCTTGTTCATTGTCTTTAGCTCTCTTGAAATGTCTTATGAGAGAAGTAAATTCTCATCAAAATGAGACATATCTTTATTTAGGAGTATTTGGGTCATTAGATTTTACTAAAGATTACCGTTATTTCACATCCAAGTTTGTGCTAACATCAATGATGTTGGGAGTATGTTCCATAGCTACATGAAAATTTGTTATATCCAATTCCACTTATGTATTAACACATACTTCATATATTTTTAGTATTGTAGTACCTAACTCATTAGAAATTATATCTAGTGATGTCACCACACTATTTGGGGTATGTGCATAGAGTTGGTGGACAATTCCATGGACACTTCTCATAATTTTATTACATTATTTAATAATACGAGTGTGTTATTTAAATAATACAATCACATTATTTAAATTATGGCTTGGTAATTACCTAGACATAATGTTATTATGTTATTAAATAACATGATTACATTATTTAAAATAAATAATGTGATCGTGTAAATAATTCCATTATGTTTGTTGTGTCACCCAAAAAAATAAAAATCAAACCAAACACAAAAATTCCTCATTTTGCATTCACGATCTATCTTTTCCCTCACTCTCCTCCACTCTGTGATCATGTTTTGCCCTAGTGAGGCCAAACCTTACCCCAATTCATCCCAAGAAGTTGTTAATTGATGATGCCACCATGTATAAGAGATAAGTGCTAAAAATCTATTCATTTTTTTTTATTTTTTTTATTTTCATTGTTTAATTGGTAGTTTATTTATTTTTAACAACCCATCCTACTAACCCTCAAGTTACTCTACCTAATCCTCTTGTTCCTCTACCTAACCATCTTATTCCTCAGCCTAACCCTCCTCCTAACCCTCCTAACCCTCTTGATCCTCAACCTAAACCTCCACCTAACCCTTTTGTTCCTCTACCTATCCCTCCTCCTAACCCTCCTCCTAACCCTCCTCTTAACCTTATACCTAACTATCCTCTTAACCCTCCACCTAAGCCTCTTCCTAACCCTCTTATAATTACAAAAAATACCCCAAGTAGTCAACACAGTCTATTTGACCACATTATGGAGAATAAAATTGAAATTGAAAAATTAATTGGGAGAATGAGGGATCACACTTCAACCAACACCTATCACACCTATCTAGCCAATTCCCTAGAGATATTATTGACATTATTAGGTCAAATTGACTCTATAACAAGTCAAATTGATAGATGGGCTTCATATTGGGATAGTTGTAGGGATTATTATGCTAAAAATTATCACCATGTGAGGTAAAGAATAAAGACATAAAAATTCTTCATTTGTTCCTTATTCATTGACCCAACCACCAATGCACCATTTCTAGTAACTGATAAATGTTTTCCAATCCATTGTTGCCATCATAATTTAATCACAACCAATTTTTAATACCGATGGTGGATGGTGTTTGATTATCTATCGTGTAATAACAAAGAGGTCCCATTGTATTTTTTGAGTAAACTCTATTATGACTTTATTCTCTATGACATTTTGAAATATTTTAATTTTAATGAGTTTTAGAGCTGAGGGAAAGGCTCTACATAGGATCTACCAAGTGCATGTCATGTGCCTAATTGACCTACAAAGATCCACATCCAAAATCCATTTGAACCCAAAATCTCCTTTGTAGTTAAATAGGTCATGGAGATTAACACTCTGCATGAACTTAGTTCATTCAATGATACACTCATTCAACATATGAGTAGGCTTTCATAGACTAAAACTAGATATACACCACCTAGTGTGCATACTTGACCCCACCCTTGTAGATCTTGTGGAGCTATATTCACTAGACCTTCTGATGATGACAATTTTGGTGGTTTAGAGGGCTTGGATAATATACTTATTAGTGATGAGTTTTTGGCACATATATTTGGTGTGCAAATATCAATCACTACATAGATGTAGATATGTTTTATATAAATGCCATGTTAAATTTAAGTTATAATTAAAAATTTGACTTAGATAACAATTAATTTACTTAGAAATTAAATAATACATATGTTTTTTTAATTTCCTAGGAGGTGAGGGTGCCTTCATCATCACAATCAACATTTGTAATAATTGATTTGAAGAATCCATTATTTAAATTTTCAAATCCAACTGATGGCCATCCACTACTTCATATTTCTCTATTAGTATGACACCTTTTACTTATACAAAGGTAAAATTTTGAGTTAATCTTATGCTCTATGTACATTTAGTCTATATATATGTTCCTTCTAAGTTTTAAGTTAAATTTATCTATCAATGATCTCAAAATTCAAGTACAGTGGTATTAAATACACTCTTGGTTTAATAAAGGAGAAAAATTGCCATATATATATCTTTGATACTTTATACAAAAATAAGTGAGACCTTGTTTACATCCAGTTGATGACTCAAGTAGACATTTATTCATCATTTTGAACTAAGATGAACATAGGCATTACTAATATAATGTCATCTTCACAAGCACTGACATAAGTATATCTTAACTTATAATTTTAAATTGTAAAAATAGACTTTTTAAATAATTTTACTATATACTTGGGGCAAATATAAATTATGTTAATGTATTGTGTATGTAGGGTTGTCCCATGACATCTGATAGTCCTATTCAGATGATTAATAGGGAAAATTTTCATGTTTATTCCTTATTTTAGGCACCTATTCAAATAGTTGAGCCTACCACTAACTTGTTGGAACATCAAAAACATATTGATCCTAACTGCAAGCTTGCAATAAGTGCATGTTTAAATGATTTTTTTCTAGTTTAAAATTAATTTCTTGACAAGTGGTTGAATGTATTTTATGCTAATTTTGAAATAATACTTGTGTTTGAATAGTTTCAACTACAGTGATCTATGAGTGTAAGACCCATAGTCAGACTTTGGAGCAATCCAAGGCATTAGAGAGATCTCCATCTACCAATAGGGCATCCCAAAGAGAGTCTTATTCAAGGAAGGAAATGAAATGGATGTTATTTTATGATTAGGATGTCCTACATGAGAAGTGATTTTTTGTATGCCTATATGTCAACATACACCTTTTTGACATTGCATATGTGTATATGACATTCACCTAACATTACATACTATATTGGTAGATGTTATAATTTTATGTATGCCTATCATGGCAATCTATGTATGTTATTGACATTAAAAATGTGCCTCTATGATTTTTTTGGAGTTTCAATCTAAATTATGTTAATATATCTAATTTATATCTATTTTTAATTTAAAATATTATCTTATAGTGTTTTTTTGATCTTCTAAATTATTATCTATTAGATATCATATTTAATATTGTACACAAATGAGGATTAAAAAATTATTCTTTTTAATGCTATAAATCTTCGATCTTCCATATTTTATAAATTAAAGTTTTTATTTTATTGAGTGTAGTGAAAATAACTGATGACACTCTTATCTATTTTGCATTTGTCATCACCCATTTACAACTTTTCAATTGATCATTAACATGAAATTTGATTTCACTTAAGGTCCATACCCAATCATGTTCATACATGTATAATGAAAATATGAACTTCTACCTAACCTTGACTATAATATATTTAGACTTATAAAATGTAACCTTACTAACTTGAAACAAAATATTCACTCATGAGACAATATCTTTGGCCAAAATCCTTTATCATCCCTAATACCACCTAATGCACAATTTAATCTTCTATGTTTAATAAGTCTATGAAATTTATAATCATAAGCTCTAATATCAAGAAGAATTACAACCTCACTTAGTTACTCTTCTTCTCAACTTTATTCAAAATCCACTCTCAAATAATCTTTTTTTAAACTAGTCAATTTTTCATTAGGTTTGCTCTTAACTAGTCACCAATCTCTTAGATCTGCTCTCCTTCTTTTGATTAATTATTATTTAAGACATTTTGGATTTGTCTTAGGAAAACTTAAGTATTTATTTAGTTTTAAAAACTTATAATAAATCAACCAACTATAGGCCTCTAAGAGATTGATCTTTCATTCTCAAATTCTATCTTTTTAAGTTTCTAGGTTTCTAGACCTAGTTGTTGCTCCAATAGGTCAATTTATCAAAATAGATTTTTCAGGTCTTAAAAATTATATTTATAGTATTATTTTATAAATTATAACATTTTACAACCCTTACCCTATTTTATATAACTCAAATCAACCAAAAACTCATCTTATTGTATGCATAACTTTCTCAAAAATGGTGTTCTATTATTGTACAAAAAAATAATCCTATGTACATGTAATTTCAAACCTCTTATCAACCCAATGATATTTTTAATAAGTTATAAGATCCATTACCCATTTTATTATAAAGTTTTAGACTTTATTATTCAATCATTTAAGTTTTAGAGGTATTTTACTCATGAAACCCTTACTTTGGATTTACTCAGAATTTTTGTAGGATTTGAGCTAATTATTGATAGTTCATAGAGATAATTGGGATTTTATATGATCTAAAACATGTATATTGGTCTTAAAAAACCTATTAAATGATTTAAATACTCCAATTGAGTTCGTATAATAGTTTCCATGGGTAAATAAACCTCTAAAAATGATTGTAATAGTAAAAATATAGAATTCATGAGGGTTTCACAAATATAACTAAGATTTAAGATTGAAATAAATATGAAAGGATTATAATAATATTATAAAAGGAAAATACAATTGAAAACATGAAATAAGAGTCAAAAATATTTATTATGTACAATAAGAAAACATTTACATAGCTCCTCCATGGAGATAGACCTACAACATATGCTCTAACCTCTTCAAAAAAGATATTTTTTTGTCATTTTAAGATATTTTTTTGGTATTTTATAGTTCCTCCTCATTATGAGTGAGGATTATAATTTTTTTATATTCTAAACCAAGATTGGTAATTTACTAAACTTGCTCAGATTCTCTCTTACTCATTCAAATTAAACTTACTAAACCAACCTAGTTTATAGGTCTTAATAATCACCTGAGAATATTGTCAACATAGATTCTACATGTATTTGGTGATGCTCATGAATCACCTTTAATATCCTCCAACATACCCCTTTTATCATTAACTCTTCACACTCTCTCACTATACATTCCCTAGGCTTGGTTATGCCTAGATGCCTTCATCTTCTTTAATACTTTCAATAAAACTTCCTCTAGCTCTTATATCCACATATTCAACCTTAATTCAACCCACTCAAACTAATTTAAAAGGCATCCACACTCCTTTACACTTCATTGTACTTTTTCCTTTCAAGGGCTATTTAGCCTAATATTCCTAATACACATTCTTGAGACTAGTTTCTAACCCTTCAAAATCTCACTCATTTAGCACCTTTAACACCTCAATCCTAATGTAATTCAACTCCCTATTGAGGTCCCTAGACCTAAGTCAATGCTCATTAATAGTTTCATTACTTTCTAGACCTATCCCTTAAGGGTGTTAGGCCTCTTACAACTGATCTTTGACAATTGATCTTTGATAAATATCACAAACCTATTCTATCCTCTAAATCACATTGAACACTTAAAATATAATTTCATGGAAAAATAGATTGGAAAAGTGATAAAGAGTATTACAAGAGGTGAAAAAAATAATTAATTTCCATTCAACCTTATAAAGATTAAAAATAAGTTCAAGTAGAAAATATTAGTTCTAAATAAAGTGCCAATATGCAAATACCTCATCTTGACCAAAAATTGGCACTCCTAACACATTTGATGGGGTAGATAACATCTAGGACCAGGTTATTAGCCTCCCATTAGACTCGATAGACAAGCTAATCACCCATTTTAGCCTCAAGAACGTCCTTCCCAATATAATAAAAATGATTGTTTAGCCTAAGTTCAAACATACATAAAACAAAACTTAAAAGTTATTTATGTGAACTGTCAGATCCTTCCCCTTCCTCTTTAATCTCTCTAATTGCACACTGAAACACTCAAGTGGAACCTTCAAGAATAATTCATTAGATAAGTTTTAGTGACAGGTCCAAAAATTCAACTTTTTGACATTGAATAGGAAACTTCTTAAGATCCAACTTCCATTTATACCTCTGAGACATCCATGTCATATAGGCTAAGTCAAAGGCTTTCCCCTTAGACTTAGGGTTGACTTAGTACCAAAATTGACTTAGCAGTTATCTAGTGATTAACATCAACATGTATGTGAGTTATACCTTCTTGGCCATAACTACCTAGTGATTGAATTTACAAATACATTAGATTAAAAATAACCCCATGATTATCACTTCAACATAAAATGTTTTTTCATTGTCAAACTAGATATTATTATACAACCCTTGTACACTAGAGTTTACATTGCCCACCTAACAAGTAACATTCCCCAAAAAATATTAGATCCCATGATCTTTCTCACAAACAAAGGTAAACTTACTATCTTCAACAAAATACTAAGAAATTTCCATAAGTAAAATGAACTTTATTTATACAATTTAATTTCAATGTAGTAAATGGTTTCAGTCATAGTTGTCATGGAATAAAACAAATAAAATAATTAACATGAGTGAATTTGAAACATATGTTGATATCCCTTTAATATTTAATCTCTTTCACAGGATTTATGTCGAGATTTGTCTAAAACCATTCAAATTTTACTTCCCTTCATTTACAAACTATATTATTTTTGTCTTTAGTGGGTATGCTGAGGAATTGGTTCCAATGCTTAATCACTAAAAATATACTTAATAAATTATGGGTGAGACCATGTTGAGAAGCATTTTAGTTTATGAATTATGTCTGAATTAAAAAACCTATATAAGGGTGGTTAATAATTTAAATGGATCAATACATCTATATCTAGGCATGTTTCATACATCATTGAGTATGACAACTTGTTACAATAAAAAAAAATCATGAACTTATAAAATATTTCCAAAGTGTCAGAGTATTTAAATTTTTTATCTAAATAATTATATTGATTACTCTTTAAAAAAAAATTGTGATTAATTTGAGGATAAAAATATTGCATAATTTGGGGTTGAGAAGATAATATTCTTGTGCCATATGTTCAACAAAATATTCTAAAGGGGTAGTAATAACATAAGAAATGATAACTAGTTTATTTACTTTTCTCAAACCCTTTCCATGTTGGCATATAGTACCTCATTATGTGTGCATCAAGATGGGATGTCATGGGAGGAGGTCCCACTTATATAATTTCATCAATGACCTTAATTAACTTATTTATTGGAGGTTTGAAGTATGGTTTCTAGTATATGCACCAAATTATGATTATAATAGCCATATCTTCCTTATTTTAATAAAATTTTACTTTCATTTTTGTATCAACAATGCTTTATAGATGAACCCTCTCATATTTTTTGATATGCTTACATAAAATGTCCATATCATTTAATGATTTAATATTAAACTAATTGCAATTATTTTAAATATCCATTACGTCCAAAACAAAATTGAAACATCCTATTCTTGAGGAGTTATTTTTTATAAAAAACTGCACTACTTAGATGTGCCATGGGGAATTGAATTAATCTTTAACTTCTCAAGATCAAAGTTTGTCAGCTTAGTAATGAACTTATCATCAAAGACATTTTCAAATACCATTACAGGTGTATTTCTAGTATTTAGGATGTGGATATGCTATGAAAAAATCAATCCTAGTTTCAATATGTTGCATCCTCTTCTAATTTAGATTGACTTATCATCCCACCAAAAAACTATTGATCACGAGTATATTTATGTTAGTTACAAATTCCTCTAAAATTGAGTGGTGTCAATAGAAACTAATTTTACCCAAACCTCACACTGAGTTAGTTGATTACCAATTTTACCTTATGGGGAATAATTCCCTTAGAAGTTGAAGGAGCCAGTTTCTAACCAAATATCCTTGTCAAATATTGTATTTCTCAATAGGATAATATGATAACAACTCTTCAAAAGTATTTTTCTTGTGTTTTCCTACTAATTCCCCAAGATTAATTTGGCCTATATCCATAATAAAATGTCTACATATCATTATGGAATCCCAACAATGATTAAAAGGTAGATTAAGATAGGAAATGAGTTTGCTGAAATTGGTTGATTGATCATTTTATCAAGATTATAAATTTTCTAATTAACAAAACATGTTGCATGTTTTTCATTATTTGTAGTTGAAACAATAAACAAATAATTATTAAAATAATACTCCTTATATTTATCAAATATTTTAATTTTATATATATTATGAGGATAGAGGACATATAAAATAGAAATGTCTTTTTAAAACCAATAGGGTGGCTCCTTTTTTGCAGCCAAATAATGTCACAATTTTATAGTTTGTGATATTCAAGGCTAATACAAATTTCCTTCTATCTCATTAGATAACATCCTTATGGAATTCACAAGGAACATCACTTCAGCTACCAATAATATCCATAAAAATGTTCAAAAACTTGAATATATATTATTTTTTAAGGAGTTGGTTAAGGATAATTTCCATTCTTGGACATGATAATGGAATCTGAACTAGCCTCTAACTTTTGAAGACTAATGTTTTTCACCTTGGTGGTGTACTTATCAATAGGAAGTGAAATTTTCAACCTTTAGATTAATGTAGAAAATGGCAAGAGAAATCCTAGAGGCATTGTGCACCCTCTTTTTGTATTTTGGACTATTTTATGCCCCCATGAAATATCCATCATATACATTATTGTTAATAAACAACCTATTTTATTGCCATATATCATACCATGAAAACTATTTTATAAAAACAATGCATGCTTTGTTGAATTGATAGTGTAATTATGAACTACCTATATCTAACCCCTCCACATTGAGTGTATTGATGTAGTACTCAAAAAAACTCCCTTATAAAGCATGTATATTTTATGATTTTATTAAGGAATTACCATGTCAATTGAAATGAATCTCACAAGCATAATAGAAGTCTTTGCCTTGAAGGGTAAATCACCAAATATTGATCTCATGTTTCAAATCTTCAAAAGCCTAGTTCTTCACCAAAACATGATCACAATATATTTTAAACTAATACTAATTCTTAAGATTTAACATTTTCCAATTTACCCACATTTCACATAATTGAACATATGAATAAATCTAAAAGTCGGATCTCTCAAATTGAATACCTAAAGTCTATTCTAGATCAGCTTGATAGATTAGTAAAATTCATTAGAGGAGATAATCATAGTAGCCTTGGACATACATCCAAGGGTATCCCCATAGTCTAATATATCTCAATTTATCAAAATATAATGGTTGCCTCTACCGTAATAAATAAAATTTAGAACCCTTCCATGTTTCCCTTTATATTGAAGGTCTCATTCTTAGTAATTATATCATATACTCTAGAGACTTTGATAATTTAATGTCCACTAAAGTTGTTCACGCACTTAGGCTTACATGTACAAAGACTTTTGGTTGATTTTTTTTATGGAGACCAAAATAATACCTTTTAGTGGGAAGATTAAAGATGCCTAGGTACCTTTGGTTGCTTATCTTCAAAAGAGAGTTAAAATGACTAACTCCTAATGGTAGACATTTCTGTAACCCATGGAATGTTATTGAGAAAAAGAGTTTGTACAGATGTAGGAGGAAAAATATAGATGGATTGGTTTCAATCTATGATTTAAATGAAAGGTATCAAAAAAGACTAGAACTTGAGCTCAAAACACATACATAGTACAAAAATCAGATGATCTTCTTGATGATATTTTATATGAAGAGACATGACATGATAAATATATGATGATGTTAGAGGAGACCTGAATATTCACAAACTCATTGAAGTCAATATCAATGATACATGGATATTAGAGGTTGTTGGTATCCATTTATTTATTTATTGGTGTAGGTTCTAGAGTTATTTTGATTCCCCCTACTAATGAGTTATTTCCTTTTTCCTATAAGTTGTTATTCTAGTGAACAAACAACATAGTAAAATATGAAGTTTTTCAAGTTGTAGAGGAGATGGGTATAAGGAATCTAAGGGATCAAGGTGATGTTGAACTAATTATAAAACAAGTGTGAAATCAATATCAAGTGAAAAATGACCATTTGAGGAACTATTGTAACAAAGTGTGGGATTGCATTGAAGTTTTCAAGTCCTTATATACAGTCGTGGTACCTAGAGAAAATAATTCCAAGGCCAATACCTTAGATGTATTTTCCTTTTTAATAATTCCTCACTTAAGGATGGATGAGGAAAATTACACCATATAACTTATCTATGGACCAAATGTACCCAATAATTTGGAGTATTGGCATTTTTTCAATATTGATGAATAGATCATAAGTTTCCTTGAAAACACTAGTAACTTCAGAAATATATACTTCCAAGGGAGATATATAGCATATAGTGAATATCATTCTTATGCCAATAAATAAAAAATCAAAATCAACGCTGATGTTGGGGTCAAAATTAGAACCAAAGATGAAATCAATTATGAAAAATAAGATGATGGGGATATCAAACTCAAGGAAAATAATATTATTAAAGGTTTGGTATCACTTGAAAAACTGATCTATAAGCATGACATATAAATCAAGAAGAGAATTAAAGAGGAACCAAATGGATATATCAAATATGAAAAATTAAATATTGGTAGTAAAAAATGGTAGAGATTTTTCAACATTGGAAAATATTGTTATAAAGAAGAAAGATAGGGATTTGTGAGTCTTTTCAACTTGTACTGAAATATTTTTGCTTGGTGATATGCTAACTTGAAGTTTCTTAAACCTAAAAAGATGATGTTTAATGCCTCATTAAGACCTAGTGTTAATCTTTGTAATAAAAAGCAAAAGTTTTAAAATCCTAAGATCATTGGTAATATCTATGAATAAATAAATAAGATTTCAAAATCCATGATCATTTTACCAATCCATTCGCTCAATCTGGGTAGCAAAGATTGAACCTATGAGAATAATAGTTGATAATTTAAGATCCCTATTGATTTCCATAATCTAAATTAGACATATCTCAAATGTAACTATCCATTACATAAAATATATCATGTTTTAGAAGTAATAGCTTGGTCTAAAATGTTTCTATGCTTGATGGTTTATTTGGATACAATCACGTATAAGTGATGCCTGAAGGTCAACACAAGATTTCCTTCACAGCTTCATGGGGTACCATTTCATATAAGCAGATGTTTTTTGTACTCATGTATGTTGGTTCCATATTTCATAGGGGTATGGACTTATATTTGAGTGACATGAAATAAAAAATCATAGTGGTATATCTCAAAGATCTCATAATGTTTTGAGCACCTCAATATGGATTTTGAAAGGTGTTGAGCTCAAGGAATCTCACTAAATCCCAAGAAGTCCATCTTAGAAATTATTGAAGGGAAGCCATATAATTTTAAAGTAAATAAGTAATATTGATTCTAAAATTATGAAGGCAATTTAACAACTATCTTTTCCTACCATGAAGCTTGGAACACACTCCTCAATAAGGTGAATTTATTGAAAATATTTTTACCTAATTTTTATGAACTTATAGACACATCACCTAGATGATGAGAGGTAATTTGTCTTTAAAATGGAGTGGTGATGGCAAGAAATATTTTGATATTAATAAGATCAACAATTTTGATGCAAAAGAATGAAGAGGGTATAAAATAATCGATTGCTTTCATGAGATATTATTTGAATGTTCACAAGATCAAGTATTCTCCCATCAAAATATAAGTTTTTGTTGTGGTCAAAGGTATGAAATATTTTAGATTCTACATCTTGAATTCCCATATAAAGGTGATGGTACGAGACATGGTAGTCAAGCATATATTGACACAACAATATCTTGATTAAAAAATGGGTGGATGGATTGCCAAAGCATATGAATATGACTTAGAAATCAAGCCCACTAAGCTAGACAAAGGTAAAGGTTTGTGTCAAATGATTTTAGAGGGAGTTGATGATTAGAGAAAGGCTACACAAAAGGCCTTGACAAATAATATTTTAAAGAGATTTCCTTGGTAGTCTTCATTGGCTCTATTGATGAATGATACTAAAATATTTCCTTCTTATTGACCCATGGAGAGTGACCAAGGCATCTAAATGCTAAAGAGAAAAGAGTGGTTAAATTGAGAGCTAATAGGTATGTAATCTATGACAATACTATTTTTAATAAAGGTTTAGATGTTTTCTTTTTAAGATGTGTTGATAAGGAACAATGTAAGAGATTACTAGAAGCTTTCCATAATCAAGTATATGGTGGTCAATTGTTTTTGTTTATCATGACATTTAAGAATCTAAGAGCTCATCAATAATAGCCTATGATTAAAAACTCTCAAGAATATGACTCAATGTGTAAAGCATGCTAGAATTTTTTTGGAAGAATGAAACTTGCCCCACTTCCCTTCAGCCTATAGTAATATAAGATCCCTTATAACAATGGGGTTTGAATTTCATTAGTAGTTTAAATATACATTCTAATTCAAGTCACACTCGTGTCCTCAACAAATGGAATATTTCAAAAAGTGTGTTGAGGCTATTACTATAAAGAAGACTACATCTGAAGAGATGCAATTTCCTTACAGATAACATTCTATTTATATTTTGAGTATAATTTTTTTGATAAACAATGCTTCCAATTTATCTTCTTCGAAACTTATTATTTCCTACTACAGTTATGTGATATCCTTATCTCACTCTTCATATTACTACCCCCAAGGAAATGATAAAGTAAAATGATTTAAGAATAATGTTGTTACCATCATCCATAAACTAATGGATGAAAATTAAAGGAATTGGAATAAAAGGTTAGATGATACATTGTGAGCAAACTAAAACACTCAAAAAGAGTCATTGGCATTTTCCCATTTAAGGTATTTATGGTATAGATGTTTCAGTTCCCATTTCTTTGGATTTCCTTATTTTTCAATTGGTGAGAGAAATAGAAGATGAGAATTTAATAAATACTCTAGATAAATGAATCTTGTACTTAATCAAGTTGGAGGAAGAGAGAATCATGGTTTTAGACTAGATCCCAGAACCCCAAAGTAAAGTGAAGAAAATATTTGACAAGTAGGCCAAAGAAAGAGACTTTTAGATTGGTGAATTAGTTATCCTCTAGGATGAGAGGTGGAAAATTTGACTTCCTATGGATGGGATTTTCTAGAGTCTTTATTTTTTGTAGGGATGATACATATTATTTAGCTTATGGATATGGAACTCATCTCCCATTTCCCTTTAGTTGTAAATATCTCTAACAATTCAAGAAATGATAGTAGGTTATGGTGCAATTCATAGTAGGGGTTCCTAGTGAAGGGATGCCTTTGGCCATGTAACCAAAGCCACATAAATTAAAAAAACATATAATCTATGTTTATTGAATGAAATAATGCCTTAACGACATCTACATTCATAGGTACTCTCTAAATCTAATATATCCCTTTCTATATCTAAATCTAAGCCTTGAACTCTCTATTGTAGTGGTATAAGAATAAAGAAGGTATCCAATTAATTATAACCTCTAATTATGTGATGCTTAGTTTGGGTGCACACATAGAAAATACTAACTCAAAAATCTATTTACAGACATTCACCACAAATACCACAATATATTTGTTGATTTAAAGAAATTACAATATTTAAAAAAATAGACACACTATCAACTATATTCCTTAAAATTATTAGAGTGTAACCATGGATAAAATGATCACCAATGTAGTCTAACATCCCACTGGTTTGTTTATAGTTTCTTATTTTTCTATTTTTTCTTGAAATTATCTGTTTTCCCCTTTTGCATCACATTTTTATCCTCCTCTCTTATCCCCACTTCATGATATTCTTTCATTGACTCCTTATGATACGTACCATGTCTCTTCACATTTCTTTAAGTCTATAAAACACTCTAATCTCATGCTTTTTTTCAAAAACCATTACATTTTATTACATGTTCGATGTTCTTTTGTCATTGATTCATTGTTGAAATGTTGTTCCCAACTATTTCTTTTTTTATTTCTATTTATTTTTTATTTTTTGGTTGACACAAGATTTATCAAACCCTTGGATGTTCCTACTTCAAAAACTTAAGGTTTTTAAAATGTGAAAGCCTAATCACATGGATTGAATAAGTGATAAAACCACTCTTTTAACCATGAATCATAATGGCCATGTCATTTTATTCTAACACACTAAGTACTTTTAGTTTTTTTTCAATATCTCTCTTCCATTTCTTTATCCTCCTTGTTGGTCTTAATTATATCCTCTTCTTCTTATCTCTCCTTACTCCTATTTTTATGGGTTTAAACCCACCATAGTCTATCCTCTTCTGCTAAAGGCTTATCCTCTTTTGTCATAATCTTTATATGGGATAAAACCCACCAAGTCTAACCACCTCCACATAGATACCCCTTTTATAATCTTAATTTATCTTATGGGATGAAACACACCACTAAATGACAACCTCCTCCTGAAGCCTTCTTATCTTTATTTAATCACTATCAAACCTATTTTTAGATCCTTCATTCTTCACTCTTCACTATTTATAACATCTCTTCTCTCATGGTTGCCATCTCCTCTCTTACCACCATATTTATTATGTCTTATTCATTTATAAGAGTCTTATTCTTCCTTTACACATTATTCACATATTTTGACTGATATATAAATTATTTTTTCCTCCTTTCTTTTTTGAGCACATAAATTTGCACATCTTATTTCACCTCTTTTCCTTTGAAGGCCTCTATGAATACCTCCTTTCTCTCTATCTTTGCACTTACACATAAACTATAGTCATAATTAGTTTAAAAACATATGAATTAATAGTCCCCATAGGTTCTTCATCGATATCCTTCCTTCTTTTCATCTTCTTGATTTTTATTAGTTGATTCAAAAACTAGTCACTCTTCTTCATTTCTCATCCTCTTTATATTAGTTCTATGCTAATTGCTTTCTCCTTGTTTCTCCTCTTCCATTCCATGTGCAAATAAATTTTCACTCTCTTTGTCTATATAGGGACAATGCACACCTTCACTCATAATGGTTTCTTCTCCAATACCTATGTAGGATGCTACCACATATGCAACATCACTTTTATTCTTCATTCTTCTTGGTAGAAACAAGTCCACCATCTCTCCATCTTTGTTAGAACTACACATTGAATAAACACATTAATGAAATCAATAGTTACCAAAATAATTTTTTCAACTCTTCATCATGCCTCAAGGACATATTACCCAATGCTTCTTTGATGCTCACATTCTCTTCACAACTTTATCTCTCATGATGGACTCCCAAAGGCCCATTCTGAAAAACCTCCATGGTTGTCCCCTCCTCATTCTTATTTATATTTCATTCTTCTTCACATGTTTGGTCTTAAAACATACTCTCCTTATGTGCATTAACTTTCATATCAATAATCTATATTGTTTTCTACATGGAAATTTGCTACTCTTCATGGTTAATTTATTCATTCATATATATTATTTCCTTCAAGGAAACATGTAGAATTCCTTGGTTGTTCTCAACCCTTCTTCCAACCAAAATAGAAAAGATAAATGCATTGCCTACCAAGGAAAATTATGAATTTTCTAACTTATGGGATATCATAAACTCAATCCCATCATCAAATAATGGGTCTCCTTCTTCCAGTTTAACAACTATCACATCCATATCCTCTAGCATGATGATTCCTTCCTTTATGTGTGACTCAAAAACTTCTTTCTATTTTTTGTTTCTAAAATAAGATTTGAGTTTCTCACATGAAATCCTCACTCTCTTGTTGTATTTCAATATAACCTTATTCTCCTTGCTTTTATCCATCTCCTTGCTAATTCTCAAAGTAGACTTGAACTTCTCCCATGAAAAATTTCCTCTCATATTAAATTTTATGGAAATCTTATTCTTATTCTCTTTCGTCTCAATCTTAAAGACATGAATCTTATACAATCATTCTAATTTCATTCTTAAGTACACAACATGACCTATAAAGTTAGAAACTATATGTTATATACTCCTTATCTTATTCTTTCCTCTCCCTTGTCTCCTCTCTAGGATATCTCTCCAAATCACAACTACAACTCCACATAATCTCTTACTTACAATCTATACCCTCAAAAGGTTTTCAATACACTTCTCTTAAAAATACACTTCTAGCTACACTATCCAATTCATGAGCACATTTGGGCTCTCTTTACCAAAAAAAAAACAATATTAATAGTGGGTTTGCCTCTTTTCTTCACCTTGATCTTTATTTATCTCTTTCTTCTAGTGGGATATTTTCCTCCACTTACTTGGTCTCTCTCCAAAGCATATAATTTCTCTTGTAGGGACAACAACCATATCATCATTTCTTCTTCATCTTCTATACTCACATTTGAAACATCTTCACTTTTTGTATCTTCCATCATGTCCAATATTTATTGGACTCCCTTCAACATATCAACCAAGTCTTCTACCTATGGTGGCCTTCTTCCTTTATGTGCCATATCCTCCTCAAAAATCAGGATTCTCTTTCAAAAATAGACTTATAAAATATTCTATCTCACTTCCTCAACACTTGCATGAATTATTTCACACCTGTAACAAACTTATCCTCTCTCCAATGCAAGCTCATTTTTCATAACTTACTTTTCATAGCCTATAATCGACTCATACAAGAGCCTCACACAGCCAAATAAACAAGGAAAGATCTTGATTTGATACTAGATGGAGAAATAACAGAGATTATACACTTAAGGACAGCCTTTAATTCTATGATGCTTAGTTTTAACACACACACACATAAAGAGCAACTCAAAATTCTATTTGTAGACATTTACCACAAGGAACACACTATATTCATTGATTTGAAGACATTACAATGTTTAAAACAATAAACACATTATCAAATATGTGACTTACATGTTTTGGAGTGTAAACATGGAGGAAAACATCACCAACATAGTTCAACATTTGACTGGTTCCTCTAGATCTTGTTGTTTTTTTATTTCTTTTATTACAGCTCCTCTTTTCCTCCGTTTTCATCACATTTTTATCCTCCTCTCTTCTCCCTACTTCATGAGATTATTTCAATTAAATTTTATAAAATTTACCATGTCTCTCCACATTATTTTAAATCCAGAAAACTCTCCAAACCCATGTATTTATCTTCAAAAACTATTAATTTTCATTTGTTGTTATATGTTATTTTGTTGTCAATTCATTGTCAAATTATTGTTCCCAGTTGTTTCTTTTTTCTTTTTTTGGTTGATGTAAAATTAATCAAACCATTAGATGATCCTATAGCATGAAAACATTTCTACTTCTCTTTAATACCTCTCTCTCTTTGATCTCAATTTTGTCCTTTCTCTGGTCTGTAGCCTCTCTACTTTGATATTGACTCTTGATTTGTATGTTTAAATATTTAGGTCTTTCCTCAATCCTTATAATGATGACCTCTTGATCAATCAATGTTGACATTTCTAGTGTGACTCTTATTTTATATCTTGATCTCTTGTATATCCTACCTAAAAAAATTCCTTTAATAGTAGCATGAGATCACTTTCCTACTTTTTACCGCTTTTTCCTTTTTGAAACTTTTCTTATAATTTCTTATGATTATCAAGAGATATTTTTGTAATAGTGGTTATAGAGTTGGGTTAACTATTTCATGATGACCATTAGGTAAATGTTATCTTCCAAAGTTTTCCAATAATACCTTAAATGCCTAAATTGGTGCTTTAACATGAAATTTGTGACCATCCAAAGATATTCATGTTATTCCATTGTTGTGACCAAATTTGAAATTGTGATCATAGGTTTTATGTGATCATGCCAAGTTTCAAGATCCTGTGGCTCCTAGATAACATGCTCTAAAGCCTTTCTTGTGGTCTTCAAAGACATTGTGGACTGATGGATTCATTAAATCTATTTTATGGTCCCTCATGCATTCACCCCTTTTCATTGTTGCCTCTCTTTATGTTTGTGGACCCATTAATCAATAAAATTGATTTAAGGATTATAATACATTTGAATTACCTTGTGTATGTTATTATATATTATGAACCTCAGTTATTATAACACATGTTGTAATTCAAGTTTTCAAAGTCATGTGATTTCTTTGTGGCTTGTTACGGACCCATTGGAGTTATAAAATCAAATTTGAAATTGGTCACATGTTTGCTCATGGTCCCTATCATTACTTAGAATTATGAACACACTAAGGCCTCATGATTAATTATGACTATGAAACCTAACCTCCATGGTCTTTTTGAGCTTCTATGGTCTTATGCATGAATCCTAAGAGTCTTGTGGACCTGTTAGACTTTATAAACCAATGTATATTTTATCAGGTCTAGAAAGAAGCCTTAATTAAAAAATATATATTTTTGACTTATAAACTTAGGTAAATAATTTGGACCCTAATACATATATATTATGTAGTCTGTATGGAATTAGATACTTAATAAATAATGTACACTTTACCTCCAACATTACAACTTAAAGTTGTGATAGAAAATATATAAGACCACTAATATAAATAAATTTAGAGTTGAGACATTGGAATATGAACATGTTACCTTGAGTGTGATCTACGTGATCCTTAAGACCTCAAAACTTACTATAAATCCATGAACCAAAACTAGATCTCAAAATGTGACCTGAGAACCCTGTTGATTTGATAAATTTGCCTTTAAATTATTTTTTGAAACTACACCAACTCGTACCTATTTTTGGTGATGTAAGATTACATGTACACCTTGGATGCTCCTACATAAAACACTTGAGATAATTAAAATTTTGAGTCTTGCTCACATAGAAGGAATAAATGGAAAAATTACTCTTTTGGCCACTTAGATTGATGATTATGGTATTCCCTTCCAGCACACCAAATATTTCATCTACTTTTCTCTCTCTTCCACTTCCAAATTTTTGGATTTAATCCATCCTCTTCTACTGATATTCACTTTATTCCCTTATGTGTAAATGGATTGACCCTATTTTCACCACATCAACAAATTATTTTTTTCTTCTTACCCACTATTTGGGCATAGTCTATCCACTTCCAACAAATGATTTTTTCCTCATCTTCATGTGGGATTGATCTCATCTTTTTCTAATCATTTCGACCAAGATGTTCTTTCTTGCATCATACCTTCTCTAGTGGGCATGAACCCATGGCTATCTTTAGACCACCTAATCCTAAAGACTTCTTGTCTTTATCCATTCACTATCCAACATACTATTGGATTATTCGTTATGTCACTCATCTCTATTTTTTTCTCCCATTTTGTAATATATGCCATCTCTTCCTTTGATTTATTTTGTGACATCACCATTATGTTTGTAGCTCTTTCATTCATTAGAGTCCTCAAATAAACTACTTATTTCTCTATTTCTTCACATGCTCTAGTTGAATTAAAAATCAGTTGTTCCTCTTCACTTTCTTAAGTGCATAATTTTACACTTCTATCTTCACCTCTTCACCTTAAAAGGCCTCTTTGAATGTTTCCTTTCTCTTCATTTCTACACGTTGACATAGACTATAGCCATAAATTAGATTTAAAATATGAGAATTTATATCCCCCATAGGTGATCCATCCATATTCATATTATAATCTTGATTTACCCCAAGCTCAAGATTATCAAAGCCTTCATCATTTTGCCTACTTTTGAGAACAATGCTTAGTTTTTATAGTGACAACACCTCTTTCTATTTTTATTTTTTTCTTATCCCATTTTCATCATCACAATGCTGATTTCATTCTCCCTCTTTATATTATTTTGCTTCTATGTCATGAGAATGACATTTTTCACTTATCCAATCTCCTTTGTGAATCTTCTCTCTCACATCAAACTACTTTAAATGAAATATCTCTTTTTCCACTTCTTCATGTTGTCTCTTATAAATATGAGCACATTGGATCAAACCATAATTTATCCTCTTCTTTGATATCTTCATCATTGTTGGACTTGTACTTAAATCACCCACATTAAGGCAATCAATAAATCCCACAAATAGTTTTTCTTGTGCTTCTTCATGCCTCGAGGACACATTGTCCAAATTTTCTCTATTTCTCACATTTTACTCTTGAATTTCATTCACATGATGGAATTCTAAAGGTCGATTATCAATAATATCCATTACTATTTTTACATCATTATTCAAACTATTTTATTCCTCTATAGTGGTGTTCATGCAGACACTCCTTATGTGCATCCACTTGCACTTCCTTTACCTTCACTGTTTTATTCATAAAACATTTGAGCTTCTTATTTACAAAAGAGAAATATCAATTTTAGTACCTTTATAATTTAATGATGACAAATGTTTCCCACTTAAAAGATTCTATAATTTCTTTCCCATCATCAAATAATGGGTTTCCTTATTTTAGTGAATAATTTATTATTTCCACATCCTATTCTATGAACATTTATTCCTTTAATGGATATTAATAAATTTTTCTCTTTGATTCTCTTGAAAACATACTTGGTATTCTCACTTATAGATCTCATTTTCTGATTGATTTTCAAAGAAACCATTTTCTATTCACTCACATCTTTGAGCTGCTCATTTGGAAACATCCTTTTTTGATTGCCTAAAGGTAATATTCTTCACCTCTCTCTCAAGTCTCAATGTTTGGAGCTTATTACAACATTCTCTCTATAATTTTGGATGCATAACATGATCCATACATAATTACATGTCCACATAACTTCTTTCATGAATTTTTTACCCTCACTAGATCTATGATGTTTTTCTCTTACATAGCTTTCTAATGAGACCTTAAATGCCTAAATTGGTACTTTCATGTGAAAGTTGTGACCTGTTGATGCAGTGGATTGCACCCTTGATAGGAGGCTGAGTTCCTATCTTCCACGCATCAAAATGGAAAATCCCCTCATGCCTGTGGATCTGGCAAAACTAGGGGGAGAGTCTCTAGATAAGGGCTAGCTCCCTTTGATGTATCTCTATGGTCCTATATTTCCTACTGCTAACAATGGGGGGGGGTGAAAAGAGAGAAGGATGCTAACAAATAGAACCTAAACTAAAATGGTGATACACCAAAAAGTTGATCTACTTAGCTTGAATCTACACTTTCCACCAAGAACAAGCTGGTATACACTTATTTGATATAGGAAATTATTCTGCATCAGTGAGCTAAGGGTCCGATGGAGATATAGGGAGGAAGAACTACCAGAGGCATTCTAAGATGCACTTTGGCAGCCTATTCACATGCACCTATGTTCCTGTTGTGGACACTTCTAGCTAACCTACAAAAGAAGAACTCACAATACACTAGATATGCTAGAATAATTATATGAAATCATAAGGAAAATGATTTACAACAAAACAAAAACATAGACATTTACAAAAGTGCAAGCTAAAATAGAGGTAAAAATGCTATGTCTTGATTCAAGGTAAAATCCAGTAGAGATCTACCTTACAAGCCAAGAGATCCTGGCAGAGTTCTGCCTTCCAAGCTAAGATATCCCTTTCTCGAATGATAACTTTAAAATATAGAGAGAGAGGAAGTAAAGGTTCCCCTTTGGAAAAGACTTTGGTGCCTTTTTACAAGTTGGCCCATGTGCATTGAGAGCATCAAGAAGAGGAAGTTGTTGTTGCTAATATCATCATTCTAAAAGAGGCCTGCTAGAACCATGCTATGTAATCACCGGTCTTGACTTTGGCATTCAAACATTAATGTGAAAGCATGAGCTGTGCCTCTTTTTTTTCAAACAAGACTGCTCCTTTAAGATATTCACATGGTTTGTCTACTCATTAATGTAAAGTGAAGAAAATGGGTCACGCCATTCACTATTTTCACCCCTTAATGACCACTTGGTAGATACTATGTCAACCACTAGAGTAACTCCTTGATTTGACACCTTCCTTTGCCACTTGGACTATTTTGTCTATTTCTACACTTTGTCTTTTCTGGCTCCTTCAGCCCTCAGGGCTATCTTCTGCTAATTCTTTGGCTCTTTGGGCTCCCTTCTTGGCAGTCTCTTCCTTTTGGCCTTAAGGCCTTTGAATGTATTCAAGTTCATTCTCAAGCCTTTAAAGATCAATGGATATTTCATTGCCATAACATTGACATTCATGGGCCCATCACCATTTGAAAGCCAATAGCTAGTTGCTAAGGTAGAAGTTGATGTTTGTGAAACTGTCATTAATTCCTTCAGATCATTTCTTTTAGACCCTATATGTGGCACCTATTCAAGGAAAAATCCCTTTGGAAACTTGCAAGTGGACTGTTTCTCTGAGAGACATCCCGTTCGGGTCTTGGAAAGGTCCTTTAATTTTTAGCTGAGAGTCCCCCATAAGGGTACCTACCCTTTGGGGTCCTTCAGGATTCTTGGTCTTGAAATCCTTCAGACAAAATGTCTGAAGGAATTCCTTCAGACATTTTGTCTAAAGGATTTCTTCCTTTCTTTCCTTCTTATTTCCTCAGGATTTTCTTTCAGGAGGGCTTTCTTCTTCGAGTGAATTCCTTTGGACAAAAATTCCGAAGAAATTCCTTCACATTTTGCCGCAAGATTTTATCCTTAAAGACATTATCTTTGCCTTATGAATAAATTCTCTTGTCCTTTGCCTTGAACAAATACGAAGGAATTATAACTTACCTTATTCAATTTTTTGAAGGAAAACTTACCCTTTCGGCCTTCTTTCCAAGTGCTTTCCTGCCCTCTACAAGGGCCTGTTGGCCTCTAAAATTGCCTTTTAGAAAAGTAGCAAAGGTCCTTTTATCACCTAAGTGTTGGGAACTTGTTTCTTTCCTATAGAGTCCATAGAAACAAGCCTACAGAGTCCGTATAAATCAGCCTATAGAGTCCGTAGAAACAAGCCTGTAGAGTCCGTAGAAAACAAGCCTGCAGAGTCTGTAGAAACAAGCCTTGTGAAAAATCAAAAAATGAACTGGCTCAAAACAAAAATGGAAGAAGGGGACCTATTTTGGCCTGTTGGACCAAAAATGGTCAACATGACCATCCAAAGATATATATGTTGTTCTTTCATTGTTGTGACCAAATTTGAAATTGTGATTGTAGGATGCACATGATAATTACCATGTCAAAATATCATGGGTCCCTATATAACCTTTTCTTAATCCTTTCTCATGGTCTATAAGGTCTCTTTGGACTTGTGGATTTATTAAATTCACCTTATGGTCCCTCGTGCTCTACTCCTTTTCATTTTGGCCTCTTTTTTTTAATGTTGACCTATGAATCATTTAAATCCATTAAAATATTTCAATGCATTCATGTTACATTGTGTTTAGTAATATATCTTGTGATGCTTGTGATTATGACACATGTTGAAATGTTAGGTTCCTAAACTTGTGTAATTGTTATAGACCTGTTTGAGTTATGAACTCCAATTTAAAATTGGTCATGCACCCATGATCCTTCCATGACTTAGAATTGAAAACAAGATAAGGCCTCTATGAATAATTATGACTATGACACTTATGTTATATACCAATTAGAATTTGTAAACTAATGCACATCTTGTTGGGTTTAGAAAGAGTGCTTATTGTGAATAAGAATGTAGAAAATATAAAGTTCCTTGTGGACCTAAAAACTTAGGGAGATAATGTGGTCACTAACATAGAGATTATATAGTCCTTATGAAATGAAATACTTATGAAATGATGTGTGCATGGATCCAAAAATTATAACTTGGAGTTGTGAGGGAATATACATGTGACCACCAATACAAACCAAGTTGGATTTGTGATATGGGAATGTGACCATATGACCCCCAATACGATCGATGTGATCCTATGATTTTAGAAAACTATTATAACTCCAACTAAACAAAAATTGGATCTATTATGAACCAAAAATCCTTTTGAACTAATAAATCTACACTAAGAATTTTAATTGAAACCATGCCAACTCCTACCTTTTTTTAGTGATGCAAGATTGCTCATACACCTTGGATGCTCCTACATCAAGTTTTTTCTTAGATTTATATAATTGAGTTATGATTTTGGTGTGTTTCCTTTTTTTTTTGTTTTATCTCTCCTTCCTCATTGCATTGTGTTAAATGCCCCATGTGATTACTTATTACTCTATATTCCAATGTATAAGGCACCGGTTTAGAACTATGCAATTCTAGAGTCTAACCTATGTCATTTATAATTAAAGCTTTTCCCTAAGGGCACTAGTCTAGAACCATATCATTCCCATTAGATATTTTCAATTTTTTTCACCCAATTCAAATCTTATTGATCACCCAGAAAACTACTATTCAAATCCCCTCAATGCATAGAGAATTTTATTGTTATTTATGGTAATGTAATCTAGTTTCAAGCATTTTAGTGCATTTCAAGTTTTTGGTGTGTCTCAAGCACTTCAAATCTTAGGTTAGACTATGTCTCCTCTTGGGATAGTTTCAAGGGGTGAATATAATATCTTTATGACCACTATAACCTCTTATTTGCATTCACCTAAAAAAATTCTTCATTCTAACTATGCCTATCAAAATATCATAAGCTTAAGGAAGTTACCCTCTTCATAATTAAGCCTTCAATAATGAAACAAAAATACATGAGATTTGAACCCATATCCATTTTGGAGATAAGAATCCTAGAATATGACTATTCGAGGAGTGGTCATATAGATTTTAAATAGTTTAGGAATAAAATGAACAAATATAAATGTTCGGTCATTGGTCAACATATATATGATAATGAGATTTTGAAAGATATTGGTTTTTTAACTTCAGTGTCATGTATGAACTTAGTCTTCACATGTGAAAAATGTTAAAACCCCAATCATCAGATAAGACTAAAAAACACAAGGTTTACAAATTTCCAAACTTAGTGGTCATTCTTCCCAACAAATATTTCTTCTATTCTTACATTCGGTCTTCACTTCTTCAATTTTTACTCATTTAATTGACTTGAATATTAAAAAAAGGTAATACATTCATAACCATAGAATATTACAAAATTACAATGGGTACATAGATTATGTTTAAATTGTGAATACTTTCCTTGAGAAAGGTGCCCACTTTCAAGGTTTACTCCCTCTATAGTCTACACAACAATACTTTTTTATTCCTCCTTGATTTATTTAATTTAAAAATTTTGAACTTAGTTATAACACCAAATATTCTATCATATTTTAAAATCATTGTCTTTGAAATGTAATTTCATGACCTTTGTCATTTCATCAACAATTTTTCACAAGTCAAGAATGTTTTTGTGAAGTTCACAAAGAGCACTCTATATGCTATTTATCTTGTTCATTATCTTTAGATCTCTTGAAATGACTTTTGAGAGAAGTAATTTATCATCAAAATGAGACATATCTTGATTCAAGAGGATTTGGGTCATTAGATCTTACTGAATATTACCATTATTTCACATCCAAGCTTGTGTTAACATCAATAATGTTGGGAGTAGGTTCCATAGCTACATGCAAATTTTTTATATCAAATTCCATTTATACATTAACACATATATATTATAGTTTTAATATTTTAGCACCCAAATCATTAGTAATTAAATCTAGTGATGTCACCACACTCTTTGGGGTATGTGCGTAGAGTTGGTTGATAATTCCAAGGACACTTCCCATAATGCAATCACATTATTTAGTAATGAAAGAATATTATTTAAATAACCCAATCACATTATTTAAATTATGGATCGGTAATTACCTAGCCATAATGTGATTATGCTATTAAATAACATGATTACATTATTTATAATAAATAATGTGATTGTGTTAATAATGTGATTGTGATCCCTATGTCACCTAAAAAATAAAAATCAAACTAAACAAAAAAATTCCTCATTTTATATTCATGTTATATTTTACATCACTCTCCTCCATTCTACAATTGTGTTTTTCCCTATTGAGGGAAAACCTTGCCCCAATTCATCCCAAAAAGCTACTAATTGATGATGCTGCCATGTAGAAGAAATAAGTGCTAAAAATCTATTCATTATTTAATTGGTAATTTATTTATTTTTAATAGCCTATCTTACTAAACCTTATGTTACTCTACCTAACCCTCTTGTTCCTCTACCTAAACCTCTTTTTCCTTAGCCTAACCCTCCACCTAACCCTCTTGTTCCTCTACCTATCCCTCCTCCTAACCCTCCACCTAACCCTCTTATAGTTCCACAAAATCCCCCAAGTAGTCAAGAGAGTCTATTTGACCACATTATGGAGAATAAAATTGAAATTGAAGAATTAAGTGGGAGAATCAGGGATCACACTTCCACCAACACCCACCAAACCTATCTAGCCAATTCGCCTAGAGACATTATTAGGTCAAATTGACTCTATAACGAGTCAAATTGATAGATGGAATTCATATCAGGATAGTTTTAGGGATTATTATGCTAAAAAATTATTAGGATGTGAGGTAAATAATAAATACATATAAAAATCCTCCATTTGTGCCTTGTTCATTGACCCAAACACTAATTTACCATTTCTAGTGACTACTAAACATTTTCCAATCCATCATTGCCAACATAATTTAATGACAACCAATTTATAAGACTGAGGATGGATGGTGTTTGATTATCCATCATGTAATAACCAAGAGGTCCCATTATATTTTTTGAGGAAACTCTATTGTGACTTTGTCCTCTATGAAATTTTGAACTATTTTAATTTTAGTGAGTTTTAGGGTCGAGGGAAAGGCTCTACACAAGATCTACTAGGTGCATGTCATGTGCATAATTAGTGTAAAAAGATCCATATTCAAAAGCTAATTGATCCTAAAATATCATCTATAATTTAGTAGGTCATGGAGATTAACACTCTTCATGTACTTAGTTCATTCACTAATACACTCATTCAACATATGAGTAGATTATCACATATGGATGCTAGAGATACGCCACCTAATATGCATACTTGGCCCTACCCTTCTAGATCTTGTGGACTTATATGCATTATACCTTCTGATGATTATGACATTGGTGGTTTAGAGGGATTATATAATATAATTATGAGTGATGATTTTTTGTCATGTATATTTAGTGTACAAATATCAACCACTACATAGATGAAATTATATTTTATATAAAATTCATGTTAAGTTTAAGTTATATTTATAAATTTGATTTAGCTTAAAATTAATTTACATATAAATTATATAATATATATGTCATTGTATATGTCCTAGGAGGTAACGGTGCCTTCATCATCATAGTCAACATTTGTAACATTTGATTTGAAGAAGCCATTGTTTACATTTTTAGATCCAGCTATTGGCCCATCCACTACTGCATTTATCTTTTTTAGGATGACACATGTTACTTATATAGAGGTAAAATTTTGAGTTAATACTATGATCTATGTATATTTAATCTATGTATATTTGCCTTCTAAGTTTAAGTTAAGTTTATCTATCAATGATCTCAAAATTCAAAGACACTTCTATTAAATATACTCTTGGTTTAATAAAGGAGAAAAAATTGCCATATATATCTTTGATACTTTATAGAAAAGTAAGTGATACCTTGTTTACATTCATTTGATGACTCAAGTAGACATTTCTCCATCATTTTGAGCAAAGACAAACATAGGTATTACTGCTACAATGCCATCTACATAGGCATTAACAAAGGTATATCTTAACCTGTAATTTTAAATTGTTAAAATAGACTTGTTTTAATAATTTTACTACATAATTGGGGTAAATATAAATTATGTGAATGTAATGTGTATGTAGGGTTATCCCATGACATCTGATAGTATTATTCAAATGATTAGTAGGTAAATTTCTCATGTTTCATCCCTATTTCAAACACCTATTCGAATAGTTGAGCCTATCATTAACTTGTTGGAATGTCAAAAAAAGATTGATCCTAACTACGATCTTGCAGTAAGTGCATGTTTAAAGAATTTTTTATTCTAGTTTAAAATTAATTTCTTAATAAGTGGTTGAATGTATTTCATGTTAATTTTTTAATAATACTTGTATTTGAATAGGTTTAGCTGCAAGTGATCTATGAACCTAGGACCCATAATCAGACCTTGAAACAATCCAAGGCATTAAAGAGATCTCCATCTACCAACAGGGCATCCTAGGGAGAGTCTTCTTCAAGGAAGACAAAGAGAGGGAGGTTATTTTATGATTAGGATGTCCTACATGAGAGGTGATTTTTTGTATGCCTATATGTCAATGTATGAATTTTTGGCATTGTATATGTGTATATGAAATTCACTTGACATTACATACTATGTTGGTAGATGTTGTAATTTTGTGTATGCCTATCATTGTAATATATGTATGTTATTGACATTGTACATGTGCCTATATGATTTTTTTCGAGTTTTCATCTAAATTATGTTAATCTAACTAATTTATATTCAATTTTAATTTAAAATATTATCGTATAGTGTTTTTTAATCTTATAAACTATTATATATTAGATCTCATATTTAATGTTGTACATAAATGAGGATTAAAAAATTATTCTTTTCTCTAATATTCCATATTTTTTAAATTAAAGTTTTTATTTGATTGTGTGTAGTGAAAATAACTAATGACACTCTTATCTATTTTTTATTTGTCATCACCCATTGATAAATTTTCAATTGATCATTAGTGTGCAATTTGATTTCACTTAAGGCCCATATGCAATCATGTTCATACTTATATAATGCAGAGATGAAAGTCTGCCTAACCTTGACTATAATCTCTTTAGTTTTATAAATGGAAACATTATTGACTTGAAACAAAATATTCACTCATGAGATAATATCTTTGGCCAAAACCCTTTATCATCCTTAATACCGCCAAATGCATAATTTACTCTTCAATGTTTTAATAAGGATATGAAATTTTTATTCATATGATCTAATATAATAAATAATTATAACCTCACTTATCTACTCTTATTCTCAACTTGATTCAAAATCCACTCTCAAATAATCTTCTTTTAAACTAGTTAATTACTCATTAGGTTTGCTCTTAACTAGTCACTAATCTCTTAGATCTGCTCTCCTTACTTTGAATAATTATTATTTAAGACACCTTAGATAGGTCTTAGGAAAACTTAAGGATTTATGTGGGTTTCAAAACTTACAATAAATCAACCAACTATAGGTCTCTAAGAGATTGAGCTTTCATTCTCAAATTCTATCTTTTTAAGTTTCTAGGTCTCTAGACCTAGTTGTTGCTCCAATAAGTCAATTTCTCAAAATAGAGTTTATATCTGTTTAAAATTATATTTGTAGTAGTATTTTATAAATTATATCATGTTCCAACCCTTACCCAAGTTTTTTAGAACTCAAATAAACCAAAAACTTATCTTATTTTATGCATAACTTTCTCAAAAATGGTATTCTATTGTTGTATAATAAAATAGTCCTTTGTACCTACAATTTAAAATATATTATAAAAATAATTATACTTGTACTAATTTATAATATCCATTACCCAATTTATTACAAAATTTTAGACCTTATTGTTCAATAATTTGAGTTTTAGAGGTGTTTTACTGATGAAACCCTTACTTTGGATTTACTCAAAATTTCTATAGGCCGAGAGCTAATTATTGATAGTTCATAGAGCTCATAGGGATTTTTTATGATCTAAAAAATGTATATAGGTATTAAAAAACCTATTAAAATATTCCAATACTCAAATTGAGTTCATATAATACTTTACACATGTAAATAAGCCTCTAAAAATGATAGTAATAGTAAAAATATAGAATTCTTGAAGGTTTCACAAAATATAACTGAGATTTAAGCTTGCAGTCAATATGAAAAGATTATAATCATATTATAAATGGATAATAAAATGGAAAACATGAAATAAGACTCACAAATATTTATTATGTTCAAGAAGAAAACATTTACACAATCCTCCTCCATTGAGATAGACCTACAACATATTCTCTAACCTCTTCAAAAATGATATTTTTTGTCCTTTTAATCTTTTTGGTTGGTATTATATGGTTCCTCCTCATTAGGAGTGAGTATTATCACATTTTTATACTTTAAACCAAGATTGGTAATTTACTAAACTTGCTTAGATTCTCTCTTACTCGTTCAAATTAAACTTACTAAACTAACCTAGTTTATAGGTCTTAATAATTACCTAAGAATATTGTAAACATAGACTATACATGTATTTGGTGATGCTCTTGAATCACATTTACTATACCCATTTTGTCAGTCACTCCTCACACTCTCTCACTATATGTTCCATGGGCTTAGCTATGCCTAGATGCCTTCTTATTCTTTAATACTTTCAATGACACTTCCTCTAGATCTTATATCCACATATCCAACCTTCATTAAACCCACTCAATCTACTTTTAAATTCCTCCACACTCCTTTACACTTTATTTCACATTTTCCATTCAAGGGATAGTTGGTCTAATAGGCATAATACACATTCTTGAGACTAATTTTCAACCCTTCAAAATCTCACTCCTTTAGCACCTTCAACACCTCACTCCTGACATACTCCAACTCCCCATTGAGGTCTTTAGACCCAAGTCAATTCTAATTAATAGTTTTATTGCTTTCTAGGCCTATCCCTTAGGGGTGTTAGGCCTCCTACAACTGATCTTTGATAATATCACAAATATATTCTATCCTCTAAGTCATCTTAAACACTTAAAATAAAATTTCATGCAAAAGTGGTTGAGAAAAGGGGGATATAGTGTTGCAAGAGGTGAAAATAAAAAATTAATTTCCATTTAACCATACAAAGATTAACAATAAGTTCAAGTAGAAAATATTAGTTCCAAGTAAATTGTCAATATGCAAATACCTCATCTTGACCAAAAAATAGCACTACCAACACATCTATGGGCTTAATAACATCTATAAAAAGGTTCTTAGCCTCCCATTATGATCGATCGACAAGCTAACTACCCATTCCTACCTTAAGAACACCCTTCCCAATATAATAAAATACGGTTTTTAGCCTAAATTCAAACATGCATAAGATAAAAATTGTAAGTCATTTATGTGAACTATTATTCCTTACCCTACCTATTTAATCCCTTTAATTTCACCCTAAATAAATTAGTTAGAACCTTTGATAAAAATTTATTGGATAAGTTGCAATGATGGGTCCAAAAATGTAAATTTTTGACATTGAATAGGCAACTTCTTGAGCTCCAACTGCCATTTCTACCTTTTAGACCTCAAATTTAGAATATATCACTTTGATCACATATGGATAGGAAAATTACATTTTATAATGCCTCCATGATGTTCAAATCCACATGGAAGTGCATTTTCACTACCATTTAGGAGTGTAGAAACACTAACAACAAATGTTATCAAAATTTAAGTTATGGTTGCAAAAATCTCATTCTAATGTTTCTTGATCAAAAACTATCATTTACAACACATATTTAAAGGAAAATAATGTTCATGACTAGGTTTTTGGCCTCCCACTAGGCCCTATCGATAATTCTACCAGCCATTCCAATCTCAAGAATGCCCTTCCCAATTTAATAAAAATGCAAATTTTAAGCCTAAATTTAAACATGCATAGAATAAGAATTATAAGTAATTTATATGAATAATAAGATCCTTCCATTTCATATTTAATTCATCTAATTTAAACTTAGATCACTTAGTTTTAACCTTTGAGAATAATCTATTCGACAAGATGTAGTAATGGGTCTTAAAATGCAACTTTTTGGCATTGAATAGGTAACTTCTTGAGCTCCAATTGCCATTTCTACCTCTAAGACCTCCACTTGAGAATATATCACTTTTATCATATATATATAAGAAAATTTCACATGATCACACCACTATGATTTTCAAATCCACCCAAAAATGCATTTTCACTACTGTTTAGGAGCGTGAAAATGGTGATAGCAAATATTATCAAAGTTTAAGTTGTGGTTATAGAACTATCATTATAATGCTTATTGAATAAAAAATGGAACTTCAAACAAGTCTGGGAGAAGATAATACCCATGACCTAATTTTTGGCCTTTCATTAGGCCCGATCGATAAAACCACTACCCATTTTGGCCTCAAGAATGCCCTTCTCAATACAATAAAAATGCAATTTTTTAGCCTAAGTTAAAAAATGCATAAAACAAAACTTGTAAGTCATTTATATGAAATTTTAGATCCCTCCCATTCTTATTTAATCCCTCTAATCTCACCCCAAATCACTTAGGTGTAACCTTTGATAATAATCTATTGGATAAGTTGCAATGATGAGTCCTAAAATGTTAGGTTGTGGAGCTAAAAGCTTCACTGATGCAGACATTGGAGGAGGGTGCTGAGTGTCATAGTCACCGGCATCGGTCAGGCAAACTGACATTGGTCATGTGGAGACAGGAAGCTACCGACGATGGTCAGAGATCGGCTGATGTCGGTTACCCCCAGGTAGACAGGGACCGACATTGGTGGCCTATGCAGTTCCAGAACTGCTAGTTCATAGATAGTTAGTTAACGAACCAGTTATTTGCATGTAAGAAGGCTAATTATAGTCTTGAGCTACGGATCTAATTATTGTAATTAGATGTCTAATTATTTTTTGCATGAAATCTATCTAATAGACTCATGGGCTGTATTGTAATTTGTGTTAGAGAGTAAAAGAGCAAATATTAGCTCCTTCTGAGTGAAGAGAGCAAGGTGTGTTCCTCCTAGTGCCACAGTGCCAAGTTTGGGTGCTAGTTTAGAGAATTAGAAGGATTCTTCATGTATGTAGGATCATGGTCAGCAGGTGTGCAAGGCCACATTTGGAGATCTACATGGTAAGTAAGATAATTGATCTGCAGGTGTATGTGTGTGAGAGGTCTAGGTTTGTAGGTGTGCAGAACCAGGTTGTTCTGCAGGTGGCAGCAAGATCAAGGTGACAACAACACAATAGGGAGTAAGATCAAGTGGGATCTACTTGGAGTACGGTGTGTACTCAGTTGGAGAGCAAAGAAGAAGGCAAGGTAGATCCTTCCAAAGTAAGATCATTTGAGTTGCAGGTTGTTGCAAGTTCATGGGAGATCTACTTGGAGTATGTTGAGTACTTGGAGTGCGTGGATCACTTGTGGAGTGCATGGAGCACTTGTGTACTGGTAGTAGTGGATACTGATTGGTTAGAGGTGAACACCAACTCTATGTTTGAGTTGTGTGTTGGGACCGTAAGAGAGAGAGAGTGAGCTCTTGAAGAGATTTACTGTTTATGCCCTAGAGGTGTGGGAGCCCTAGAGGTGTGTAAGGAAGAAGAACTGTGGCAATCTTCTTTGTTGTATTTCTTTCTGGAAGAGTATTATTATAATTGGGTATTATCTCTCATATTCTATGTTATTTTTGAATTCTAGTTACTTGTGATTCTGGTTTAATTCTACATGTTTAGTTGCTTGGTAATCAATGGTGCTTCCGGGTCCTAACAGTTGGTATCAGAGCCAGGTTGCATTGAGCAAGTTTGTGTTTGATTACATGTCATTCTCAGGGGTTTCTGATTGAGTGGGAGTATAGCAATGGTAGAAGAAAGTAAGCTAAGAATGGAGGAATTGAAAAGCATGAATAGTCAATTATGGTGTTATGGAAAGAAAGAGCAGGGAAAGAAATATTGTTGGTTGGTTCAAGATCAGCATGAAGGAACTGAAGAAGCAGATGTTGTAGGTGTTGTTACACAGGATGCTCTGGGATGTTCCTTGGATAAAGTAGAATCTTGTTTTATAGATTCTGTTGCCTCTTTTCATGCAGCTCGAAATAGAGTATTTTTCCATGTTAAGGTCTTTGGAGACTTTGGAAAGATTTATTTAGGGGCTGGTGTGCCTTGCCAAAGAATTGGCAAAGGGGAAGTGAAGCTGAAATTTTAGGGGGCCAACACATGGGTGTTGAAAGAGGTCATGCAGGTCCCAGTTCTGAAGATAAGGCTAATTACTTCAGGAAAGTTGGGTGATGAGAGATGCATAGAAACTCTCACAGTGGATGCACTTGAAATAGCATGTGGTAAGAAAGCAGGTACTCTTTATCTACTTACTTGTATTACTGATTCTTCTTATGTTGCAAAGATGTGGCTTTGTAGGCTTGGTCACATGAGCAAGAAGGAGATGCATGTTCTTAAGAAGAAGTCAAATGTGTTTGATAGACTCAAGAACTGGAAAGCCTTGGTGTTTTTGGAGATGATGGACAGAGATCAGTGGAGAAGGCTAGACATCTCTGAGCAGGGCAGTTTAGATAGGGTTTTGATCCATGGAGAGCTCGTAGGTAAAAATTCATCACTCACAGGTGAACACAGTTATCGGAGTCAGTCAAGGGGTACTGGTGTCAAACAGACAGGTACTGATGTCAGTCATGTGCAGACTAGAGCTGGTAGTGTCAGGCAGGGTGGCTACTGGCATCGGTCAGAGAATCGACATCAGTGACTAGGTAAGACTGATGTTGGTCAAAAAACCAATGTCAGTAGAAAGGATAGTTGCATGGGAACCGACAACAATCAGATGCAAATTGTGTGGTGACCGAGGTCGGTCACTGTAACAGATTTTGGGTAGACAACAAGCTGTCAAGGAGTCTCAAACGCCCATATGGAGGACTGAAAGTGGTAAGTAAGCCTCAAATTCGTTGTTCCTCTTCTTTATACTTGTTGCTCACTGCAGAGTAGAAAGGATCCAAGAAATAGTGGGAACATGGCATGGATGAGGATGCAGAACCAAATGGGAGATTTGGTAGGGTTACCAGCTGGGATAAAAACACTAAGAGACAAATGGATTCCTTGGTTAAAGAATAGAGAGAATGGACATGTGAGATGAAAGGCCAGGTCATATGGTCTTGAAGAAGCTGTAGGATAGTGGTACAGGTTTTGACAGGTGGATGACAAAGCAAGGCTTTAGTCAATGTTAGTGTAACCATTGTGTTTGTCTTACTAGGAGGATGATGGTCATGACATTATCCTGTTACTGTATGTGGAGGATGAGCTTGGTGCAGGTTCAGACATACAGGGTTTTGCTGAGCTAAGGGTAAGGTTAGTTCAGTGGCATGTCATGAGGAATTTGGAGCAGCGAAATTCTTTGGCATGAGAGACATGGAAGATCACAGGTTGATTTTGTCTCCAATGGGAACTGATGTGAATCAGGTGTTAGCGAGGTTCAATATGTAGGATGCAGAAGTGGAGCACACCAAGGGCTGGACAATTCAGTGTCTAAAATCACATGAGGTTTGGTATAGACCTGAGTTTGCCCAAGCAGTGGGTGCTGTTAGAAAGTTTGGAGCTGATTTAGGAAAGAAGCACTGGAGGGTAGTTTAGTGTATTCTTAGGTATCTGAGAGGGACCAACAGCAGGTCGACATGCGATGTAGGGTCAAGTTCTTTTCTACATGGGTTTGTAGATGCGGATGTAACAAGTTACTTGGATGATAGGAGGTGTACCATAGGATGTGTGGTGGTTGGTCTTTAAGATTGAGCTTGAAGAGGGATAGAAGCGAGAAAATAGATTATACGAGGTACAGGTATAGGTATAGTGCAGCTGTTTATCTCCAAGTGGGAGATTGTTAGGTTGTTGACATTGGAGGAGGGTGCTGAGTGTCACAGTCGCTGGCATCGGTTAGGCCAACTAATGTCAGTCATGTGGAGACAAGAAGCTACCGACGACGATCAGAGATCGGCCGATGTCGGTTACCCCCAGGCAGATAGGGACCAACGTCGGTCGCCTGTGCGGTTCTAGAACTGCTAGTTCACAGACAGATAGTTAATGAACCAATTGTTTGCATGTAAGAAGGCTAATTATAGTCTTGAGCTGTGGATCTAATTATTGTAATTAGATGTCTAATTATTGTTTTCATGAGATCTATATAATAGACTCATGGGCTATATTGTAATTTGTGCTAGAGAGTAAGAGAGCAAATATTAGCTCATTCTAAGTGAAGAGAGCAAGGTGTGTTCCTCCTAGTGCCACAGTGCCAAGTTTAGGTGCTGGTTTGGAGAATCAGAAGGATTCTTCATGTATGTAAGATCTTGGTCAGTAGGTGTGCAAGGCCACGTTTGGAGATCTACATGATAAGTAAGATCATTGATCTACAGGTGTATGTGTGTGCGAGGTCTAGGTTTGCAGGTGTGTAAAACTAGGTTGATCTGTAGGTGGCAGCAAGATCAAGGTGATAGCAACACAATAGGGAGCAAGATCAAGTGGAATCTACTTGGAGTACGGTGTGTACTCAGTTGGAGAGCAAAGAGGAAGGCAAGGTAGATCCTTCCAAAGTAAGATCATTTGAGTTGCAGGTTGTTGCAAGTTCATGGGAGATCTACTTAGAGTACGTTGAGTACTTGGAGTGCGTGGAGCACTTGTGGAGTGCATGGAGCACTTGTGTACTGGAAGTAGTGGATACTGACTGGTTGGAGGTGAACACCAACTCTGTGTTTGAGTTGTGTGTTGGGACCGTAAGAGAGAGAGTGAGCTCTTGAAGAGATTTACTATTTATGCCCTAGAGGTGTGGGAGCCCTAGAGGTGTGTAAGGAAGAAGAACTGTGGCAATATTTTGTGTTGTATTTCCTTCTGGAAGAGTATTAATACAATTAAGTATTGTCTCTCATATTCTATGTTATTTTTGAATTCTAGTTACTTGTGATTCTGGTTTAATTTCACATGTTTAGTTGCTTGGTAATCAATGGTGCTTCCGGGTCCTAACATAAAATGTAACTTTTCAGCATTGAATATGTAACTTCTTAAGCTCCAATTGCCATTTATACCTATATGGCATCCACTTGATAATATCCACTTTGATCACATTTGTATAGGCACATTAAATATGATCACACTTCCATGATGTTCAAATCCATTTGAAAGTACATTTTCACTATTGTTCAAGAGTATGGAAACATTGATAACAAATGTTGTCAAAGTTTAAATTGTGGATGCATAACTCTCATTCTGATGCTTCTTGACCAAAAAATAGAATTGACAACACATAAAGGGGTGTATAATATCTATAACTAGATTTTTATCCTCTCATCAGGCTCGATCGAAAACCCACCACCCATTTTGACCTTAAGAACACCCTCCCTGATACAAGAAAAATGTAGTTTTTAGCCTAAGTTCAAATACACATAAAATAAAACCTAAAATTTATTTATATGAATTTTTATATCCCTCCACTACCCCTTTAATCCCTATAATATCACCTCAAAGCACTTAGGTATAACCTTTGAGAATAATTCATTGGACAAGTTGTAGTGACGGGTCCTAAAATGTAAATTTTTAACATTGAATAGGCAACTTCTTGAGATCAAATTACCATTTTTACCTCTAAACTCCACTTGATAATTTATAACTTAAATAATATTTTTATAGTAAAATTACATATGATCACACTGCCACAACATTTAAATCCACCTAGAAGTGCATTTTCACTACTTTTCAAGAGTGTAGAAACACTAAGTACTTCAAAAGTTAGCTTCTCTTAGCTTGAAGAATATGGAATTATTTATTGATAGTGCCATCCATTTGAAGGTCAATAATAAAGATAAACTTTATTTATACACTATCCACCTTGGTTACACTAATGAGGTGGATTATTGTAGTCAAGAATCAAGAGGAGCTAGTTAGCCTCTCTAAAGAAAGAGGTCTTTATTTTGAGGTTTTTAATCAAATTTAGAGATGTAATAAGAATTAAAAAGACTCATAAACTTAATTTACATGCTTAATGTTGAGGCATGGACATAAGTGGGTATCCTACATTGAAAATCATGCAATATCATGAATATGCTAGTGAACGCAATGAGATAGTGGCAACTTGAGAGTTGATAATCAATTACATGCAGGTAAGAAGGAATAAATGTTAAATGGAGAGATAATTAGACCATTATCTCCTAATAAATTGTATTTAAATAATGTCAAACATGCTACCCATATGCCTTGATCAAGAAAATAGTCATTTGATAGAGTCAAAGAAGCATTTAAGGTCTTTCAAACTACCCTATAATAATGGAACTACTTCATGGGAGTTGAAAATAAGTTAGTTGAAGAATAAGTGAAGCATTGAAGGCAAGGACATGGTGAGTTAAGATCAAAATGGAATCAAGGAGACCACCATTCCTAAATATAGGTTAATTCATGAAGGCATTTGACCATATCAAACACTTCAAGTAGCCATGATGATCCTTGTCTGCTAACCTTCATTCAAGGTAACCTCATTTTAAGGACAAATGATAAGTAATTTTATAAATATTATTTTAGCTTCAAGAATATGAAATTATTTACTGGTAGTGCCAACCACATGAAGGTGGAATCTTATCTGGCACCACTAACCTACAAAAAATTGTTAGTAAGTAATTAAAAAAATAAATTCATATGTACTACCTAGAAAAGAAAAAAAAATCATAAAATTTATTATATATACATTGGAAAAATCAAAATACCTATATATTTCAATCCAATAAACCACTAGGATCTACTCTAAGTTTGATAGTATCAAGAATATCTTCGTAGTCTAACTCCCTAACTTTACATAGTTTTATATTTAATGGCCTTCCATGATATTTTTATAATGAATATTCATTGCAAGAATCAAATTTGAATTGTGTAATATCTTCCTATGTATTTCAAACTCTTCAAACAACCATTGATCTAAAATTTTAATAAGATATCATCAAAACCAAGTTCTAGTGACTACCAATGACCTAGTGGGATAGTCAATGTTTTTTCATATATAACTAGGGAATTCAATTTTTTTTCTCTACACACCAACAAAAGTCATAATTTTTTCCCTTTTCATTATCTTCATCTGAAATAACTACAAAAACATGCCCTGTATCATTAAAAAACATTTTTAGTGACATTATGAAGATATATAATGAGAATAAATTATACACAATAAAAAATATTCTACTTGGTTGCACTAGATCAGATACATAATCAAAGTCATCTGATAATGTCATATTTGTAAGTTGTAATGATGTTGAAACATATTATGTGTTGATTAGAATTAGAGGTTTGGAAATCTAATCATCCACCCACTCTTATGACTCACACTCATTCCAAATAGAGTCCATGCATGTAGAATACAAACATGCCAAGTGTCTCATATGAATAGTCCAAGAACTTGTATTTGAGATATGAAATGAGTGGATCTCACTTGAACCTATTAGAGTCATAAAATCCTCATAATTTGTGAAGAGTTCTTCTTAAATTAATTATAAATGTCTATGAATAGTATAATTTGCTTGAACACCATGACACATGTTCACATTACACCATTTAACCATGGTTTTTTCATCTGTCAAATCAACACCCTCTTCAAATTTCAACTCCTCCCTTTTAATTAATATTTTTAGACATGCTCTAGCACTGTCATGCTACCCTTTTGCATGTCTAGCCTTGGTGAAACTCTAAATGTGTCCTACACTAGTGGTAATATGCATCTTATTTAACCAATAAAACATTTGTGCATTTTTAAATTGTGATTTGTAATTTTCTAACTAAATGTAATTTTTATTTAAAGTAATGTTCCTTTGACTCAAATATTCATAGAACTTTTGAAAACAACTTTGCACATACTCTAAACAATGTAATCGGTCATCACTGATATAGAAATGGTACTCCCTTAATATTTTCCATAGTTACTTTGTATTATTAGGTGCACGCATGAATGTTATATGCACACATATGATAACTTGTGATTAGTTGTAATACTATGATTGAACTTATATTTGGGGTTTGAATGTGTAATTTTCATCAAATTCAACTACTAAAACAAAAGAAACATGTTAGAATTTATCCTTATTTATATTGAAATGTTCATCTAACCATCTAGTCCTATGTGTGTGCCTTGCATATTCATAAACATATTTATCTCTAAATTTGAAAAAAAAATTAAAAAATAGGTATATTTTTTATAATAAGCTCAGACCTTTTATATTCTTTGCCATCTTGTACTTAATAATGTTAGAGTAAGAATTTTTTCCCCATATTTATTTATTATGGTCATTTTCCCCTTATTTGGATTTTTCCTACTTTCATGGATAAGCTTGAGTAGGTGTACTGGGAGTTACATTTTGGCTGAATAAATAGGAAGTAACTCTCCTAAGTAGTTATTTTAGGTGTGGGAGTTACTCTTCTATTATTAGCTCTTTAACCGCCTATCTTAGGAAGAGTTACTTATGCATTCCTATATGTACAACTCTCTTGGTGAGATATTATTCTATGGAAGATTAGTTTTGATCTTATTTTATTTATGCAATATTCTCATATTTGTGATTTCATTTTATTACAACTATTGTGTTGCGTACATGGTTGAATTATCCATGTCATAAACCTGTGTATTTATTTGATCCAAAGATCTTGGGGTCTACCTTGATATGGTATCAAATCCACTCTGGTATTTGATTGTTTGGTTTTAATTATTGTTAGTTTTATTTTAAATCTTTAGATTTTTTATTTATAAATAAAATCTAGTTTTCACAATCCATTTGTGGGAGTTTTTTTCATATTTGGTGGTGTCATATTTTTTCATAACTAGTTCATTGACAACCATTAACATAGTTTCTATGGTTTATTTTTGACTGCATGTTTAGTGTGTCCTAGTGTATTTTTTCTACAAAACATTTATGTGCTTTCATACAGCCTTGAGTCTGGTCTCCTCTATTTTGTATCAACTTGTGTTTAGCATCAGTTGGTTCTATGTATTTGAACCTAGTTTTTTATTTCTTCCAAATAGATCATAGCAACAAAATTTTCACCTATTGAGACTAATCTCATTGTTGACCACCTAAAACTACTAGTATATGTATCTTCTATTCCATAATCAGTTGGTTCAGCCTAATGGTCTCACTAAAAATAACCTTTGGTTGTAGTAGAGGGCTACAAACCATCCCCATGAAACCCCCTGGCTAGGCCTTCAGCCATGACCGATGCATGCAATTCACATGTGAGTTAGTCAATAAACATCACAAAAGACTCTTACTATTTCAAAGGATTGAAAGTTTCTTCTAAAACATTCCAAGTATATTAATTTTTTCCCTAAAAGTTTTAGCATGTTAATGTTTTTAATAGTTTGATATAAAACAAGGGCAAATAGGCTACTTTCATTTTAATGCACAAGTAATGCATAAGAATATTGGTCAAGTTTAGAATTGTTAGTGGACATTTTTTATTATTTTTTAAAACTAATATATTTTGGGCAATATTTAAAAAGAATGTGTTACAATTTTTTTTACTTTCTCATATTGTACTTGCTTCCTTAGACACACTATCAACTAAGTCTGACATCTTTTGATCATGTATTTGTAACATTTATTGGAGGTTCACCATTTCATAGTTTAGGGAGGTGTACTGTGCCTTTTTTTGTTTCTCTTTAATTTTCACTTGCACTTTCATTTCTGTAATAAATTCAACTTGGAATACTACTACATCTCATTTCTATACTAATAGATTCAAATTCAATGGACCCACTAACTCCCTTTAACTATCACGAATGGAAAATCTAGATGAAAATAATTATAAGGAGTAAGGGTTTGTATAGGATAACTATGGGTGACGAAACTAAACCTAACATAGATGTAAAGATAGTTAAGTGATATAATCATAGTGATGAAGCCTATGGGCTATTATATATTTCTATAGCACTAGATCTTTTATTTCACTTATAGCCTACCAAATCACCTCAAGATGTATGGACCATTATGGGTAAACTATTTAGGGAACTCGATGTGATAAAAGGTCATGAGATTGATAATGAATTCATTAGCTAAAGTCTTTATAAATTTTACATTCTTTAAGATTTCTTCACTAATTTTAAGTCCTTGATTTTACAGTTGAAATAATGTGGGATAAAGAAATAATATGACTAACTTGTTCTTTATATACTATCTAAATTATGTCCTAACCATTCAGTCTTTGTATCCAATTTTCATGTCACTAAAAATGCTTTAGGAATTGCATGGCAAATGCCCTCTTTAGATGCTTTCATTAACAAATTAACTAGGGAACACAACAATTTAATTTAGATGGGCACATTAAATTCCACAAAACATCAAGCCCTAATTTTTGAGAATGGAAAAGCAAAGACTTTAAACAAAGAGAAGAAGAAGAAGAAGAAGAATAAGGATCAAGAGAAGAAGAAAGAATCAAACTCTACCAAAATCAACACTAAAGCCTCTTATTCCAATGGCCAACTTAAGAAAAAGAAGGTTAAGTGTGCCTATTGTAAGAAAAATGGACATGATGAAAGAAGGTGCATGAAAAAGAAAATAGATCACCTAACTCATCTCGTAGAGAAGAAAAACATACGTCTTCCTAAGTCCATCAAGTAGAATTCATCTACCTAAGATTATAATAAGGAAAAGGACAAGGGGAAAGAGAAATAAAAAGGGCAAGGATCTTGTAGCAGTTGTAGATTAAAAATATTCATGGGTCATTAACTCAGGGGCTTTTCATCACATGGGATATTCACTAGTTGAGTTTTATTCTTTATAGACTTATAACATGTCTTCTATCAGTTTGGGTGATGCCACTTTTTTAATAGTTGTAGGGAGAGGTTATGTTAAAATGGAAGGAATAACATTCAATAATGTTCTAAGTGTCCCTTCATTTTCAACCAAACTCTTATTAGTGTATCAAAACACTCATGTCAACACAGGCATGAGGGTTGAGTTTTTACCAGATTCACTTATGATCAGGGAGTTACATAGCGATACTATAGTGGTAGTGGTTAGGGAAGATCACAAAGCTAGGTTATACACCTCATATTTTACACCTGATTCTTCTTTGATAGAATTGTTGACTCATTTAAATAAAGTTAGAAAACTATGGCATGAACAGTTGGCCACCTTAACTACTACAACCTTGAGAAACTTAGTTAAAATGACATGGTCATAGACTTGTCTCAAGTCCAATTATCTAAGGGACTTTATGAGGGTGCTCTCTTGGAAAGCATCTCAAATAAAAAATTGACAAAGTCAAAGCTTGGAGGAATTCACAAGCATTAGAGTTAGTACATAGTGATGTATTTAGGCCTTTTTCCAGTCTATCTTTTACAAGGGATAATTACATTATCACTTTTATTGATGATTTTTTGAGATATACATGGGTTTATTTTTTTAATCACAATTCTAAAGTGTTTGAATATTTTCAATACTTCAAGGAACTTGTTGAGAAACAATATGAGAATTCTATTAAGGGTTTTAGAACTGACAATGGAGGTGAATATGTTAGCAATAGATTTGAGAAATTTTTCACCATAGAGGGGATTGATTTGTAATAGATAGTTACTTACAGTCCTTCATAGAATGAAGTTGAATAATGCAAGAATAAGTCCTTGAAAGAAATGGCTAGTTGTATGATTCACTCTAAGTCCTTAGCACCTCAGTATTGGGCCTAAGCCATTAATTATGCTTGTTATTTTCAAAATAGGGTTCCTCACAAATATTTGAAAAGAATAACACCCTTTGAAGCTTGGCATGGAAGGAAACCTGATGTTGAGCATCTTAGGGTTTTTGGATCTCAAGTTATGGCACACATACCAAAGAAGATATACAAAGCTATATAACCTCAATCTAAGCCTTGCATATTTATATGTTATCCAGATGGTTTTAAGGGATACCACCTTATACATCCAACCACACATGAGTTATTCATAGAAAGAAGTGTTCACTTTTAGGAGAGTCCCAAAGACTCAACACTTGACACTTATTCTCTTTCATTATATTCACACAAACTTGATTATTCTTGTTTTGACTTAGATCATCTAGAGTAGGTTCCTGAGATAGGGTCTTCTTCTTCTACCAATTATGATAATGAGGGTAGTGATGGGAAGTCTTATAAATCCACATCGAGTCATGTTTTAGATGATGTGGAGTTAGCACTTGACTCACCCAAATTTGTGGCCCTTTGGTCCAAACAGACACTTTAGAGTGCAATCACTTGGGTAGAAGATCTAGAAGATGATAGACATACTTGGGTAGATTATTAGAGTGGTCCACATGTTTTATTTTCTTTAATTTTTTATCCACAGACATTATAAGAGGCTTTAGGCATACCTACGTGGGATAATTTTATGTAGGAAAAATATTCTTCCTTGATCAAAAATCACACTTGGGATTTGACTTCACTTCATAAGAGAAGGAAGATGGTTCAATGTAGGTGGATATATTAGACCAAGTTTGTAACAGATGGGTCGATCAAGAAGTATAAGGTATGATTGGTCACCAAAGGTTTTTATAGATGGTCAACATTGATTACTCAGAGACATTTGCACTTATTACATAGATGACTTCAATCTGACTCACACTAGTTATAACTACAACACATGGTTAGGATCTATACCATATAGATGTGAAGAGTGCCTTTCTTCATAGAGACCTTGAAGAGACTATTTATATGGATCATTCAAATGGGTTTGTTTAGGATTCATCCTTAGTTTATAGACTTAATAAATCCATCATTTCCTCAAATAGGCCCCTCAAGATTGGTATGCTAAGATGGATTCCTTCTTCCTTACTTCAGGTTTCACCAGTTGTCATTCAGATCCTAATGTATAATTTTTGTGGTAGGATGTTTATTAACAAGATTCTTGGTGTTTTTACAGGCCATTAGAGTGAGTAGTGCTTATTTTTGGGTAAAATTATGTGATTTATTTTTCCTTGATGCATTTATAATCATGATCTATGATTCATCATCAAGAAAAAATTCATAATTATTTATTGATACTAGTCCTTTATGTTGATGATATTTTTATCACTAGGAGTTCCTCATCATCTATTGCAGCAGTGAAGATATATCTACATGATAGATTTGACATGATAGACTTGGGTCTTTTTGATTACTTCCTCGACATCGATATTTCATAGTCTCATTCAAGGTTTTCATTTGCAAAACCCAAGTATGCTCTTGATATTTTGGATCAATTTCACATGGCTAATTATAATCCATCTTCAACTCCCTTTCTATTAGGAGTCCAAATTAAGGCTTAATATTATACACCTTTCATTGATGCCACTTGATATTGATAACTTATTGGTATCCTCATTTATTTGACTCATATTAGGCTTGATATTTCATATACAGTGGAACTTTTCTTTATATTCATATTAGAACCCCATGAGTTATACTAAAAAATAACTAAGAGGATCTTACACTATATTCAAGGCTCTTATATATTTGTGATTCAATATAGATTTGGCATAAATTTTGACTTAGTTGGTTTTATATATTCAAATTGGGCTGGTGATATTAGAATCAAAATTCCACTTTAGGTTATACATTTTCTTTGGGTTCTCATCTCATTAATTGGTCTATCAAGAAGAAAAATGCTATTGATATAACATCCACAGAGGCATAGTACATAGAATATATTAACATAACTATTAAGTCTATTTGGATTCAGGGGATGCTATTTGAGTTTGGAATTCTTTTCAATCAATCCACCATCATCTATTATGACAATCAAAATAACATATAGATATGCAAGAATCTAGTTTAGTACTAATAGACCAAACAGATTGAGATTCACATGCATTTTATTTAGAAGCTTATTCATGGTCAGGTCATTGAATTGATATTTTTATAGTATTCAAAGTAGGTTATATATATATATATATATATATATATATATATATATATATATATATATATATATATATATATATTTACCAAACCATTTACTAAGAGAAAATTTATTTGTCTATGACCTCTTCTTGGGGTGTGGTCTACATCAACAACAACATCATCTTCGAGGTGGGGGGCTTTTAGCCTCTTATTTTCTTCTGTCTCTCTCTCTTTTTTTTGGGGGGGGGGAGTTTTTAATATGGGTTTCTCCCTTTCTATACTTTATGAGAGATTATTTTGTATTGGGTACCTAATCAGGCCTAATTATCAGGACCCATTTATTTTTTTTTACACTACCCTCTTAAGTTGTGCTTATGAGAGGTGTTAGAGTAGAGGTTTTATTTTTTTCCATATTTATTTATTATGGGATTTTTACCCTTATTTGTAATTTTCTCACTTTCATGGATAAGCTTTCTTAGGTTTAATTGGAGTTACATTTTGATTGGATAAATAAGAAGTAACTCCCTCGATTGACTATTTTAGGTATGGGATTTACTCTTTTATTATTAGCTCTCTGAGCACTTATCTTGAGAGGAGTTACTAATGAACTCCTATATGTACATATATCTTGGTGAGATATTATTCTTTTTAATATTAGTTTTAATCTTATCTTATTTATGCAATATTATTGTATTTGTTATTTTTTATGTAGCTATTATGTTGTGTATATGCTTGACTTGTGCCTATCACAAACCTGTGCATTCACCTGATCTAAAGATCTTAGCATCAACTTTGATAGATAACTTAATTATTTATATTTGTTTAAACCTAATAATTCATGTCAAATTTCACTTGTTATCTCCTCATGGATACAATTTTTTTATTTTGGAAATCCACCACAAATGCTAGAATTTTCATCTAAACATGATTTGTTATTAAAAAAATTCCATTTGATCCTTTTGAAAAAAATAGTTAGAATAAATTCCTTGGCTAATTTTGGTATAAATTCAATGCCACACTCCTAATAAAATTTTTAAGCATGAAAATTACAATGAATCTGGCAAAAAATATTATAGTGCATTGCAAATTCAACATGTTTCCTACAACGAGTGGTGTGTGTGATTTATTTTTATAGAAAAAGGTTTGGCCATCTCAAAATATATTTGACAAATAGAAATTATGGATGTTTTTGCAAAAATATAGATTTCAATTATGTTTAATTCATATCCAATAAATATTTCATATGTAGTTCATGATTATGATAACCAACTCTTATTTTCACTACATCTCTTGCTTTGGATGAAACTCTTGTGATGTATTTCCAAAATTGAGCAAGTAACTCTTTGAGAGCATCAAATATAGCCTTGTCCTCTTATGTAAGTTTACCAAAGAATGCCTAAATATTTTTGGTATTAGGTTCATTGAGTTTTTCACATCTTTAAATTACTTTTATTAATGTTTTTATATTTATATTAAGTATTCAACTTATTTTTAAAATCATTAAGGTTTAGGGTTTAGGGTTTAGGGTACATAGGATAAATCACAAAGATAATTGAGGATAATTTGAATCATGTAGACCTATATGTGACTATATAATGTATTTTTGGGTTGTCATTATATGCCATGTCATCATGTAGATTGAGTGAATGAGTCAAATTGGGTAATCAATCATGTGATTTAGGCCAAACTGTGCCCTATGATATTAATTCTTTGTTTAAATGATGTTAATTTGGGCTAAATGATTGGTTCAGGGTTTATAGAGTTTATATTTATGGTTTAGAGTTTAGGGATTAGGGTTTAGGGTATAGGCTTTAGGGTATATAAGGTACAATAATGAAGGTAATTGGTGAAAATTTGAGCTCCTTAAGCCTAGATTTTTGAGTAAAGAATGTGATTTTGGGCTTAATTATCCCCCACATCATCATATATTGAGCAAATTAAGTCAATTAAAGTAATGAGTGATGTGATTTTGACCAAGTTGATCCCTATGAACCTAATTATTACTATAAAAGATGTTAATTAGGGATAAATTGATTGGTTTATGGTTAAAGGGTCAATAATTTAAATGTTTCGGGGTTTAGAGCTTATGGTTTAGGGTTTAAGGTAAATGGTATAGGGTTTAAGGTTTAAGGTATAGTATATAGGGTCGAATCACTAAGGTAATTGAAGAAAATTTGAGATGTTTGTTCACCTATTTGTGATAATTTCCATAATGTTTGTAATTCTAATAAAATTAGGGTCAGTTGAGTCATACATGTATTTTTATTCAAGTTAAAGGGGAGTTTTTTTTGAACTAGGGTCCTAGACCTTAGGATAAGTACAAAAAAAATGAAGCATGGTATAACAATTAACAAACAAGAAACATGACCAAATAGGCTTAGAGATAGCTAAAGAACATGCCCAAAGATAACTAAAGAATAGCCCTAAAACCAACAAAGAACAACCAAAGAAATTAGTCTAAATCTAAACTACTAGAAACATCCTCCTAAAAATATTTAATATTTTTAAGGTTTGTATCAATTTTTAGTAATAATATATATTGGTCCATGCCATACTAAGATCCACTGCTCTACCCCTTCTTGCCCTTCCCTTTGCCATTGACACTGGGCTCAAAAATATCACTAAGATGAGCTTGCAGGTTTTCAATGTTTTGTATGCCCTCATACATAATAATTTTGCAAAAATTCATTGAAAAACTTATGTTATTACAAATTTTATCATTCTATTGTTTTAATATCTCCACCTTGAATGATAAACTCTAAATTTTTTGATCCTCTTCCCTGGTTGAAAATATTTGACTCATTCTTGAATTTTCCTACTATAGGGAGTTAGCCTTACCTTTAAGCTCTGTGATCTCTCACATAAACCACCACATAATATATTTTTTGAGGTTGATCTATATTTAGCCCTACATATTTCATCCATTTTATAATTTATTAATCCATAAATTTGGTTTAGGGGCTCAATTTTTCCCAAATCATGCCCCTAATTGCACAAATTAACTAATTGGATCAATTAATGATAGAATAGAACATAATTTTCCTCCAAATCATGTCTTGATCTTGAAGGGATTCAAATTGGCCTTAAATTCTTCCTCAATTAAATCAATAAACTATTCAACTGGTTTATTATATATGACATGACATTAGGGTTAATTTCACTTCAAATTACATCATATATGATTTAGAATTGGTTCATGTCACTCATTTTAACCCTAATTAAGGATCAGGGAATTAGTGTGTAGGGTTTAAGGATTAGAGCATTAGGGCATAGGGATTACAATTTATGTTTTAGGAAACTTATGGACTAGATATTAGGGAAAATGATTTAGGTATAAGGGTGTATATAAGGTTTAATCACTTTATGCCATGTGAACCTAATTCTTACTACAAAGGATGTTAATTGGGGCTAAATAAATTGGTAAATAGGGAAATTTTATGTTACAATTTAGGGTATAGTGTTTAGGGTTTATGGTTTAGTTCTTAGGGTTCAATGTATATATGGTTTAGGGTTTACATAGGGTCTAATGTGTTTTTGGGCTCAATTATCCCCCACATCATGATAGATTGAGCCAATTAGTTAATTTGGATAATGAGTAATTTGATTCAAGCCAAATTAAGTAATGTATATACATAATTATTGCTCTAAATGTTGTTAATTAGTGTTAAACCAATTAATTTATAGTTTAAAATATAGGATATATGGTTTATGGTTTAGGTTAAGGTTTAAGACCTATAAGGTCTAGGGTTTAGGGTACAAAAGGTCTAGTAGCAAAGATAATTGAGGATAATTTAAATTTCTTATACCTATTTGTGACTATAGAATGTGTTTTTGGTTTGTCATTATACCCCATGTCATCGTGTAGATTGAGGGAATTAGTCAAATGGGGTAATAATTCATGTGATTTAGGCCAAATTAAGCCCTATGAACTTAATTATTAGTCTAAATGATGTTAATTTGGGCTAAAATTATTGGTTTAGGGTTTAAAGAGTTTATATTTATGTTTTAGAGTTTAGGGATTAGGAACTTTAGGGATTAGGGTATGGGTTTTAGGGTATATAAGGTATAATCATGAAGGTAACTGGGGAAAATTTGAGCTCCTTAAGCCTATATCTATGAGTAAATAATGTGAGTTTGGGCTTAATGAGTCCCCACATCATCAAAAATTTAGATAATTAAGTCAATTGCAATAATGAATGATGCAATTTTGACTAAGTTGATCCCTGTGAACCTAATTCTTACTATAAAGGATGTTAATTGGGGCTAAATTGATTGGTTCAGGGTTAAAGGGTCAATAATTTAAATGGTTTTGGGTTTAGGGCTTAAGGTTTAGGGTTTAAGGTAAATGTTATAGGGTTTAAGCTATAAGATATAGAGTCAAATCGCTAAGGTAATTGAATAAAATTTGAGTTGTTTCTTCACCTATTTGTGACAATTGTCTTCATGTTTGCAATTCTGATAAAAGTAGGGTTAGTTGAGCCATACATGTTTTTTTTATTCAAGTTAAATGGGATATTTTTTTGAACTAGGATCCCAAACCCTATGATAAGTACAAATAAAAAAAGAACCACAGTCTACCAATGACTAAATAATAAATGGGACCAAATAGGCCCAGAGATAGCTAAAGAACAATGCTAAAACCAACAAAGAAAAACTAAAGAAACTAGTCTAAATCTAAACTAGCAAAAACATCCTCCCAATAATATTTCATATTTTTAAGGTTTGTATTAATTTTTAGTAATAATTTATCTTAGTCCATGCCATACTAAGATCCACTTCTCTGCCCCTTCTTTCCCTTCCCTTTAACACTAACAATAGGCTCAAAATTCTCACTAAGGTGAGCTTACAACTTTTCAATGTTTTGTATGCCCTAATAGATATCATTTTTTTTACCATTCACTAAAAACTTATGTTATTACAAAGTTTATCATTATTATATTCTAATAACTCCGCCTTGAATGATAAACTCTAAATTTTTTTGATCCTCCTCCTTGAATGAAAATATTTGACTCATCCTTGAGTTTTTCCTGCTATAGGGAGTTAACCTTACCTTTAAACTCTATGATCTCTCACATAAACCACCACATAACATATTTTTAAAAGTCAATCTCTATTGACCCATACATGATTCATACATTATACAATTGATTAAGCCATAAATTTGATTTTGGGGCTCAATTTTGCCCAAATCATGCCCCTAATTGCATAAATTGACTAATTGGATCAATTCATGACATGATCAAACTTAATTTTACCCCAAATCATATATTTCTCTTGAAGGGGTTAAAATTGACTTAAAATTCCTCCTTGATTAAATCAATCTACTCTTCAAATGGTTGATTATATATGACATGACAATAGGGTTAATTTCACTCCAAATCACATCATATATGATTTAGAATTGGTTCATGTGGATCATTTTGACCCTAATTAGGGATTAGGGCATTAGTGAATAGGGTTTATGGATTAGGGATTAGGGCATTAGGGCATAGGGTTTAGGTTTAAGGGTGTATATAAAGTCTAATCACTCTATGCAATGTGAACCTAATTCTTACTATAAAGGATGTTAATTAGGGCTAAATCAATTGGTAAATAGGGAAAGTTTATGGTTTACAATTTAGGGTATAGTGTTTAGGGTTTAGGGTTTAGGGCCTAGGGTTTAATTTATATATGGTTTAGGGTATACATAAGGTCCAATGTGTTTCTAGGCTCAATTAGCCCCTACATCATCATAGATTAAACCAATTAGTTAATTGGGACAATGAGTAATGTGATTCAAGCCAAAATAAGTAATGCATATACATAATTATTACTCTAAATATTGGTAATTAGTGCTAAACCAATTGTTTTATGGTTTAAAATATAGGTTATAGTGTTTATGGGCTAGGGATTGGGGTTTAAGACCTATAAGGTTTAGGATTTAGGGTACACAGGGTCTAATACCAAAGATAATTGAGGATAATTTAAATTACTTGGACCTATTTATGACTATTTAATGTGTTTTTGGGATGTCTTTATACCTAATGTCATCATGAAAATTGAGTGAATTAGATAAATAGAGCAATAATTCATGTGATTTAGGCCAAACTAAGCCCTATGAACTTAATTCATAGTCTAAATGATGTTAATTTGGGATAAAATGATTGGTTCAAGGTTTAAAGAGTTTATATTTATGGTTTAGAGTTTAGAGATTAGGAATTTTAGGGATTAGGGATTAGGGTATAGGTTTTAAGGTATATAAGGTACAATCGTGAAGGCAATTGGGGCAACTTTGAGCTCTTTAAACTTAGATATGTGAGTAAATAATGTGATTTTAGGCTCAATTAACCCCCACATCATCATAATGTAAGCCAATTAAGTCAATTACAGTAATGAGTGATGCAATTTGACCAAGTTGATCCATGTGAACCTAATTATTACTATATAAAGGATGTTAATTGGGTTTAAATTGATTGGTTTAGGGTTTAAGGTCTAAAATTTAAAGGGTTTGGGGTTTAGGGATTATGGATTAGGGTTTAAGGTAAATGGTATAGGGTTTAGGGTTTAAGGTAAATGGTACAGGGTTTAGGGCTTTATATATCACATATAGGGTCCAACCACTAAAGTAATTAAAGAAAATTTGAGCTATTTATTCAACTATTTGTGACAATTGCCTTCATTTTTACATCTATGATAAAATTAGGGTTAATTAAGCCACACATTTTGCATACATTATACAATCAATTGAGCCATAATTTTAGTTTAGGGGCTCAATTTTTCCCAAATCACACACCTAATTACATAAAGTGACTAATTGGATCAATTCATGATATAATCAAACTTAATTTTCCCCCAAATCATATCTTACAATTGAACAGCTTCAAATTGGCATCGAATTCATCCTTGATTAAATGAATCAACTCTCTATTTAATTATATATGACATGATATTAAGGTTAATTTCACTCTAAATCACATCATATATAATTTAAAATTGGTTCATGTGGCATATTTTGACCCTAATTACCTCCATAATTAAACTAATCAACATTTTCATTCATTAACTAATGACTTCAAGTTTATTAAGCTTGAAACCACATTTTATACATGTAAAACTTACATATAAATAAATAATGTTTATTTGCTTCAATCAAGCTATTGGAATTGAATCTAATCAACCCCCAAAGATCACATTTTATAGTCATATAATTAGGTTGAAGGGGCTCTAAAGAGCCTAATTTATTTCAGATGCATAGCTGGATTGGTACTCCAAAGGCTAGATTTTGGCCATAGGTTTAAAAAATGAATTTTATGACATCTCGTGATAAAATCAATTATATCATAAAATGTATAATGAGTTACACCTTAAAACCAATTAGTTATAACTATTCAAGTCAACATATTAAAATTCACATAATTTTTTTGAAGTCTAATGTGATACCATGACACCCTAATTCACTATCCAAATTTAGGTACCTTTCCCATGTCACATGAAATAACACCACTATTACGGAGCTCACTAACATATACGAATGTATATAAAATTTGAGCTCAAGAGTAAACATGCATTTTTGGTAGTTATGAATATATAACATAATTGCATTATTAATGTAGTTAATAACATGATCACATTATTAACATGGTTAATAACATGATTTCTTATTAATGAATTTGCACTATTTGAATTTGAATTCAAAAACCAATCCTTTTAGATTAGGAATGGCTTGGATTCCTGAGCCAAAGGCTTGGACCTATCAATATACAATTGAGTCTAAAAGTATTGATAAAAACAACAAAATTTAACTTTGATCACCAAATACACTAAGAATTTCAATAGTTAATACCTTTACAATGAGCACGCTCTCCTCATTCCAAAAATATGATTTTTATAAATTTTGAACTAATTTAAGGTTTAAATCTATGTTGATTTCTAACTATACCTTTTTTAGGCCACTACATGCCGCAAACATACATGCCTATACAAGTTCATGTAGTTTATTTTTATTTGATCCAAGTGTACAAAAAATATATATGGTCACAAAATAGGCATGACTATACACACATTAAAAAAAAAACTGATTTTCATTTTTTTTTGAGGTAATTAGGTGCACCGCAAGGGTGGCTATCCATTTTTTTGTTAATTTTCAGGATCTATTTACTTACAGAATTCATAAAAAAAAGTATTTATTGAAAAAATATAAATAAATATTTATGATCTTATCAATTGAAAAAATATAGGCCACGAACTAGATGATCTTATCTCAATTTTCAACAAAGGATTTAAACAATATTAAATTCTACCAAAAAAATGGTGCACTGCACAAGCATATATCTACTCTATTTTCTTCCAAAAAATTGGAGTTTCTCTTCAAACTTTAGAAATTTGACCTTGTTATACTTAACCATTTTTAAAAAATAGTGTTTTGGAAACTAGAATCGAAATTATAAATTTCATGTTCTTACACCATCTTCAAATTAGAGTGTAGATATCTCAAATTATCTATAGAAGTTCAGATTTCTAAAAATTTAGGAAAGTCATGTCCACATGTAAGCCACTTTTTATCTCCCCAACTTTGTGCACTTACCATTTAATTATGAATATGTTGTTACCAACTATTATAATGGTTCAACTAATGTCTACTATTCAAACAAAGAAAAATTAATTTAGAAAGTACATAGAAATTAGACGTCTGATCTCTCAAATAATAAAATCTTGATTTTACAGTTCTACATTAGTTGTCATCTATTTCTTGTGTTCTTTGTTCTTTAAATGCATTACACTTTCATATTTTTTTCTTCATAAAATTGTTTCTATTCATAACCCTCTTAAATCCATTTAAGTAAGTTGTCCATCATGTCTCCTCTTGGGCCTTGGATTAGTGGTATCAAAGCATACACACTTAATATCATATCTAAGTGATATTATAGTGTATTTAAAATTCATCTATGTTTGTATTCCTATTCATACGATGCCATGTACCCTTTCCACAATTAATCCAGTTAGAAAAACCATATCTTATTCATTATTTATCATATACTAAGGGATAGAGTTAGGAAAATAAATTAATGATAGTACTTTAAGTTATTCTTGGGTCTAGGATCAAGTCCGTGATTTAATAATTATTGGTACAAGCTAAAATTGTGTTCATATTAAATTGTGAAGAACAAAACTTATAAATTTATAAGCCAAAATGGTTGTTCACTTCATTTTCCCAAATAGACTCTTCTTATTCCTACGTGAATGGAAAACAACTTATCGAGTGAGGCAAAGGACACCTAGGATAATAATGAATATATGCATTATTGTTACATTCCCCTTTGTTAGACCAAGCATTCCTCTAAAATTTTCAAAATTTTCTCATCAAAGTGCTTTTGTCAGGATGTTTTCTAGCTTCTTTATTGTAGGAAAATAATGAAATTTGACACTATCATCTTTCACATAGTGTCGATTCAAATGAAATTTAGTATTGACATTACCATCTTTCACATAGTGCCAATTCAAATGAAATTTAGTATTAGCACTTTCATCTTTCACATAGTACCATATTTCAATTAGATAACTGTTCGACTGGTTAATTATTATGTTTCATCATTCATACACTCAGTTGTAATTTATTCTAATTTTTAGACCTATAAATTAATTTAAAAAATTAGATTTGATGTGTTAAATAAATTTATTGAATTTCCATATTTTTATGAGGGTTTCGATGAGGTCTAAATTTAATTTTCATGCCTAAGTAGATATTTTTATAATTCTATAATTTTGGTCAAAGTTTCTATAAATTCTAGAATTATTTAATTTGGTCCTAAAAGGGATATTTTAGTGGTATTTAAGATTCCTTCTTCCCAGTTATGGGGGATTGAGTTGTTGGAAGAGTTTCCTACATGCCAAATAGTGATAGGGAGGTTAAGTATTATGAAAGATAAAAGAAAAAGGGTCTAGAACAAAAAACAAAAGGGTTTGACCAACCAAAGCACAAAGATATGGACGATCAAGATCATGTTCAATTTGATAAACTTGCTCAAAACAAAGAGTGTATGACTAATATGATGGTTGAGTTCATTCACACCATGTGGGGCATGAGAGAAAACCATCCTCCCAATAGTGAGGGGAGTGATTCAAAAACCAATAATAACCATCCTGCATAGAGCACAACCATTGGAGATTTAGCTAGGACTTTCCACCTTAACTTCATCCATAGAGAGGAAGTCATTTCTAAGGTGGAGTTTCATCCTTTAGTGATGGATGATATCATTTCTAATTATAAAGAATATATGAATATTCCACCTAAAATCAAGGGGGAAATGTCCCTTACTAACTTCATACAATTAAATAAAAATAAATAAGGACCTAGGACTGATCCTACACCTCGATATAATCATAGGGATCTTCAACATGTATTTGGAAAGCTCACTTTGTCTACATTTAATGGATCTACCAAGAGTGTTGATTGAGCTTGGATCCAAAGGGTGGATACATACCTTTTACCTTGACCTATGATGGAAGATGAATCCATCAATTTTTCTAATTTACATCTTAAGGGAACATCAAATAAGTGATGGTATCATGGTTTTGTCATGCAATGTCACAACCTCATCCACTCTTATGATGTGTTCAACAAGAGGTTTATTCTCAATGTTTGATATGGTTGATCTAGAAGTCCATTTTATGGAGTTAGAAAATTTGAGGCAAAAAAATTATGTTGATGATTATGTGATTGATTTTTAGAGATTTTTAGTTATGGTACTAGATATTTCTAAAAGGAGGCTTGTGGTTTTGTTTGTGGAAGGGGTGGATGACCCCCTCAAGGGTTTGGTCAAGTGTTTCAACTCTTATTCCCTATAAGAAGCCATAAAAAAGGCTTTTGATCTTGAAACAAAATCACTTAAAGGAAAATTTATGTCTTTCAAACAACAAAGGATACCTTCTTTTGGATAGCCTAGGACTACACTTTTTGAGTATCCAAGGATAACCCTATATAGATAAAAAAGAAGGCATATCAGAAAAGGTAATGGATAAAAAAGGTTTATACCAAAGATAAACAAAGAAGTGGATTCAATAAATGAGTTAAGGAAGAGAAATTTATGCTTCAGTTGCAAATATCCTTGGACACTGGGTCATCATTTCCTTGGCAAAGGGAAGTTCATTATATTGAGGTAGTATTAGATGGTGAAGAAGAAGAAGGGGCAGCCCCTAATGAACATAAGTAATAAAGGAAAGAAGAGGGTGACCACATGGATGGAACCCTTTACACATTGTCCACTACTCCTAGATATCACCCTTTTAGAGTGAGGAGTGTTTTAAGGCAATAAATTAATAATGTTAATTGATATTGGGGCAACCCACAACTTCATTCATGAAGGCTTATCATCTATATGTGGGATATAAGTTATAAATTTTAAAGGCCTCAATGTAACTATGGTAGATGGATATACAATTCCATGTATAAAGAAAATTCAAAATATAATTATTAATATTAGAAGGTATAAGATTTATGATGATTTCTATGTGGTTAGTATTGGTGAACTGACCAAGTCCTTAGGGTGCAACAACTACATTCACTAAAAGAAATCACTCAAAACTACCAAACTATGGATCTCAAGTTTAAATAAACAAGTACGGAAAGAGTGTTTTGTGGTATGGATAATATATCCTTTATGGTGGTGATAGAGAAGAGGATGGAAAGTTATTTTGATAGAGGGTAGGTTATTTAGGCAACCAATTATTTTATGAGTTCTACAAATCAATATTTCAAACAATAGAAAACATCATAAGGATATCCATCCCATAATTGATAAGCATGTCAAGGTTTTCATTTGAATTCCACATGGATTACGAAAAAAAATGGGTTTTTAGCATATAATTAAGTTATAACTTGAAATTAAAGTGATAATAACCACTCCATACTACCATCCTATGTTGAGCATTATTCTTGTTGTTGAAGTTTGGCATTGATGTTGTCATTGATGTCAAGGATTCTTAAGAAAGGTGTTCATGAGGTAATTAAAGAATTTTATTATTTGATAACATCATTGAGAGGTATAAAATTTTCTAAGGATCATGTAAGACATATGATCAAATTATAAGAGCATTAAGAAGTGTTTCAAGGTCAGTTGTCATATTTCAAGAAGCCTAGTCATGACACTGGTCATTGTATGAAGGGACCTTGTGAGAAGATATGAGTTTAGTGTCCTAGTGAGATGGATGCATAGAGGCATAATAATATATATTGTATTGTTATATCATGAATATTAGGCACTGGATCACTCATGAGAGTCTTAGGGTGAGCCTATAATGGTAGGACCTATAGACCTAGAATGCAACTAAACTAGTTCTAGACTCTACCTAGCCTAATGAAGTGTAATGAGGTATTTTAAAGGCATATGAATATTTTATGATAGTATTTTATCATGTTAATATGTTTTATGACATGTCTATGAGGTGTTGTTATCTTGGATAGTGGTTAAAAGGTAAGTTTCAAGGCCTAGAGAGCAGAGAGAGAGATCGTGACCAAATGGGTATCAGGATCAGTTTCCATGTAAATAATGAGCATGTGATAATTTTAAATGGTGTTATATTTTTCCAAAGTGTTTTGACCAAGTTTGAGGTAAATTTTTTTTAAAAATGGCATGAAAAATGGTTTTGAGGTTTCTTGAATGCATAGAATGAAGGGTTCTCAACTTGAGAAGGACTTTCAAGATTTCATTGGAATGTGTAACCTATGTATTGGAACCTAATATAATGATTATATATGCATAATTTTATTATATAATATCTCTAGGCATTAGTTTTGGAAATGAGGGGAAATTTTTTATGAACAATCATTAACACCAAAAATAGTGTTAACCCTCTCTAAAACCCTAACAATGACCTGATGTGAAACATATTTTTATAAAGTGGTAAAAATGGTTTAGCATGGATATTTAATTGATTTTATAATGTATCTAAATATCTCAGACACTTCTATGTGTGATTGGTTTGTCAGGTGAGTGAGTGGACCCTACAGGAAAGGCCTTGTTTCTTAGAGATTTAATGTAGTAGTCAAAGTTAACCAAGTCATAGTTAAAAAATGGATGAAGGTTTAAGCTTGATAATATTATTTTATGTAAATTTGGATTATAATCATATTATATCCATTAGGATTGCTAAACCAGTCTTATAATTTGACCAGTCGCTAACAAGCCTAATGATGCAAATAGTGAGAAACCCATGCAAACGTGAGAAGGTGATTAGGGATATGTTATCATGGACTAGTGATGAATACAAGTACATGGATACATTTTTAATGACCTGTAATACATGTTTATGTTTGATATATGTTTTGGATATCAGTGAATAAGATGAAAATGTTGCTCATAAGTTGACCTATCTAGTTCAGATGAGATAGGAAGATACAAGACTATGAGATTGATCTACAAGACCAATATTGCCATTTGAACATATTATATATCTATATTATAATGGTATAATTAAATAATAGTATCATATTCATTAATTTTAAGTCTCTAAAATTGGTTTTATAGGTATTTTAGGTCATTGTTTTTACAACTGTATTTTGAGGCTAGTTGGCAGTTCTGAGTGGGCTACTTGTAGATAAGGATTTCAGTCCTTTTTCCCTATGTAATGAATTATAATAAACTTGGTGATTTTTTTAATTTTTTAATTTTATATTTACATGATTTATTTCCATGGTTATTTTACAAACTTGTGTTTTTTCTTTAGTTGTTCAAGACAAACTTTCTAGGTTTGCACAGGCCTAATTGTGAACAATGCTAATGGTGTGTTTAAAAATAGTGGTTGGAGTTAAATGGTGTCATGGACCTAATATGAGATTGGTATGGATATATTTTAGTTTAATATTATATTTTATTTTCATTTATAAAGTTTTAAAGTGTTATATGGAGTTAAAAGGGTGACGTGTGCTAATAAAGGCTTAATTGAATTAGGTCTATTTAAGGCCTAAAAGAGTTTTTTGGTCCTATATGCTATGAAAAACCTATTTTAATGTTTTATTAATGTTTTTGACATTAAATAAGTCCCATTTTATGGTAAATTTAAATTTAAAAGTGTGTATGTGTGACCAAGGAGTGTATGATCAAGAACCTACTATAAGAACAAGGCCTAATAGGCCTAATTATAGACCATAAATAAATTGAATGAGATATAAATTGAATAGATAAAAGAGGTATTTTAGACCATAAATATGGTGTATATAAAATATAATTAATATTTTATATGGGTGCTATAGATTATTATCAAGGTTATATGGCCTAATCAATTTAAGAAAAGGGTTAATTGAGTGAAGAAGGCTAGAGACCAGTTTGAGAAAGATAGGAGTGTGTGAAGAGATGAAGAAACAAATAATAATATTTTGTATGAGAAACATAATTTTTTGAATTTTATTAAGGTTTTTATGTGGTTTCATTGGTTCTAATTCATCTAAGGGGTTCGTGTCTTCTTGCAAGTGGGTGCTTGCTAAAACCTAGTCAAGTTGGTGCTTGGCTAGTTAGGGTTGGTGCTCCAAGTAAATTTGGTGCTTCAATAAACATTGATTTTTTTATTATATTAATATATTCAATTTTAATCATTAGTTTTTTTAATTCACCTTTACGATTTTTCATTCAAATAAGTGTTTTATGTGTTATGCTCTAGTCTCATGTTCATGGCTCTTAATGTATTGCTAGTTCATTATATTGTTTTGATAGTTCATGAATGATAAAGTAAACTTGTAAAAGTTTTTAATAATTCTACACCCCCTCTAAATAATTTTTATTAAAAAAATTGGTATTAGAACTTGTTCCTTTGAGGTAAGTATAACAGCTTGAAGGTGATCCTAAGAAGCACAAGAATATCTTATGATTAATATGAAGAAGATAACATGTATGATGAAGAAGTATGTTATGACAGTGAATAAGGATAATATTAAATATAAATTTAAGTTGAGATAATAAGTACCCTTGATGATTTTAAATATAAAAAAAAGACTATCAAGGATCTTATGAGTCAGTTAGAAGAGTTCAACATAAGGTGTAAGTCAAAGGAAGATAAGGATGACCAGCTGAAGACAAATCTAGATTAATTTAAGGTTGAGCATGAATATCTCATATAAAAATTAATAAATTTTAAGAGAGATAATGAGAAGTTACAATAATTCAAGAGTACTAACATGAAAAGACCAGGCAACCCAAAGCTATACATGATAAATCATCATATAACCATGGTAAGTATAGAAATATTATTTTCTACATCTATCACAATATAGGACACATTGAAATATTATGATATAATAGATTTATAAGGTCCATAAGATTAAATAGGATATATTAAACTCATATAATACATAATAAGGATCAAACATTGGTATGGAAACCAAATCAAGTTAAGACGGATCATATTGAGCTCAAGAATCAAGATGGACTATTTGCCAAAGAGGAACAGAAGACCAAAGAGGACATTATGATAGCAAAAACTAAATTTAATATTCAAGATGAAAGAATGAAATGGTATATTGATAGTCTATAGAGTTGGGGGAAAATCTAAATTAGATAAATAACATGCCTAAAAGTGTGTCAAAATACTCTTTCAAACTTATGAATTGCTACAAGTTTAAGGGACTTATCTCAAATTGTTAAAATATTTGTATAATAGGTAGATAATTATTTGATATATAAATTATATGGGTTTAGATGTATTTTCTTATGTGATTTCAATATGATACTATTATCACCAAATCTTTTACCCTAGAAGATGGTGTTTAATCCTATTAAATTTTTAGGAAACATGGGAACACTTTCAGTTATGTGGGTGTACCTATAGTGGAAGTTTCTCAAGCCACATGATAGGAGACATAAATAAGTTCATCTCATTAAAGAAGAATCTATAAGAATAGTTAAGTTTGGAGATAACACAATTACCAATATAGTTGGCAAGGGTGTCTTGAGTTTGGAAAATGGAAAGACCAAGACATAAAAGGTGTTGTATGTGGAAGGTTTGAAACATAAACTAATTAGTGTAATTTTAATTTTTGAGAGATTTCCTATAAATTTAAATTTGTAGTAGGTTTGGATATTTCAACCATTTAATGTATTAATAAATTTAAAATTTGAAAATCCATATTGTTTTACAAAATACTATTAGAGAAAACTATTTGAGAGAAAAGAGATTGACATTTTAGGTCACCTTCATGACCCATAATGAGGATGAAAGTGATGAAAGGATAACATTCTAGGAGATCCTTATATATATAACCCCATTCCAAGTGTCCAAGGTCATGATAAATTCATTACATGTATAGATAAAAATTCATTAATTAATTAAATCCACTCTCAAACCAAGAGAGTTTTTTTTCAATAAATATATAATTAGCCAAAATGGGTTCTATCCAAAATAATAAATGAATACCAATTTAAAGAATTAAATTACATTAAATAATCACTCCTACTCCAATAAAGACTGAAAATAATTGATTAATAGAAAACAACATTGGATCATGCTCAAGATAAGAATAGAAAATCAACCTAGCTGTTTATTATAAACCTAGAAAGATACATCCCTAACAAGCAATAAAATTGAAACTGATGAGAATTTAATGGGTTAGAAAAGATAAATTCCTTAAAAGGTGATGTAATTATAGTTAGGGGGTCCAATCAAGGATGAACTTATACCATGTAGCCCATAGATTCATGTAAATAATAGATTGACTTGTAGTCCTACATGTAGAAATAATATGAAGTAACGTTGATTCAATTAATTCAAATGAGGAATTATGACTTACATACACACACCTTAGGTTGATTACAGACCTTAAAATCTATGTGTGGTAATTCGAAAATCTCATAATAGACATGTTTTATTCTATCTCTTTACTCATATCTAAGACACGTAAGTCTTGGCTTGCACTAGTTTTGGTTCTCTTAGTTTCGACTCTTCCAATAGATCTCACTCTGTAGCTTATGGAAATGTAATCCTTTTAATGTCCATGATTCTAGGTGCCTTGGTTATGGTCAATAAGGTATCTTATAGCATATGAGACCACTTCTTACTCCTAATATATAGGATGCACCTAACTGTGCTTCAAATATGAGGCATACATACCTTACCCCTTGCAGGATTTGTACTCATTCTTTGTAGAATTCCTCTTTAATCACATTCTCCAACAAACTATCCAACAAACTCTAACCTCTTGGCTCTATTTACCTCCTTCCAACTCCCTCCAAGCTCCCCTTCACAATGATGTTTAACCTTAATATAGATGCATGTGAACAAGAAACCATTAAGAATGTTAGGAACATTCCCTATCCTAGTTGTTAGATAAACACCATCATCATGTGATGCTTAAACCTCTATTTGGTTATGATTTGTAGATTTTGAAGGTTATTGTTCTCCATCATGTGACACTTGGAATTGAAAATGGAAAATTGATTTGAAGGATGTGTGTCATATTAATTGTCACCATTAAATATACTAACTCCTTAATCTACTATATACTTGTTGTCTTCACAAGACCACATGGCATTCACAATGGTTCACAAAAACATTATACATGAAAGATATTGTGTGTAGATTGCACATTTCAAGCTCACATTGCAATATTCACAAGTGAAGTTTGTGCATAGAAGGCAATACATAGGTTGCACAAGACCTTTTCCAAACATGAAGCTATGCATTATTACTCTTTGTAAGATATCATAAGTTTCATAGATCCATCATGTGTAAAAGTCCTTTGACTCCATAATAATTAAATTCTACTTCTCTGTGTGGAACCTCCAATTCATTATGTATAACTTGCAAAGGTTTCCATTTGAACATGCACAAGACTTTGCAAGCTATGCAACATATAAGCTTTAATCTTTTTTAATGCTCCAAGTTATGCACACTAAAAAGGCTACATAAAAGTATCTTTGTGTGCACATGAAGGCTACGTAGAAATTCAAGAGACTTATATGTAAATAAAGAATTGCTCATAAATGACAAATTTTATTATTTATACTCTTAAGTGTTTTTGAGTGATGTAAGATTGCTTGTGAACCTAGATTCTCCTACATCAAAAGGAGCATGAGAAAGTTGAAAACATCTTGGATGAACGAATTAGTATAAATACTAGAAGGTGTGGTTATAATAAACACTAGGTTTAGTGGAAAGGAAAAAGGATAAAACAAGATTTATGGACCTTATAATTTTAACTTCATTGAATTGGTCACCTCTCTTACAATTATTTATTAGATTTAGAATATTGAGCATCATGCTCACAATCAAACTATTTTGGGGACTTTGGTGGAGGAACATACCAAGAAGAACACCTTAGTTTTAATGTTAAAACTTAATTTTAAGGTCCTGATGGTGATGCCAAATTGGAGGTTATTTTTTTAAAATAGTGATAGAATACCATGTCCATAATCATCTTCAAATGACTATATTTGTGATCACTATTTGGTCTTACAACAATGACACATTGTCAAGGCCTGAAACTTGTAAGGGATATAACTTGGTATATGGACTCAAATTAAGTATTATTTTATTTAGTTTTCATAATTATTTTGAATTCAATGTAGTAGTGCCATTGAATTCTTAAGTTTTGTGGTATCTCTATGGCGACACTAAGTTGGAGCCAATCTCATGGTCTCATGACAATAATACTTTACAGTTAGCATAATTTTATCATTCAAACTCAGAGTTGAGTGCTATTTTTTTAACTTTGTATAATATTTTGAGAGAAATTAAAAGGTTCCATTGGACTCACAAATTTTGGTGTTTTTTGATGAAAACACCATGTTGGTGTGAAATTTATTGTCTCATGATAATGATAAAAAGTACAAAACATAGTCTAACTTATTAGACACTATGTACTTCCTTGAATCACCATTAGGGCCCTAAAACACACTATATTGAGTGTCTCCTATGAATATATTATCTTTGAGGTATTGTGGAAGGTATATCATGATGAATTAAAAATATGCCATGGTGGACATGGCATGTAGCACAATTCAAAAGATAACATAATTTTGAACTCAACCATAAACAATATTTTTTACAACACCTAGATCATGAATAAATTTGCCTTATCATATGGAAGTTATTTTTGTAATGTATATTTTATTTTATATTATAAAACAATATGAATAAAGGGATGGCAAGATAGTGAGATTGAAGACTGGGTTAGCTGAAGAATTTTGAAGAGCAAGTGAGCCAAGCATATCAATTTTCTTTGGTTATATTGATTTCCAATAGTAGGAATTTTGTTGTGTGTTTTTCTATTCAGATTATTTCTTACTTATCCGTTTATGTAGTATCAATAATGTGGGCTTTTTTTGTGTTATTTTTGGCTTTTAATTATGTTTTGACACTCTGACCTAGTTAATAGTGGATAGTTTTCAAATTGACCATCAACCATACCATCAATATGAAACTTCTCATATTTATTTATATCTACATGGTGAATATCAAATATTACATTCTTTTCTCTTTTCATTCTATATATAATATGCTCAATTATCACTACTTAATATAACCATTCATTTGAACTTTGTATCATTTGATATCAAAGACTATGCTTTTGATGACCAATTTTGTTTTTGTTGTGTAATAAATACTAGAGACAAAATATACTCTTTTTTTTACATGAATATTAAAGAGATAAAAGGCATTTAATAAAATAATTTAAATTGTGGTGTGCTTGAATTGTAAGTAGTTGACCAAGCCTACACATTGTAGCTTTTATAGATTGGAAATAACTGATATTCTTGTGCAAACATAAATATTAATAAAATATAGACCATGGATTGAGAAAGTACATGGTTTTAAATTTGAATATACCATTTACCATTGGATGGGATATTAAAGGATTCCATGTTCTTTTTTCTTAGCACTAAACTAAATGAAGGGAAGATTACACACAACAGACTTTCAACTTGTGAAGACAAGGAACATTGATTCTACAACCAAATTGATATAGAAATGCAAAAAAAATAGAATAAGAATGGCATAAATTATATTTAGAATAATTTATGGCAAAGATTAAAATATTTTACTTATAGAAAGAGTAAGTGTAGAGCAATTACTTACAATAACAATAAAGCATCTGCAATGCTATATTCATATAATTTTGGACCAATTATGGACAAATATAGAGGGAAAACCAAGTAGTAAAGAGAATGGATTATATTTTGAAACCATCCAAGAAAGTGAGAGTTGGAAACCCAATTATTAAACATGTGACTGCATTAATTCACCTCATTATTTATCAAACATGGTAATCATGCTAAGCTGGAACAACAAGTGAGTGATCAGACATAGATCTGTTTACTAAAAATCCTTTGTTATTGGAGATTTATATCCATTTGAAAAATAATTTACTTATATTTGTAAATTTATCATTTAAAAATTTGGATATGAATAAATAATCAACTCAATCGAGTTCATTCCTCCTTGGCAGTAGTTTTCCAATTAAAATTTTTATATTTCAAATTGCCATGGCAATAAGGAATTGATGTTCAAACTTGATTAAATAAGTTTAACTCAAGAAAAAAAAATAGGCTTTCACATTCCATTATTTGGATAAGACTTGTGTAAAAGTTGTAAACCTCTCAACAGTTTGATTTGCATCCATCAACACCATCAGGAGATTATGGGAAATGAATAATATTTTAGAGCTCCTTATGTAGATTGTCCTAGTTTTAGTGGTCAATCTTGTTTTCTTGACCTGATACTAGTCCTATGTACACAAAATTGAAAAAATAAATTCTAAGGATGGGGATAGATGTACCAACATCCTTTTTTAAATGCTTAAAAAATACAATGATAAATAAACCCATTATGGTCCTCCCTATACCCAAGTGATTGAAATTTAATAAAAAAATATATAAGGATAAGCAGGGATATGTATGGGTGTGTAAGTGCAGGGGTATGAGTATGGAGCACTTGTTGTGGAGCCCCAAAGCTTGGGTATGTTGGTTTGGGGATGTATATGTGTAAGAATTATAACTAGTATAGATAACTTAAAAAAAATTATCTAAAAATGTCGAGATAGATCAATCTCAAAGTGATTATCTTGGATTTATCACATACCACATTGATTAATGACTTCATTACCTTCTTTGCAAATTTTTCCATTAACTAGTAACAGATGGCCTCAATCTCATTGTGTGGGGATTGAAAAAATATTTATAGGAAGAAAAGGGGCTCCAAAATCCACAACATGCCCACGATAGTAGAATTTTTCAATCAAATATTCCAAGCAAGAAATAAAATAATCCACATGATGGTTAAATAGATGTTAAATTTAAGGTTTGAACCCTTGTGATGGTCAAATAGGCATTAAACTTAAGGTTGGTTATTAATTGTTAACATGTTACAAACACTATGGTCCACCAATACCGTTGGCTGTCATTGTAGATTATGCTTATCAACATAATTAATTTTAAGTGCATTAAAAATAAAAATGTTAACAATGGCAGTGAACATTTTAAGCACAAAAAATACATAATCAGAAACATTTAACATGTTTATCTTTATTAAAAGTTTATATTTATTGGTGCATAAGCTCCAAAATTACATATAGTCAAAAATTAGATTACATGTAAGTTACAAAATGACTTTGTTAGTGTTTGAAAACCATTATATAATAATTGGTTTTACATTTTAGACTACCTTTTAAACTATTTTTTGTATAGGGTGTGTGGGTTAGGTGTACTTTAGGGATGAAAAGTGCACCCTAGGTTTTGGGGTGGTTCTTAGTTGCCCTTGATGTATTAACAGTGTGCCTCAAGAGAGAATGAGTGTATTTGGTGTGAGTATGTACTTGGTGAAGTGGGAATTTGGTTGGGTGCACACACTGATATAACTTTGATTTATCATAAAATGTTAACTACCATCCCATATAAGTTAATGATTTATTTTAGAATTTGATGAAAATATTATTATAATATTTATAATGAAAATATTTTGGAGATGATTGGATAGGATAGGAAACAAATAGACATTTTAGATATCCTTTAAGATTCATCATCAAAATGAAAATGATGATAAGATTATAGATAAAAAGCTCCAAAAATAGATAACTTTGCCTCAAGCTCACATAATTTTTTTGTGAAATTAACTAGTTTTCCATAGAATTCAAGATGAATGACCATCTTCCTTTCCTTTAGATCACTAATACAGAGCAATTATGGATCTTTGGTAAGGAAATTTTATAGAAAATAAATTAATGTGTATCTTTATTTTCCCTTAAAACCTTAGCAACATAGGCCCTATGGATTTTAGATGATGAACATTTCCAACAAGAAAGGGAACATCTTACCAAAGTTTTTAAACATAATGATGGTTACGAAGATGAGAAAATCATAGTGTCATATCAGAAAGAAAGGAAGCATTCAATACAAAATTAGGTGGCCAATCTCAAGATTTCTATCCTCACATTGAAGGATTATCAAATAAAATTCCTAGATTTTTTACTAAAGGGGAAGTCAAGACCACACATTTCCCCCTCAAAACTATAAAAAAGGTCTTAAAATCAACTAAAGATAAAGTTAATTCCAAATAGAGTAGTGAAATATATTTCTTTGAGTGCCCTTGTGGTTGATCATATATAGGTGAATCAAGAATATTTATTCACACCAGATTACATGAGCATGTTGTGGATATTTGTGTCACTACTTAAATCAGCATCAATAAATCATTTTCTTAAACTAAACATGATGTTTTACATTAGAGAGGCAAACATTTTGGCTAAGTAGAGTAATTTCATGAATTTTTGACTTAATAAAGCATTAGAATTGTGAAGCATCCCTACAAGTTAAACATGGATGAGATTTTTTGATTAGGGCAAGCTTGGAGACCCATTGTTCCAAAACTTAGAATAGGGTCAAGCACGAGTTCTTAGTGTTTTTACAAATTAATTATTTTTTATAATGATTAATTAATAATTTTCATTACTATAAATAATAATCATTTGATTATACATCCCTTATGATGGTTAATATCATTAATTATTGTCACTTAATGTTGAATTTAATTGTTGGCATTAATTATTAGTTGTAATGGGTTTCTACTAGTATTTTTTAATAGACTTATCTATATAAGGAACCATATATCTATAATATTTTTATCATTTTAATATTGATGACAGATCCCATAAGATATCTAAAACATTGATTTGTTTCAGGGTTTACACAATTATCTCATAAATTTTTTCTTTAAAATCTCATGGACTACATAAGCTTATAATCTTAAATATTATAAAGGCTAGAGTTCCCATCTCTTTATTAAAAACTAAAAATATTTAATATTATTAGTCCCTATTGTAAAAGGTATTATTATAATTCTTGATTTTTTATTCCTGTGCAGAGGAAAGCTCATAAGAAGGTGACCAAGGCACACAAGAAATATGACTTCAAGGTGCATGCGTGAGGAATTACATAGTGAAGTATATCAAGAATTTGGGTAAAATAAAAGGAGAATACAAGCTCTGATAAGGTAAGAGAACACCATTTATTGGTATTTTGGTGAAGTTGGAGAAAATAAATAAATTTTGAATTTTATTTAGGTTGTATTCTAGTTTTTTGACACCTCTATTTTTAAACTTGAGTTCTATGCTTTTGTTTTCACATAATGAAACCCCTATTAGTCAAATTCAATTACCCAACATAAAATCAATAACATTAACCAGATTCAATTATGATAATTGATGGACCTCCTTAATCAAATTAAATTGTGTATAGAAATGGAGGAAGTCAATATAATTATCAAGAAACAATGTGATACTATTGTAGATCTTGCAACTTTGATCATGGAGGAAGCTTTGTGATACTGTTGTAGAGATTGTGGCTTCAATCATTTATCTCTCTATTTGAGGTCCTATGAGGATTCATCTTTCTTAAAATGGAATATGATTATATGTTTGATAATTTTATCTTCAACATTAAAATATACCCATCCTTATATTTAAGATGTAAACAATTCAGTGGTTGTCTCATAAATAATTAATGCCATTGAACTAGAATAAGGGAATGAGAATAAGGCAACGTGTTTTGGGAGTATACCAAGAAACCAGATGGTCTACTTGATGTGTGGTACAAATAATAAAGAGGATAAAGGATATGAAAAATAACTAATTCTAAAAATCCATCAAGAAAAGTATAAATCAAAAGCAAACTCTAAGGCTGAAGTATAAGTAGAAGTAAGAGTTATAGTTAGAGCCAGAGTCAACATTGAAATTAATAAAGGTTTTAAATGAAATCAGTGGACCCTAAACTCATTAGTAAGGAGTGGATAATAGTTTCCATTTTTGGAGGAAGGAAGAATAAACCTTACAAATTGGGTCAAGTTGGATAGTGTTGTAGAATAATCTAGTGAAGAGTCCTTAGAATCCAGTGAGGATTTAACTAAGCCCCCTTATTTTTAGGAAAGTTTTTATTTCAATATAGAATTCAATAACAACTTATCTATGGAATTGAAGGCATATAATAATGATACAAATCCAAATGCACCATGACAACATGAACCACAAGTTAGAGGGAGTGGCACAAAAACATGACTGTGAGTAGGATAGTATATGGATTTTTGTCAAAGTAAAGTCGAGTATAGGAATGTATCTGATAATGTTAAGAGAGCATAGGAATGTCCAACATAGAACTTCTTGAGGAGAATAATTGTATTGATTGTTTCACAAATACATAAATCATTGATCATGTAACCTATGAGAGACTTAATAAAGAATTTGAGAAGAAATTCAAGCTATCAAGATACAAAAACAAGATTATAATGGAGATATATAATACTTGATAGGGTAATCATTGCTAGGAAAACTTGAAAGAGAACCGGTCGATGACTTGAAGAAAGGGTGATTCATTAAAGTAATGATACTCTCACTAAATAATAAGATGAAGGTGGTCCTATTTTCATTTTACAAAGGCATACATAATTGAGTGATAGATATTGAAAGTGATAATAAAACAACTTCATACTCAAGAAAGAACAAATATGATGACTTTGACTCCAATGATGACCAGAAACCTAGATTAGTATAATCCTTATGAAAGGACATCTTTAAAGTGATGAGAAATGCAATGGGAGACACTAAGAATGAAGGCAATGAATTTTTGTATTGTGATTGCAAGGAAAAAGGTTGCATGAAGGTGAACTGGCCAAAGGGTTTTTTTTTACATTTGTCATGTTATAGGGCATTCACAAATGAATTCCATGACTACAATACATTTTTACATAAGGAAACAATGGAGAAACATAAGGTGATAAGGTAGATCAACAAAATATTACCTTATATCCATGTAAAGATGGATTTATTGACTTCCAACACATTGGGGCAAGTATATCATAACTCTATAAATATTGTATCCAAGGTCAAGATGAAACAAAAGTTTTTCCTCTTAATCCAAAGTAGTGTGTTGGACCCAACTCAGGCCTAGTACACCATCCAACCTTGTCATGCATGAACAAAAAATGTTTCAAAAGAGAGAGAAACATAGGAAGGCTATGCAACACTAGAAGGCTACACTACCTTCAGTGTCATTCAAAGGAAAAAGGAACCTAAGTGACAAGCAGTGTGATCACCACCACACAAGCTCACACAATGATTTATAATACTACAAAATAATATTTTGTTTTACAGTCTACATTAGTTCCTACACAAGTGGATGACATTGATCCAAATGCTACTTGTGTGGAAACCAATACTAATACCATAGATGTATTTGATGATAAGTTTGACATTGATCCAGATGCTACTTGTCTTAGTTTCTAGACTCTTGCCTTACCACTTTGCCATGCATACATTACATCCACATAATTATGACTTGTTTATTTTATATGTAATTTTATTACTCTTTTTATTAGTAGGTATTAAATTTGCATCATGACTCTTTTTTAAAAAGTGTATGATTTATTAAAGTGCAAGGCATAGGGATATTAATTTTATTAAAACACCCCATGGATAAACAAAAGGTCGAAGGAAATTTTGCTCAAGTGAGATAGTATAAAAATGCATATACATGAAGGGAAATATTTTATGCATTCAAAGATGTGAAGATATTATTATATATATTTGAAAATAGTATTTATTACAAATTTATAATAAAAATTGGGAAGTGTCAAGTGTTGAGCTATGTAATATATGAATACTTATGCGTATTGAAATTTGAAATTATCTAGCCTTTATATTCAACAAGGTGTGGCCAATTTCAAAGAAAATAAAGGTTGTATTAGTATGAGGACCCGCAAGGGGCATTTCCCCTTGACCCCCCCCCCACAAATGTAATTATGGAAAAGAAGGATCTCTATATTTTGGTTGATGTATATCATTATGTTAGTATTATTATTATTATCAACATATTATTAATTATATGCTTTGGTAGCCAACAATTTTAGATTATTACCAATTATATTATCAGCATTAGGAAGTATTGTAATTGAATTTTTTAGTATGTTTACTTGTGTTTTGGCTGACAAAGATTGGGTTTCTTATCATACAAATAGAATGTTATATTTTGAGATAAGTGTGCAAGTATCAGGTCCTCCATGAACCAAACAACTTGTGTTGTGCACTACCTATGAAATAAATTTGTGATTACTATTATGGTCTTCTATGATGTATTATGGTATGCATTTATTATCTTGTAATTGATTTTATTTTCATAGTGACTTTTTTATAACAAAAATTATAGGGTCATTGCCTTTGTAAAGTGAATTTAGACTAATGTCAAGTAGAAGCAAATGTCGGTTGATAATAACCATTGACAATGAGGCATTGCATTATCTTATAAAATATCCATTACGAATGTAATCATGAATTACATCAAAAAAATATCTTACAATGGTACAAAGAGAAGGGTCATTAAGAATAAGACTAACACTATATCATAAATAATTAATGAAATTCAACTAAAACAAGGGCACAAGAGGAAGGCAACATGGTTTGGGAGTGGACCAATAAATTAGATGGTATACTCAATGGGTGGTACAAATAAGAAAGAGGATAAAGGTTGCAACAAACAATTAATTCTAAAAATCCATCAAGAGAAGTACAAAGCAAAAGTAAAATCTAAGGCTAAAACATATGTAGAACTAAGAGCTATAATTGGAGCCATAGTCAACCTTGAAATTAAGAAAGGGTTCAACCAAAATTGGTGGACCCTAAACTCATTATTAAGGAGAGGGTAGAGATTGATGGATAGTTTCCTTTTCCATAAGAAATAAACACATGTTGGAGGCACAAACACTGAGAGGGGGGTGGGGCACAAGGTATAGGGGGTGGGGGAGGGTTGAATTAGTGTTTTAAAATAATACTCTCTTTCCACTTAACATTATTAACATTTTAAACCAATATAGTGATCAAGTAATGCATAGAGAAGCAATCAGATAAACATGAAGCAAGATATTAACACATGAACACAAGAGATATGTGAGAAACCCTCATAGGGGATAAAACCAATTGAAACATATATTGTAATATATTCTTATAAAAACCATGAATAAATATTTAGTGAGGCACCAAACCCATAAGGATTACCAACCCCTCACTAGTCAAGCACCAACTCAACTAGGCCTTTAGCAAGTTCTAACTTGAAATGAGGCACCCACCCCCTAAGTGACTCAACACCATCTCAACCACTTCAAGGAAACTTATTCAAGAATTAATATACAAGGTAACTCCCACTCCCTCTTGAATGAGCACCAACTCAACCAATATAAACTTGATCACCTTCCCAACACCTTGTTGCTCAATCAACAAATGGTGACCTCTTCTTCAACTCTCTATTTTCTCTATCCTCTATCATGAATTAGAAACACATATAAAGTCTAAATTTAATGGTGTCTAAATCAACACAAGATCATTCTTTAAACACTTTCAAACTACCTCTTTAAACAAGCAAATCTACTCTTCTTTTACTTCACTCAAATAACCCTCATATGGCTTGATTAGGTCATATGACCTTATTTATCATACTTAGAACTTACGATGGATGTTCATGAATTGATCCTTTACACCCCTATGAAGGTATAAATGACCTAATTATTCTCCTTAAGGTTCTATTTTATTCTCTTTCACTCTCATTCCTTTTTACATACTAAAATAGGCCTATTATGCCTTGTACTTATACCAATCACTAGGTCACTCACACTCTTGGTTGACCAAGACATTAATCCATTAGGATCAAACCCAAAACATATCTTAGAATATGTTACACATAATAAGAAATAAAAATATCATCACCATTAGGTTTTTCAAACTCATTTAGACCTCAATCTTCTTTCAGACCTACTTAGAGACCTAATTGCATTATGTCTATCTTCTCCATAGAACAACTTAAACTAATATGGCTCAGATAGGACTCACCAAAGTCCTCAAACATGTGAATCACTTATATGAAAACATAAAATAACCTAATATATGATCAATAAGTCACACATCCTTCACTTACCTCATGAAATCTCTATTGGACCTTAAAGACCTATTAGGCCTAATCACCCCAAAAACATTGTTTACAAAGATGAAGCTCAAACAACCTGTAGAAACACATTCAATGCACAATCCACATATGTATGGAAAATTAATGAACTTAGGGTCATAATAAAATCCATTATACTCCATCACTTAGGATTTAAAGACTTAGAAACACCTCAACAAAATGCTCATTTTGTTCTACCAGAAAGCTCCAAAACATAGTCAAGAACCTTTGACCATAAACACATGTACATTCACTTTATAACACTCCAAATGCATTTATAAGATCCAATGGAACCTATAATACATCACCACATTCTTGTTACAATTCTAAGTTGGTAAATATGACATAGGAACATCAAACTCATTAATATATAGAAAACTACCAAAGACCCTAAAAACTCAGTCTTGAAGAATGTTGTCTTTAGATCTTATAATGACACTTCCAAGACATCTCATGTACATTTATAGTTCTTTTGTGGCATATAGAACATGTTAAAATATATATAACATTTTTTATGGTTTCAACCATTGGTCTTGCATAGCTATACTAGCCTATATAACATGATCCAATAGATAGATCATTAGTTTTGGTGTTAACCACTGGTCTTACAGACCAATTTGTTCAGCTTCTCTTTCACAATTATTACATAGCTAGACAAGCCATTTTGGCTTCCATATTTTAGATTATTAAACTATATTTAAATATTATATAAATCATGTATAGGTGATATATATCAAAAACAACATCATTATGAGCACCATATACATTGAATCTTGTCATAGAGTCTCAAATTCTTCACTCCATCTTGCATACCAAAAATTATCATTCTACATTAAGAACTAGTCATAGTGAACATGAATTTTAGTACTTTTTTATATACTTTTATAAACTCCTAATTCATGTGTATGATCTTATGATATCATTATGTAATCTTCATATAGAGAGATATCATGGTCTAGTGATAATATTTGTCTTGCAGACCAATCTCTCAATCTTACTCCTTCACTATCTTATCTTCACTAGACAAGTCATCTTATGAACACAATTTTCCACATTTTAATGACATCCAAAAACATCTAACCAAAATTTATAAGTGTTATATGTCTTTTATAACAACCTCATGTAATTGGATCCATTCCTAATCCACTACAACATATTCTTAAACTCATTCTCATTCCTACCTATTTTTCTCACTATCTTCCTCACTAGGCCTTTTTAGTGATAGGCCAACTTCCATGACTGGTTTAGAGTATTTTAATTTTTTAATCTACTCAAAAATCATCAAGACATATGTCTCAAGATTTAACCTCCATCTATTTTCATGCTTTGTTTAGTCAACCTTGCCTGCTATACCAAATTGGTGAGAAACAAGGGTTTTCTTGTATCTCCCACTCATTCTTGTGACAAAAAAATGCCACCTCGAGATACTTTGGAGAGTCCTCTACATGATAAAATCATCAAATATATCAATCAAACCATTCTAATCCATTTCCAACAAGATCTTCCAAATTGGCTCACTATGAGGGTTTAAGATTGATTTCCATTCTTAACTTTTATTCATAAAATTATGCCTACAAAACCAAATCTTAATTATTGAAAAACATTTTTAAGACCCATTTTCATCTCTCCCTAATATATTAAATTCCCATGCAATAATCACACATGTCAACTGGCATCAAAAGTTCCTTCTCGAGTCTTCATCTCTTCATTCTACACATATAGAGACCTCAAGACCTATATTCATTCTTTTTCCTTTGACTCAAGACATAAAAATTCATGAGAACTCTTGAAATAACATATCACACATTTTTTTAATCTTAAATGATCTATAGTACCTTGGAAACTGACTTTGACCCCTCATTAGGCCACACTAGGTCTCTTTGCACACTAGGCTTGTACCTGTAAGCCACATTTAGACCTTGAAAACACCCTAAACCCTCTTGTAATGATCTCAACACATCATAATCATGATATATATCCTTTTACCATTCTCACATACTAAATTTCAAAACTTTAAGCTCATCATATCCATATCATCACCATCATGCCTCTACAAGCTATGTTCATGCTCATGAACAAGTCCATTCACACAAACCTACTAGG